>CM064508.1:26193727-26541227 GCA_032716605.1 Paralithodes platypus | reverse complement strand
GGATTTAAAAAAGTATTGGTAAAACCTTTATATGAAATAATTAAGTACTCTATTGAAGTTGGAAAATTACCACTAGACTGGAAAAGGGCTAATATAGTACCAATCTACAAAAGTGGGAGTAGGGAGCAGCCGCTAAACTATAGACCAGTGTCACTGACAAGTGTTGTTTGTAAAATGTGTGAGCAGATTATTAAGAAAATATGGATAAAGTACTTGGAAGAAAATAATTTACTTACTGTAAGACAGTTTGGATTCAGAGAGGGAAAATCGTGTGTTACTAATTTGCTGAGCTTTTATGATAGGGTGATAGATATACTACAAGAGAGAGAAGGATGGGTGGACTGTGTGTATCTTGATATAAAGAAGGCCTTTGACAGAGTTCCTCATAGTAGACTTAGATGGAAGTTGAAGAAGGTTGGAGGGGTTCAGGGTAATCTGTTGAAATGGATGGAGGACTATCTCTCAGGAAGACAGATGAGAACCATGCTAAGAGAGAGATTATCAACATGGAAGGATGTTACAAGCAGAGTTCCACAGGGATCAGTGTTGGCCCCAATTATGTTTCTGGTCTATATAAATGACATGCCAAAGGAAATAAATGCATACATGAATATGTTTGCTGACGATACAAAGATTATGAAACATATAGTGGACGAAAACAGTTGTAGAGAGCTACAGAGTGATCTGGATAAGATAGACCAATGGAGCAAGATGTGGACATTGAATTTTAACACCGATAAATGTCATGTGATGGAAGGGGGTGTGAGTAAAAGAAGACCTCATTAGGAATATAAACTAGGAGAATGCATGATTAACCCCTCAGAGAAAGAAAAGGACTTGGGCATTATAGTACAGGGAGATCTTTCACCCGAGAGGCATATTAATAGTGGGAAAAGCTTATGGCCTGTTGAATAAAGTGAAAATAGCATTCAACTCTTTGAATGAAGAGATGCTAGTAAGTATAATTGTTATGCCATTATTTTATACAGGATTAACGATTGATACAGGTGAGTTCTACTAGACTTGGACTTCCAATTTCATACAAATACATACAAAGAAGACAACAGAGGATATACTGTATATATCACCACAATATCGTTTTATAATACAGCTTTATTCCTTTAATTTCAAAATACACGAATAGAGTATGAGTGCGAGTTTAGAAACATAAACACAATGATTAGCACTTAAATAACACTTTCAATTTTCGAGCACAGTCACAAATCTGGATGGAGTTCAGGTATTTTTAGCACAGCTTAAGTGTATTCCTTTTGTCTGGAATCAGCTACACTAATCACTATCGAGGGTTGCTACAAGTAGTATAATCAGCGATTTAATTCTACTGTTCCTTGCAATGAAGTAGACTTGCGATGGGGGTTATGAAAGAGAGTTAATTATTTTACTATAGGTATCTTAAGTTATATACCGTGCGCACTGGTATGAGAGCAAGTTCAAAGTCAAATGTGGATGGACTTTGAAATATATTCTTCGTGCTAGAATAATAGCAGAGTCGAGTGGGGACTCTGAAATATTTTCACTTGGTCGAAATAATGGTAGAGTTGCTTAGCATCAAAATCGGCTTAAGAGGTTCAGCCTGCTCTTAATTTGATTTAATTCGGAAAATCACTTTTAATGGTCGGAAACACTTCAATAGATTATATAGCATTCGTAAATGAAATTTTGTTCTGTAAATTCCGAATATTAGCACGGTAATGGATTTTTTATGTTTTAACACTTTTTAGGACTGTTTATTTCACTCTCGAACTTGGATTTTTGGCAGAGTCGCTTGGGGACTTTGTTTTATTTTGCTCTCTTCGTATATTAACTTAGACACTTTCTCTCATTTCTGGTCATCGACTTCGGCGTCTTTTCTAAATCTTCTTTCCGACGATGGTTATGGTGTTTGCTGTCTGTAGTCCGTGGGCTGTCCAGGTTGGCCGGCTGTGTGAAGATAGTTACAGTTGGGTTAATGGGTTTGTGGTCTTAACCCGGGAACTGCGGGAAGACTCTTAAGAGTTCCCCCGGCGGACTGCGGGAAGACTCTTAAGAGTCAGGGGAAAAAAAAAACAATTTTAAACACCAATTTTTTTTTTTTTTTTTTTTTTTTTTGCCCCTGGACCATGCAAAATATCATTCCTCTACCTCCCCTCCTTCCCCACTTTCCTCCCCTCCTTCAGTTATCACCTATTTTCCCTGTTATTCCCTTATTCTGTGGTATATTTTCGTGCTAACATTAGCGAGTTGCAAGCAGGGCATTGTCATCACTGTTAGCAAGCGAGTGCAAGAGAGAGAGAGAGTATCGATCGACAGTGTCTCTCCAGCCTTGGGGAAAATTGGCGGGAAAGGAGGTTGCCTCAGCCATACATTATGTAACTCCCGGCCTGTATCGCCGATTTTAACCATCCAAAAGCTGTTTCCACTTGTTTTATTGTTGTAACAGGTTAATACCTTTATAATCAACCTATAATAGGTGTATATGGAGAAGTATTAATGCTATTTATGGTAAAATTTATATTTTAGTGATGGAAACAGCTCAAATACGTCAGCACAGGCAGAGGTGTATAATACCCCCCATGTGCACTTCAGAGGTTAAGTATGGCTCCGTAACTTATTGTAATCATCTGGCAATTACTGTTGGGCACCATACCGGACTAACGCGAGTATTCTAGAGGTTATTTGGAATACTCAACTATCTTGACCTTTATATCAACCGTTGATGAAGTCCTGTTAAGGTACTCTTGAAATGGGGTCTTAAATATCGTGCCTCAGTGAGTACGTATATGGCATGATATCGGACTAACGCAGGAAGACTTTAGAACTACTCTTCCTGACGGTCTCTGACCTTTTTAAGAGGTTCGGGGGACCCGGGGCGGTGTTTAAACCTCTCAGTTACACAATCTACTGGGATGCCACAGACTCAGTGCACCTAGGACTTGTGTGTGCAGAGTCCCCTTGAGGGTATCTCGCCAAGCCCTTCCTTCACAGCGGTCTCAGATGTTTCGAGACTACCTGTGAAAAGTGGTAGTGTTCACTTTCAATAGCAATAAGTAGAGAGGTCGGGATGCCGGAGTCTCTCTACTCTTACTATGGAAAGTCGAACCTATCAAAGGGGACAATGTTAGTTACTTGGATGCCAGTAGTAACAAAGTTCTTCTGAAAGGACACTTTGTGCAGTGTTCACTTCCAAGAGTAATAGTAGAGAGGTCGGAATGCCGGAGTCTCTCTACTTTTACTAGGGAAAGTGGAACCTAGCAGAAAGGACAATGTTAGATACTGGGATGCCAGTAGTAACAAAGTTCCTCTGAAAGGACACTGTCACAGTATTCACTTCCAAGAGTAATAGTAGAGAGGTCGGGATGCCGGAGTCTCTACACTTTTACTAGGGGAATTGGAACCAAGCAAAAGGGACAATGTTAGATACTGAGATGCCAGTAGTAACAAAGTTCCTAGAGTATGACTTAGCACTTTTCACTAGAGAATATTGAGGCCGGGATGCCGTTCTCCTCAACTTCTTTTAAAGAAGGTGCGTTTGTGGACTTCTTTAACTAGAAAGGAAGGGGTGGGATGCCTGACCCTTCTTTTCTAAGCTAAGGAAAGCTTTATACCGGTATCAGAAGCTATGTTAATCACTGGGATGCCAGTGGTAACAAAGTTCCTGTAACAGGCCACAGTTTCGGTAACTGAAAGAATAGAAGTGAAGTTCCGGGATGCCGGTCACTTACACTACTATAATTTAGTAGACACCGCCTATCAAGAGTCTCTATGTTAGCTGACGGGATGCCGCAACCAACAAAGATCCCTAAAATAGGATTTTTAGCTCACAGACAGTATATTGGACTTTTGGGATGCCGTAGGTCCAACTGAATGGAGGTTTAATTCTAAGACTTCTAAAGGTGGGATGCCAGTATCTCAAGAAGCCTTAAAATTGCTTAACTCTCCTAAATTATCTTGACCTGGTATTGAGAATTACTGCTAGGGATCCTTCCTAACGTGTAGGATGGTAAGGGCATGAGGATGTATCCCTGGAGGGGTCTATAGAACCTTCTTGTTCTGGTGGTCAAGATATTTTCTTTCTAAATAAATTTATTAGGTCACACGGTGGTACTTATATCAAGGGGCATATCACCTAGAAAGGTACTTCTTCAATGGTTAATCAATAATTATAAAATAAATAGGTAAGGTCAATAGAGCCTTGGAAAATCATAACTTTGCTCAAGGAAAGGAGTTCTTCAATTCTTAACTTGAGCAGGAGGTTGAGGGTCATGTGCAAAAACAAAGTGAGGAAGTATGAGATGAGCATTGAAGTATTTGATATATCATACTCATCCACGGGGGTCTGAAATGAGAATCTACTTATGTATCATCGATAGGATGATGTAAGTTGATGATAAATTGTAAACTAGAGCATTGTAGGTTATCTCTAAATATAGTATCTTATGTAGGTGTCCCTCCCGGAATGTGTTGGTACTCCTGGCGAGCTAGCGGGCGAGCCAGCTAGCTTCCGGCGCGTGTCTGAAGAACACCAGCGCCACTCGGCATTGCGTCGATTTTGGTACTATCTAATATGCATATAAACTTATATGAGGAAGAAGATCATGTGGCTTGTATAATTAGAGGATTAAAGAAGAAATATATATGTGTGTAGGAAACGATGTCCCAAGGATCTATTGATGTACTACTTAATATTAATTTTGCATAGTTAGGTTTAACAAAACATCATGGCATATTCATATAATACTTGTTAGTTATTATTTCTAATCTTAATGACACATCTTATTACTTATTACACATAATGACATAACATTATAAAAACAATAAAGAAAAACATATATAGTGTCTGGGGTTCTCTCAAAATGGTTGGCGGAGACCTATTTTCTTTTTAGGGGGGTCGTGGGGCTAATCGTCTTGCCCGGTGTGGGTGGGTATTCTTCCTTCCGCATGTCCTTTTTCAGCATAGCGATTCGGCTGTTCCTGAGTTTCGCTACTGCTGTTGGTCCTCGTGGTGTTATGATGGATGCTGGCTTCTCTATCTTGGTCCTTCCTTTCTTCGGGTCTTCTTGTTCCTTTCTCTTGGCTGGTCTTCCTTCTTCTTCCACTCCTTCGGTCTCTCCTGTCTGATGGTCTTTCCTTTTCCGGGGTATTTTACTTCCCTCTCCCTTATGAAAGGTACGTCCCTGTGCCTCAGGGGTAAAGGTTAATAAGTTGCCCCGGGTCTCTAATTTATTTTTTTTTTTTCTATGTGATTGAGGGAGGCAAAAGGCATAACTGCCTATAGCGAGTGCCTCCCCCATAGTTGAAAGAGTGACAGGGCCAAAATCAAGGGACGTTCGAGCCAAAATGCCTGGACACACGGAGTTTGAAGCAATTTAAGTCATAGGAAGAGGGAAAGACTGATTCTGGGAGAGAGTTCCAGAGCTCAGCTGTTGAGTAGAAGAAAGTTTGAGAGTAACATTTCACTCTTGGGTTGGAGAGTTGCACAGAGTAGGGGTGGGATTGAGTTGCAAGACGGGTACCACGTGCCCTACGTAAAGGAGGTGGTATGCACTACTAATAATGGTAGAGCGTGCAAATAGGTCCACCATTCGAGCGAACGTTGGTCAGGCGCTCTGGAGGGGTCAATCAGTACATCAATTTCTGTAGTGTTGTCCGGCTGTAGAGAAGCAGTAAACGCTTCATGAAGATAGCGGATATAGACAAAGTTGATTATCTCATTAGACCATTTAACCCGCTTGATAAATGGAGTGCCGGACTTCATGTTGGTGGTGGTCAGGAGAAGAGCTGCAGGTGTGCAGTTGGTGGTGGTGGTGGAGCAAGTGATATCTAGAGTTTTGACAGCTGGATGGTCATGACCTCGTGCGGACGTAAAAGTACGAGGTTTTGAGGTCGGGACAAGTGTGGGTGAAAAATGAGCAGCTGGACTGGCATTTGTGTTAGTTATCTTTGCTAATCGTAAGATATCGAACTGATGTTGGGGAATTTGTGTTTTTATATTTGCATGACGGAATGGCAAATTTGATGGAGTACGAATAGCAGACAAAGTATGAGTGAATCTATCTAGCGGTTTAACCAACCGACCTCATTTAGTGCGAAAATTGCCACGGAAAGGCGGCTCAGGGCTGGTGGTAGGAGATGGTGACTGAGAGGAAGGTCTGGGGTTGGGAGTGTGTGGAGGTGAAGAAAGAGGTATAGATTGAGTTCTCGGCGAAGTTAAAGTTGGTTTGTGAGGCTGGGTGATTTTAGATGATAATGTCGATGGAAAAGGAGATAGATTTGGAGGGGCGAGGCGAGGTGAAGAAGAGTTGAACGGGGTTTTGTTGGATGAGGTAGAAAGTTGGGGTGAAGATAGAGTAGGTGATGTTGTAGGTAATACAGAAGGAGGCTGAGAGTGATGAGGTGAAAGGTGAGGGCGAGGAAGTTGAGGTGATTTGACGACGGGTGTAGTGGAATGTGGTGAGGTAGAGGATGGAGATTTAGGTTGAGAATGTGAGGTTTGAAGGTTAGAGTTGGATGCAGGTTTGTTAACGGAGGTTTTTAAATGTGGGAGCTTTAGAGGTTGAGGGAGGCGATCGTCATTAGAGGATGTGGGGGAAGACAATGTCGAGCGGGGTGAGGGTGAAGGTGATGTGGACTTGGGTGGTGAGGTGGATGGAGATATGGAAGGACGTGACTTTCTCTTGGGTGGAGATGAACTTGGAGAATTTAGATGAGGAGAGACAGGGCGAGGAAGAGATTGTTTGCGGGTGGATTTGGAATGGCGTGATTTGGAGAATTGAGCATTGGAAAATGAAGGATATCTTGATGCTACAGAGGGTTTCAGTTTCAAACGGGGGTGCAATTTGTAGTGGGAGGTAGTGGGTTGAGGCTCACGGTTTGTATGTGGCACGGAGTTGGAGTCAGATAGTTGTGAAGGTGGGGTTATATTGGGAGAAGTAGGTGCTGGTAGTGGAGTTCTAGGAGTGTATTGGAAAGTTGCTGCGAGGGTTTGTTGGTGGTTTTCGGGGGAGTCTTTTGCGAGATGGGAAGGGGTATTAAGGGAGGGTTTGGAGAAGATGCACTCGTAGGGGCGAGGAGGATTTATAGTTGATGGGTTGCAGGTTGTAGGTGAGTCTATGCCTTAGGTTTCAGTGGTGTATCTTGATTGGTGATGGGAGTATATCGTCTGACAAATCTATTACGATAAGTTCTAAACTCCCCGTGATAGTTGATCATTACTTGGTATGGGTTAGGAATTTTTTCAACAGGATATGGCCCAACGTATCTTGGCCCTAATTTATTCACTACTGGTAGTTTGGCGACCATGACTGTGTCGCCAACGGCAAACGGATTCTGAATGTTGGTGGCATCTTGTTTAACGTCTTGGCATGTTTGGGCGGTATGCAAAGTGTTCTTTAATTGTTGGAGGGGATCTACAGTAAGTTGGGTGGTTGAAGGGGTAGCAAGATGGCGGAAAGGTAACAATAATGGGGCGACGCCATACACGCGTTCATGAGGGGATATCCCGTCCTCTCTGGGGCAAGAATTTAACCACCACAGAATCATTTTTATTTGACCTGGCCAGTCAGATGTCCGCAACTCAATCATTCTGGTCCGCAGCTGATTATTTATTGATCGATGACTACGTTCACAGATCGCATTCCCTTGTGGCCAATACGGTGCGGAATGTTTAATCTTTATCCCGCATCTTGCGGTGAACGCTTCCCAGACCTGTCCTGTAAATTCGGGGGCGTTGTCCGATAGTAATGCTAGGGGTAGCCCAAATACAGGAAAAATCTCTGTGACAAGTAATTCAGCTACGGTAACAGCAGAGTGATCTTTGGTTGGACAGGTGACGAGAAACTTGGAATAGACGTCCACGAAAGTAACGATGAATCGCTTTCCGTGACTGGGTGAAAATGGTCCCATGACGTCTAGGGAAAGTACCTGCCAAGGTTTATGAGCAGAGATCGTACCGGCAGGTTCTGCTGTCTTGCATCGATCTTTTCCTAATGCACAAGATTTGCATGCTTCGGTTACTCGTTTTGCAATACCTGATGGATTGACTGTCCAGTATTGATTTTGGAACACCTGGAGCATTTTGTTCTGCCCCAAATGTATACCATTGCCTTCATGAATGGATATCATGTATTTTTGGGCAATGCCTGGTTCCAAAACAATATATCCTGATACAGTGATTAATTGGTCTCCCCATCGACAAAGGTGTTGGAAGATGTGCCTGGGGATCCTTTTCGGTTTGATTTTCTTGTCCCACAATTGTAACAGGGTTGGTTCAGAGGGTATTGTGACATCAGTGGGTAATAGTGGGGAAGGATTAGTTTGCTGTAGGGCGGCGAGGATGGTCGGGTGGTCTGGCACAGGTAAGCGGGAGAGAGCGTCGGCATTTGTATGAAGTTTTCCGGGACGATAATGGATCACAAAGTCATACTCTTCCAGCGTTTCTCTCCAGCGAAGTAACAACGCAGAGTTGGTTTCACATCTTCTGAGCCATTGCAAGGATTGGTGATCGGTTATAATATCTAATTTAGCCCCTAATACAAAAGATCTGAAATTATTAAGGACCCAGATAATGCTTAAACATTCTCTCTTGGTGGCGGCGTAATTTTGTTGGGCGGTGTTCAAGGTCGAACTGGCGTAGGCGATGACATGCTCTTTTCCTTCCTGCACTTGGGCTAGTACGGCTCCAATGGCGTATAAAGAAACATCCGTATATAGGCGAAAATATTGTTGATAATCAGGAAATGCTACTGTGGGGGCTTGTACTAACTTCTCTTTCAATGTTTCGAAAGCTAAATTTCTTTCAGATGTCCATATAAATTCAGTGTCTTTATGGGTGAGTTGATGAAGAGGACGGGCGATCTCAGCAAAATTTGGAACAAAACGGCGATAATACGTGGCTAATCCGAGAAAAGATCGCATGCCTTTGACGGTGGTAGGTGGCTGTTGGTTACCGATGGCTGACAATTTCATAGGATCAGGTGAGATACCTTGAGCAGAGAGGACATGACCGAGGAATCCTACTGAATTCCGGGCAATCTCGCATTTGGAAGGCTTGAGTTTTAATCCGGCGTCCCTGATGCGTTGTAATACCTAACGAAATCTTCTTAGATGTTCAGGCCAGGTACTGGAATACATAATCACATCGTCTAAATATGCCAGACAAGTCCCCCAAGTGAGTCATTTTAACCCATTCGTAGCGGGGCCCGACTCTAGTCCGTATAGAGAGCACCAGCCCAAAGAGCGGGGCCCGACCTGAGTCCGTGTGCAATTTTGGCGCAATATTGGCTCTGAGAGAGAGACGAGCGACGGGAGGAGCGTAGGTTGCCTCATGACCGCTCGCCATGGCTGCCGTGGGCTTACTGACATGTACTCCACACACATCCACCCTCCCTCCCTCGCTACACGCGATTTTGCCCTTCGGTTGCACGATCGTTGCAAGACAACCAGTGATCGTAGAAGGATGGTTCAGGTGTCATTGAAAAAGCTAAATTAACGCTCTTTCAGGGATACATAATTGTATTACGCTCTGGCTCTTGTTTAGGCATGAAAAAGAGCACGGAAACAAGGCCATTTATGGTAAAAACAAAAAACGCTGGGCGGCACAGTGAAATATACTCCACCACCTGCTCTTATTGTGTTAACACGGATTCCATTAACCGGGAGAAGGTAGCTGGGCAATTACACAATCCAAAAGGCAACACGTTATACTCATAGAGGTGTCCTCCACTGGTTGAGAAAGCTGTTTTCTGCTGATGTTCGGCGGTGATAGGGACTTGCCAATATCCGGCTTGTAGGTCGAGGGTGGTAAACCATTTAGAGCCGTGCAGAGAGTCCAGGGAGTCATCGATCCGAGGTATAGGCGTTGCATCTTTAATTGTGGTGTCATTCAGGAGTCGATAGTCCACACAAAACCTAGTTGAGCCGTCTTTTTTTTTATACTAGGACGACTGGTGAGGACCATGGGCTGACGGAGGGGGTGGCAATCCCGGCATCTAACATTTCTTTTATTTGTTGTTCTTCCTCTTGTCGTTGTACAGGGTTTTTTCTGTGAGAGGGCTGGCGAAGAGGGGGTCCTGTGGTGTGGATGGAATGCTCTTCCATAGTCGTTTTCCCGATCTTGGTGGACGTTTGAGCAAATACATCACGGAATTCGAGGAGGAGTTTCTTCATTTGTTGGTGTTGGAGATCAGTCAGAGATTCAAGAATGTTGAGTAGAACAGGGGAATTAGGTTCTTCTTCAGGAATGGGGGCGATGTCCTCAAAAGTTTCGAGGTCTCCTATAATGAGACCTTTAGGTAAAGTTAACTTTTCGTCCGAAATGTTAGCGATCAAAATGGAATTACTATGGGAGGACAAAATAGCAGGCTGATGAATTCTACACCAATCTGGCCCATTAGGAAGACCGGTGGGGGTCAAAATCATGGTAGATTGAGGTATAGGTCGGATGCGAACCCATTTTTGGTGCTGAGGGGGAATTTCAGTCTTCTCTTGAGTGATAGCGGGACTGATAATGGTGGGTGGAGGCATAGATTGGGATTTATTTATTTTGTTCATAGAAGGCAAATTAGGGGTAGGTTTAATTGCTGAACTTGACAGGAAATTGCAATCGGAATGTGGCACAGAAGAAATGTGAATTTGTGAACCTACAGGCGTTTGGTTGTTACCTGCATTTACTTTAACATCCAGGAACAAGGAAGATCAGATTTGGCTTCAGTAGCATTGATAATGGAAACATTAGAGAGACAGTCATGAACAGTAGAATCAGATTCGGCTTCAGTAGCATTAATCATGGAAGGTGAAGAATTACATTCATGTAAGGTATGAATAGAATTGGCTTCAGTAGCATTAAGGCAAAAAAGTTCGCCAGCATGAACATTTGCCGGAATTGTTGTTTTACCTTTCAGAGCACTGAAAACACTGTTGTCGGGTCGCTGATCATAATCTATGGTTTTAGGGGTCATAGGGACGGTAGAAACATGGTAATCATGGTTATGGGCAAGAGAAGCAGGGTTAAGGTGGCGTTTATCGCAGGCTGAAACTGTCCTGCTGTTAGTGGGGTGAACTGTTTGACTATGATGCTGGCAAGTGGAAGTGGTAAAAACATGGGATGATGGCATGGTTACGTTACTAAGTTCACTTCTCTTCTTTTGTGTGGTCATAGAAATCGGTTTAGGTTTCTGAAGCACAGGGGAAGATTTGCTGGAGGGTTTCTGGGATTTTTTTTGTTTTAAATAGATCAGGCGTTGCCCACAATCTACCTGAGCTTGGAGCTTTTGTAATAGATCCAAACCTAGGTAGCCGTCATAGTGTTGACATTCTGAATGGAATCTATCTATCTATCTATCTATATGCTCAGGCCCAATCCCCATTTTGGGGGTAGCCGACTCAAGACAGAGCAAGAATACTACAAATGAATGATAACAGTTAGCATGAGCAAATGGGGTGGTCACGTGTAGGGGTCGAGTTTCACTTTGAATATGAAGAGGAGTATCACCTGCACTTATCAAATTGGTGGTGGGGGGCTGAAGATCACCGAATCTTTTCTTGTATTTGACATAAAATTAGTTGAACAAACACGATCGGGCGGCGCCAGTGGCAATCAACAGTCGTACAGGAATGCCCTTAATTTTGGCAAGGTGATAAATTGGGGGTGGTCAATCACTAGCAGACTCCCCCGCCGAAGCCATCGTGGGCGGGGGAGGTCTTAAAAATCCTGAGGATCTACTTCTTCCTCCTCCAGGATTTCTACTTGTTCCTCTTCAGGGAATATCTGAGCTTTCTGGCTCAGAGGACTCCTCTAATTCCTCCTCTCGGAAACCTTCCTCGTTAGCAGATATACGAGGTTGTGAGGGCCTACCATACTTGGCGGAGTCACGAATATGATGAAGGGGGCACCTTGAGTTGCAGGCAGAGAAATCATAGGGGTTGATAATCACTAGAATTTGTGGCTTACCTTGGTGATGGAGCTGATTCCTGGGAAAAATTCTCTTCAGTTGATTTGGAATGAATTTTGGTCTGCTTCGTTGGTAATGTCCCTGATAGTAATGTGCCTTTGGTGCTGGAGCTGCGTGCCGTTTGAAATTGGTCAATTCCCCGGTTCTGTTGGACGTTTGAGGATGTGTGGTAAACCTCTAGCTGGCAGCTATCGCATTGGTTTTGGGTTGGGTTGCGAGGATTTTTCGAATGGTAACAATATCTCGGTGGAAGCCTACGGGGTCGTGCATGGTGAAGTACTCTTGTACTGCAGATGGCAGAACTTGCACAAGATGCACTAAGATATGTTGTTCCTGCAGGATTCTATTTAAAGCAGGGAAAGCAGCCCTCACTTGTTGTGTGATGGTTGCTATGGTGGCGTCTAGATCGCCTTCGTATTTTATGTCCTTAATGCGGGCATGGGCTACGAAAACACCCAATGAAAGCTTGATAGCTTCAATAACCATGGGCTTAAACTGGTCCAAGGCGAGTGCAGGGGTTACCTGTGGGGCAACAAGGGAAACAGCTTTTCACAAGTGCATTAAAAGGACGGCTATTTTCTCGCGGTCCGTGGTATATGCTAAGTCTAACACTGGTTTTACAATGTCCATGAAGACTTCAATTTCATATGTTTCCCCATCGTATTTGGGAATGGGAATGTGAGAGCATGGAGCGGCCATATTTATGTTGGTATATTATCTCTTATTGTTTCAAAGTAGGTGAAATGTAATGAATTCTTCTGTCCGAATCAAGAACCACCGCTGCCACCAATGTTATGCCCTGATTTTATACAGAATTAACGATTGATACAGGTGAGTTCTACTAGACTGGGACTTCCGATTTAATACAAATATATATAAAGAAGACAACAGAGGATATATACAGTATATCACCAAAATATAGTTTTATAATACAGCTTTATTCCCATAATTTTTAAATACACGAATAGAGTATGAGTGCAAGTTTAGAAACATAAACACAATGATTAGCACTTAAATAACACTTTCAATCTTCGAGCACAGTCGCGGATCTGGATGGAGTTCAGGTAATTTTAGCACAGCTTAACTGTATTCCTTTTGTCTGGAATCAGCTACACTAATCACTATCGAGGGTTGCTACAAGTAATATAATCAGCGATTTAATTATACTGAACTTCCAATGAAGTAGACTTGCGATGGGGGTTATGAAAGAGAGTTAATTATTTCACTATAGGTATCTTATTATTTCACTATAGGTATCTTATTATTTCACTATAGGTATCTTAAGTTATATACTGTGCGCACTGGTGTGAGAGCAAGTTCAAAGTCAAATGTGGATGGACTTTGAAATATTTTCTTCGTACTAGAATAATGGCAGAGTCGAGTGGGGACTGAAATATTTTCACTTGGTCGAAATAATGGTAGTCGCTTAGCATCACAATCGGCTTAATTTGATTTAATTCGGAAAATCACTTTTAATGGTTGGGATCACTTCAATAGACTATATAGCATTAGTAATGTTTTTTTTCTGTAAATTCCAAATATAAGCATGGTAATGGATTTTTTATGTTTTAACACTTTTTAGGACTGTTTATTTCACTCTCGAACTTGGATTTTTGGCAGAGTCGCTTGGCGACTCTGTTTTATTTTGCTCTCTTCGTATATTAACTTAGACACTTTCTCTCATTTCTGGTCATCGACTCCGGCGTCTTTTCTATATCTTATTTCCGACGATGGTTATGGTGTTTTTTGTCTGTAGTCGTCTGCTCCTCCGTCGGCCGTCCAGGTTGGCCGGCTGTGTGAAGATAGTTACAGTTGGGTTGATGGGTTTGGGATCTTAAGTATGGCTCAGTAACTTATTGTAATCATCTGGCAATTACTGTTGGGCACCATACCGGACTAGCGCGAGTATTCTAGAGGTTATTTGGAATACTCGACTATCCTGACCTTTATATCAACCGTTGATGAAGTCCTCTTAAGGTACTCTTGAACTGGGGTTTTAAATATCGTGCTTCAGTGAGAACGTATATGGCACGATATCGGACTAACGCAGGAAGACCTTAGAACTACTCTTCCTGACTGTCTCTGACTTTTTTAAGAGGTTCGGGGGACCCGGGTCGGTGTTTAAACCTTTCAGTTACACAGTCTTTTGGGAAGCAATAGACTCAGTGCACCTAGGACTTGTGTGTGCAGAGTCCCCTTGAGGGTATCTCACCAAGCCCTTCCTTCACAGCGGTCTCAGATGTTTCGAGACTACCTGTGAAAAGTGGTAGTGTTCACTTTCAATAGCAATAAGTAGAGAGGTCGGGATGCCGGAGTCTCTCTACTCTTACTAGGGAAAGTGGAACCTAGCAGAGGGGACAATGTTAGTTACTGGGATGCCAGAAGTAACAAAGTTCCTCTGAAAGGACACTTTGACCAGTGTTCACTTCCAAGAATAATAGTAGAGAGGTCGGAATGCCGGAGTCTCTCTACTTTTACTAGGGAAAGTGGAACCTAGCAGAAAGGACAATGTTAGATACTGGGATGCCAGTAGTAACAAAGTTCCTCTGAAAGGACACTGTCACAGTATTCACTTCCAAGAGTAATAGTAGAGAGGTCGGGATGCCGGAGTCTCTCCACTTTTACTAGGGGAAGTGGAACCTAGCAAAAGGGACAATGTTAGATACTGAGATGCCAGTAGTAACAAAGTTCCTAGAGTAGGACTTAGCACTTTTCACTATAGAATATTGAGGCCGGGATGCCGTTCTCCTCAACTTCTTGTAAAGAAGGTGCATTTGTGGACTTCTTTAACTAGAAAGGAAGGGGCGGGATGCCTGACCCTTCTTTTCTAAGCTAAGGAAAGCTTTATACCGGTAACAGAAGCTATGTTAATCACTGGGATGCCAGTGGTAACAAAGTTCCTGTAACAGGCCACAGTTTCGGTAACTGAAAGAATAGAAGTGATGCTCCGGGATGCCGTTCACTTACACTACTATAATTTAGTAGACACCGCCTATCAAGAGTCTCTATATTAGCTGACGGGATGCCGCAACCAACAAAGATCCCTAAAATAGGATTTTTAGCTCACAGACAGTATATTGGACTTTCGGGATGCCGTAGGTCCAACTGAATGGGGGTTTAATTCTAAGACTTCTAAAGGTGGGATGCCAGTATCTCAAGAAGCCTTAAAATTGCATAACTCTCCTAAATTATCTTGACCTGGTATTGAGAATTACTGCTAGGGATCCTTCCTAACGTGTAGGATAGTAAGGGCATGAGGATGTATCCCTGGAGGGGTCTATAGAACCATCTTGTTCTGGTGATCAAGATATTTTCTTTCTAAATCAATTTATTAGGTCACACGGTGGTACTTATATCAAGGGGCATATCACCTAGAAAGGTACTTCATCAATGGTTATTCAATAATTATAAAATAAATAGGTAAGGTCAATAGAGCCTTGGAAAATCATAACTTTGCTCAAGGAAAGGAGTTCTTCAATTCTTAACTTGAGCGGGAGGTTGAGGGTCGTGTGCAAAAACAAAATGAGGAAGTATGAGATGAGCATTGAAGTATTTGATATATCATACTCATCCACGGGGGTCTGAAATGAGAATCTACTTATGTATCATCGATAGGATGATGTAAGTTGATGATAAATTGTAAACTAGAGCATTGTAGGTTATCTCTTAATATAGTATCTTAAGTAGGTGTCCCTCCAGGAATGTGTTGGTACTCCTGGCGAACTAGCGGGCGAGCCAGCTAGCTTCCGGCGCGTGTTTGAAGAACACCAGCGCCACTCGGCATTGCGTCGATTTTGGTACTATCTAATATGCATATAAACTTATATGAGGAAGAAGATCATGTGGCTTGTATAATTAGAGGATAAAAGAAGAAGTATATATGTGTGTAGGAAACGATGTCCCAAGGATCTATTGATGTACTACTTAATATTAATTTTGCATAGTAAGGTTTAACAAAACATCATGGCATATTCATATAATACTTGTTGGTTATTATTCTTAATCTTAATGACACATCTTACTACTTATTACACATAATGACATAACATTATAAAAAGAAAAAAGAAAAACATATACAGTGTCTGGGGTTCTCGCAAAATGGTTGGCGGAAAACTGTTTTCTTTTTTGGGGGGTTCGTGGGGCGAATCGTCTTGCCCGGTGTGGGTGGGTATTCTTCCTTCCGCATGTCCTTTTTCAGCATAGCGATTCGGCTGTTCCTGAGTTTCGCTACTGCTGTTGGTCCTCGTGGTGTTATGATGGATGCTGGCTTCTCTATCTTGGTCCTTCCTTTCTTCGGGTCTTCTTGTTCCTTTCTCTTGGCTGGTCTTCCTTCTTCTTCCACTCCTTCGGTCTCTCCTGTCTGATGGTCTTTCCTTTTCAGGGGTATTTTTATAATAAAATCAATGGTCAGACCTAAATTGGAATATGCAGCAGTGGTGTGGTCACCCTATCTTAAAAAGCATATAATCAAGTTTGGAGAAAGTACAGAGAGCTGCAATTAAGCTGATTCCAGAACTAAGAGAACTGGCATTTGAAGAGAGATTTGAACTTGCCAACTCTAAGGGAAAGACGAGAAAGAAGGGATATGATTATGATGTATAAATGTGTTAGGGGATTGGAAAGGATAGACAAGGAGGACTTTATCGAGGGGGATAAAGGGAGGACTAGAGGACATAGTTGCAAGTTAAAGAAAGGCCCATGTGAAGGAGATGTGAGGAAATACAGCTTTCCATATAGAAGTATTAATATGTGGAATCAGTTGGATGATGAAGTGGTGGGTGCGGGGAATATCCACATGTTTAAAGCCAAGTCAGATAACAGAATCTTGGGAAACGGGACAATACGAGCCTAAAAATTCAAATCCTGTATACTACAATTAGGTGAGTACACACACACAGTACATTTTATTACACACATCCTCGCACACCCCCTCCCCCTAGCTGTGTGTGTGTGTGTGTGTGTAAATAAAATAAATAAATAAATCATCGGTTTATTTCAAGCCGGCAGCCAATGGGGCTGAACATACACAGGCTTAAACTAGATCTTATCCTAAGGGATCAACAGACTGATCCTTGGATGCTAAGGAGGCCTACATACCCCCGAGGGAGTAGGACGTGGGCAGGAGACTTTGTGGGCCCCACGGGGCGGACCGCCTCGTGGGGCCTTGCCTTCACGGCCAGGGAAAGTTTTTGAGAGAACTTCCCCTGCCGGTGCGTAGGATGGAACCCCCGACACCATAGTTAGAGCTCTATGTACTAAGCGCGCTCGGCCACCGTGACCGTGTGTGTGTGTGTGTGTGTGTGTAATCTATGTTTTATTAATTTCACAATGTACTGGGTGTGCTTGTGTGTGCAATAGAATGTACTGTGTATTTGTGCGTGTGTGTGTGTGTGTGTGTGTGTGTTATAATCCTTTTCCCTCTATTTCACCCATTACTATAAAACGTTTCGACCCATTCAGGTGCCGATTTTGTTTTCCTGACAAGAAATAGCGATTTTGTTAATTGAGAGATACCCGAGAAAATTGTCTACCCAAAAATTTACAAATTTAGCTTAAAGGCAAGTCTTAGGCACGTTTGTTAGCTTGAAATATGTCGTGGTCGGGTGGGTGTGGGAGCAAAAATCTACTAAACTTTATAAATAATTGTTAACATAATAAAAATTATCAATATTAAACAAACATACTCCCCCAATAACATACTCCCCCTATAACATACTCCCCCTATAACATACTCCCCCTATAACATACTCCCCCTATAACATACTCCCCCTATAACATACTCCCCCTATAACATACTCCCCCTATAACATACTCCCCCTATAACATACTCCCCCTATAACATACTCCCCCTATAACATACTCCCCCTATAACATACTCCCCCAATAACATACTCCCCCTATAACATACTCCCCCTATAACATCGGATCACTTAGTGCTTATAGCCACTTATAGCCATTACTGATAGGCTAGGTTAAGGGCACATTTTCTATTTAGGTATATTTTTCTGGACCCCTTCTCATTCATGTTCCGCCCAATTAGTTTTTATATTCTAAGACGTTCGCCTCAGTAGTTTAACTATGTTAAGACTTTTCGCTCCATTTCTGTCGATTTTAAGACATTACGTGCCATTAAGGTGTCGATGTTTTCCTGGCGAGCAATAGCGAGCCTTTAATTTAAGAGGAACCGGCCTTCGACCAGGACACTTTTCTACCGAAAAATTTACACATTTATCTCGAAGGGATCTTGGGGGCATTGTTGTTTATGCTTGATGGAGGTCTAGAGAGCAAACTAAAAACCTCCCAATAACCCCTTCACCACCATTACTTAATTGTCATCATTACCTGGTTACCATTAGACGATTGTCTTTAGTTTATAATCTACTTCTATGACTCCAATGGGTAATTACGATCTCAATGAACCCTCTGAATAACATGGATCCATTTGAAACCATAAACTAGTCTAACTTTAGCCAGAATGAAAGGTAAAAACACGTCATGGTGCTGAAGGGGCTAAGGATACGTTTTTTGAAAGATAGTACATCAGGAACGAAATAGGTTAGCAGAAGAGGCGAGGTGAAGATACAGTTCTGTAAAGTTATCACTGTCAAATACTATCATTTAAGGGGGTAGTGGTTATTTTTAGGTCTATATATTTATATTTATGCTATAGTTTCCTCACTAGACCTCCATGAAGCTTAAACAAAACACCCCCTAGACCCTCCTTCAAGATAAATATATCAAACAAAAAATCCTGGCTCAAAGTCGGTTCCTCCTAGACTTACAGGCTCGCTATCGCTCGCCAGGAAAACATCTGCACCTCAATGGCACGAAAGGTCTTTATATTGACAAAGAACATACATACATACATACATACATACATACATAAGATACCAGCCATTGTTATAGATGTGGATGAGTTAGGGCTGCGTAAACTCTACTGTATGTATGGGTGTCTTAATTAAACTGCTACAGAGAGAGGTATTGGAGTGAGTAGTCGAATCAGGTTTTCACACAGCTATTATATTTACTGTGAAAGGAGATATAGGACATAAGAGTCCCAACATGACATAACAATAATATCAGGCAGTTTATTTACCTGGGGTTCACCTTAAAGTGGTTACCCGTAGCAAGGTCAAATGGTAGCAATTAGGTATCAACTTTATTATATATACCTGTACAAATCAGAACTAGGACAATAATAGATACACAACATAAATTATACAGAATTAGATAAGGATGATATATGTTAAATAATCAAGAATGATGCTCGTGTGTGGTTGGAATGAACGGGGGTTTCTAGCTGGACTCGAAGAAGATATTGTACAGTAGTCAGGATTAATTCGTGTCATTTCCCCTGGACTAGGCGTTAGTAGCACTGCACGGTGGAGGGGTATCCTCTCTACCTCCTTTCCTTGTTGGTTCCATACCACCAAAACCCTCCCATTTTCTCTCCGACCCCAGAACTACACCCACCCTCCCTTCTCTCGCTCTCAGCCAGCTACTTCTGGACCTCACCAATTGCATGTATTCTGAACAACTAATGAAGGAATGCAATGTATCATAGGTAGAGTTAAGTATGAGATTTACTAAATTTGAAAGCAAGAGAGAGAGAGAGAGAGAGAGAGAGAGAGAGAGAGAGAGAGAGAGAGAGAGAGAGAGAGAGAGAGAGAGAGAGAGAGAGAGAGAGAGAGAGAGAGAGAGAGGGAGAGAGGGAGAGGGGGGAGTGAATTTTCGACGAAAACCTTACATATGATTCGAGTGATTCCTACTGATACATTTAGGCCTACCATTGAAACCTGAAAGCTTCATACCGATTCACTGATGGTTTAATACTGTTGAACTTCACTCTAATAAAACTGCCAAACTAACCCACGCGAAGTTGTATTTCCTTTTCATCGTTGTAATGGCTCAGGGTCGGCTACGTAACAAGCTTGAGACAACGAGGACCGTCTATGTCAATTCCACCATGAGTCTCTCCCATCAATAAACACACAAAATAAACCATTCAATTATTTTGAATTATCTCTTTGTATAACATTATTTAATACTAATATAACTACTTATTAGCACCGTATACAAGAACTAAACATTTGCTTAATATTTTCTCCACAAATCTCACTGCTGCCAGACAATTCAGGACTCATTAAGTGTAAACAGCCAATTTGCCAATACATGCTATGAATTATTGCCAAGAATGTGCCCCGTGACTGCATTACGTGAATTCAACACTCTTAACATAGCTATCTACCCAATCATTAGGCCATATTACTTTCCTAATTGAACATAATGTAAAATTACTCTATATAAACGGGACACGAACTACCCTCGGGCAAGGTGCTGTAGTTTTTGAAAAGAGAACATAACATAAGAACATAAGAAAATGGGACTCTGCAAAAAGCCGATCGGCCCATACAAGGCAGATCCCTGTCACACCCAACCCCAATTACTAGGCCCAATTATAGGCCCAACTCACTAATACCTTGAGTACTGACCCCACCAAAACGGTCAGAGATTAACACAAGATTACGGGGGTCTGCTGAGCGCCGATTGGCCCACACCTGATAGATCCCCCTCACACCCAACCCATCTCATCCAATATGCCTATCTAATTTTATCTTAAAGCTCCCTATCGTTCTTGATCCCACTATATCACTCGGTAACCTATTCCACCCATCTACAACTCTGTTACCAAACCAATATTTGCCTATATCTTTTCTGAAACGAAATTTATCTAATTTGAAACCATTTGTTCGAGTTCTTTCGCTATCACTGAGCTTCAGTAAATTTTTCATATCTCCTTTATTTGTCCCACTAACCCACTTGAACACTTCTATCTTATCCCCTCTAACTCTGCGTCTTTCTAACGAATGTAAGCCTAATTTGTTCAACCTTTCTTCATATGGTAGATTTCTAATATTATGAATAATTTTTGTCATTCTTCGCTGTACTCTCTCCAACGAATCTATGTTCATTCTGTAATAAGGACACCAAAATTGGACAGCATAATCCATATGAGGTCTCACTAATGACAAGTAAAGTTTCAAGATAACATCGGCAGTTCTGTTACTCACACTCCTTGAGATGAACCCTAGATTCCTGTTTGCCTTGTTACGTACGCTTATACACTGTTTTCTAGGTTTCAAATCGTTGCTAACAAACACACCCAAATCTTTCTTGCAGTCTGAGTTTTCTAATTCAGCATTAGCTAGTTTATATTTTGCATTAGTATTCGTCTTCCCTATCTTTAATACCTTGCATTTGTCAATGTTAAAATTCATCTGCCATTTTACTGACCATTCGTGTAAGGTATCTAGATCCCTTTGGAGGCACTCTATGTCGCTATCTGAATCTATTGGTCTCCCTATTTTGGTATCGTCTGCGAATTTACTTATCCTACTAGTTATACCTAAATCAAGGTCATTTATGTATATAATAAATAACAGAGGACCCAATACAGATCTCTGGGGCACACCACTCTTGACTGATCCCCACTCTGACTTAGTACCATTTATGCGGACTCTCTGCTTCCTACCAATTAGCCATGACCTAATCCATCCCAACAACGACCCACCTATTCCATGCGCCTCAACTTTTCTCATCAATCTCTCATGAGGGACTCTGTCGAAAGCTTTACTGAAATCTAAATATATTATATCATATGACTTGTCATTATCTACTGCTTCATACACCTCTGAGAAAAAACTAAGCAAATTTGTAAGGCAAGAACGTCCCTGAGTGAATCCATGCTGAGAAGAACTTATTAAATTAAATGTTTCTAAGTGGTTTCTAATTTTACTAGCAATAATTGACTCTAGTAGCTTTCCTATGATTGATGTGAGACTAATGGGACGGTAATTGGGTGCTATTGATTTATCACCTTTTTTTGAAGATCGGAACTACATTTGCAATCCTCCAAGCTTCTGGAACTAAACCGGTTTCTAATGACTTGTTAAATTGAAATGTTAATGGGTAACTTAACTCATCTCTGCATTCTTTTAATACTCTAGCATATACCTCATCCGGACCAGGCGATTTCTGAGGTTTCAGTCTGTCAATTTCCTTAAGCACATAATTTCTACTTGTCGTAACTGCACTTAAGCTATTTTCTAGACTATCCCTATATACCTTACGGACTTCTGGAAACTGTGCCAAATTTTCATTTGTGAAAACGGAAAGAAATTGATTATTTAATGTACTGCACATTTCTAAATAATTTTCTGTAATTTCTCCTATCGAAGTTTTAAGGGGACCAATTACATCTCTAACCTTGGATTTATATAGTTGGTAAAATGCTTAAGGATTATTTTTTGAGTCATTGGCAACCTTGATTTCATAATTTATTTTCTCTTTCCTAATATCCTTTTTGACCTGTCTTGATAAATTGTGATAGTAAGCAAGTAGGTGAATTTCGCCTTTCTTAATTTGTCTATATATTCCTATCTTTTTTCCGAGAAGGTCTAATAGTCTATTATTCATCCATTTGGCGATTTGGGTTGGTTCTGTGCTGATCTAAATTTTCTTTTGGGGATATATTTATTTTGTGCATTGAATACTGACTTGATACAATTATCGTATGTATCTAACAAATTTGATGTTTCTTCCTGACTTAAACTAGGGGTAAGGGATATGGGGTATGGTGTACACGCATTTGGACACCTGGATAGACTTAATTTTTTGACCATAGGGTCCGTTAATAGGGCTCTTCTTAACCCACCATAATTGGCTTTCCTGAAGTCGGGTATTAATGTCATATTCTCTCTGGGATTACCTCTCCATTGTATATTAAAATACACAGAATTGTGATCACTATTTCCTAGGTGGTCCCCAATTTCTACATTATTTTTCATATGTTCATTGTTACTGAAAACTAAATCGAGAATATTATTACCTCTAGTCGGCGTATCTATGAATTGAAATAAAAAACTATTTTGTACTACCTCAATAAACTCCTTTGAGTCAGAGTCGCCTATTTGATGCTGCCAATCTATATTCGGAAAATTAAAATCCCCCATAATGCACACATTGCTAAACCTTGATGCTATTTTAATTTCCTCCCATAAAGATGTTCCGTCATTTCTACTCATATTTGGCGGTCTATACATAACTCCAATAACTATGGTCTCACTACCTTCGTTATTAACCTCTACCCAAACACTTTCATTATCATTATTTAGTTTTATTTGCTTTAATACAGCTTTTTAATGTACTCCTGACAAATACTGCTATACCACCTCCCCTTCTACTTTTTCGGTCATATTTAAACAAACTATATCCCGGTATATACAATTTTGCTACAAAATGCCTGGTTTCTGTATTAATTCATGATTCAGGCTCCAGCTTTGAAAATATTACTTGATTTAAACAGGCTAAATAATCCTGAAGGGTTGATAACCAATATACTGTATATGCCCTATTTTTACTAACTACCCCTAGGGCACTCTTACGCTCATCTATCCATTAGGGTGGGTCTTATTTTAAAGTTCCCTTTCCCTCAACATTTACGTTCACCCATACATTAGGAAGGACTTATTCATATTGTCACCGTACCCTTAAAACCTTGCCATAGGGTCACTCTATTTTATCAGGTATCTTGTGTTGTAACCAAGTTAAGGGGGGCATCCGCTATGGCTATGTAGCAATATGGGTTGAAACATGGCAAATTGTGTTAAATACTCCCTGAGTAATGGCAAGACGTAGAGTATCTACTTCACATAATACTATTGAAAGTGTTGAGTGGTACTTGAAAAGTAGACAGCATGTACATAGGAGGCCTTAAATATCCGTCCAGACAGGTGGCGGGGTAGGAGAGGGAGGTGGGGGTTGGGAGGGAGGAAGGAGGCAGGACAGGGAGGGGGCAGAAGCATGGGGGAGGGGAGGCGGAGCCTATATATGGGTCAAATACACCTGTCTGGACGGATATTTAAGGCCTCCTATGTACCAGCATTTGTTAGTGACCTGATGAAGCTATCTGCGAAACGTTGTCAATAAAGTGCTGTTCCTCAGATGGTGTTTTTTATCCATACTATTGAAAGCTTCACGCCTATTCAAGCTTATTCTCTTGAGATAACTTTCAAGATAATTGGAATTCACATCTGTTAAGAATAATAACTTAATACCCGGTAACTATATAACGCTAATTTATTATATCACAGACTAACTACAAGAGTTATAATATTGAACTGATCTATAATTCTTCTACTACAATAGCACTCTGTATAACAGTTTCGTGGGCCTTTCCTAGCTGATGCTGAGAGGATTGGGTTCTAGTCATGTGGTGATGGGCTGGTCTATCCGAGTGAGAATTGAGCGATCTCTGCCATACCCATAGCTTACTCTGACTGTTCCTTTTACTTATATATCTTCTAGATCTCAAGTGGCGGCGTCTTTTCCGTGGATTGACCTCCCTACTGCCATCCTAGAAGTTGGCAGATTGGGAGCCAAAGTGTCACATTTTTCCCTTACCCCTCAACTTTCCCTTCATAATTGCTGAGGGGCACAGGGCCTTGGGTGGGGCTTTGGTTTCCCGGGCATTTCCTCACCCTCCTCAGCTCCCTGCCTTGGAGTGGCTTCGGTCACCCGGGCTTTGTTAGTGGTAAGCAGGGAGGATTTTGTGGGGGCGCTCGTTTATGGCCTTGGCCTTGCTCGAGACCTTTGGTCTGTTCGGCCAGACAGCCTGGGGAACAACAACAACAACAGTTTCGTGTATAACCAAATAATCTCATTATACCTTATATATAATTATATAAGTGTGTATATCTACCCCTCATACCTGGTATATCCATAAACACTATACAGTAACGTTAACCCTACTAGTAACGGTAGTAATTAGCAGCTTCAGGTTAGGTTTCGTTTATTTCATATTTGTAATGTGCAGGAGATGGTGATCGAGAGATGTGTGTGAAATACTTAATTCCTTCATCAGGTGTTCAGAAAAAATTTAAACGGTGAGGTGCCAGAAGTAGCTCCTAGCTGGGTAAGAGGGAGAGAAGGGAGGGTGGGTGTAGTTCTGGGGTCGGAGAGAAAATAGGAGGGTTTAGGTGGGGGTATGGAACCAACAAGGAAAGGGGGTAGAGGGGATACCTCTCTACCGTGCAGTGCTACTAACAGGGAAAATGAAACAAATTAATCCTGATGACTGTACATGGTAAGGCAGAGTTTAGCTATCTATGAGTAGGCAGTGGCTAGATGACTGAGTGGTCATTCTGACATGTGACAATCTACTCATAAGATGGTGATATTAATTCTGACAGCGTACTGATGGTTTGAATTGAAATTACGACTAATCGATTACAAGTTATGTTTAGAGAGGGACTGATAGACAAACCACGGATAATCTCAGCAGTGAGGCTGACCGAGATAATTAAGTACTTTTATGTCCAACAACGAATGGCTGCGGCAGTGCGATGGACCGAGGGATCAGGAGATATTGAATACTCCTTGTTTTATCACACTTTGGAGCACCTAAGGAGGTCATGGACACTCAGCTCAGGAGGAAGGTGAGATACCTTTCCTCAGCTGGTCTGAGTACATGTTCACTCCTTACGTCTTCCTATGCTTGGGTTGGATACATGGAAAAAGGGCGCCCTTGGCCTTCCCTAGCATTGACATAGGTCCTTGTCATTCCGGTGATGGGGGGAGGGGGGATAAGAACTGTAGGGCCCTCAGTATTTGTTTTCGTATCCCCTCCCAAGTCCACTCTACAGGTGATGCTCCTTCCTGATTGGCGGGGTTGACCTGGCCGTCGGGCAACCCTGGATCAGCTGGTGGTGGTGACATCACTCCTGGAGATATGGGGCCGTGTGACCGCCCTCTGGTACTCCAAGAAGTAGTTTCTTATCGGTGTTGGTGGGGGGGGGTTGGTACACCTGTCTTCGGGGGGGATTTTTCTATATCTAACCCATTCTGCTTGATAGAGAATGGTTGAAGGACGGGCTTCGTTATTGTGTGGCCCCAATGGTTGATGATGCCTCTGGTGATTCTGGTGCCGTACAGGGTTGATTTTGGGTTGAGCCTGTCGTCGGTGACCCTGGCTGTAGGTGTGTGTCAGGTTCTGGTTTGGAGGTCGGCTGGGGGCGCCCTGGTATTTCCCGAGGTCTGCGGGTGGCTGGTTACCGTGGGCGGCTTGATTTTCCCTCGGTATAACAGCACCCCCTCCTGCGCAAAAGTCACGACCTCGTGGCTGGAGAAGGAACTTCTTTTCTGAATCCGTGACGGCGAAAAATTGCAGGTGTTGGAGGAAGTAGTACCAGTGGCGGGTAAAATCGTTGCAGGGCCCGCCCCTCCTGAAGATGGTGAGCACTGTGGACTGGTTGATAGATTTTAACATCTCCAGTAGTTGATCTGAACGACTCAGGCGTCACTTCCTTCCCTCTACTGATGTCCACAAAACAAAACGGATCAGCATGTTTGGGACTTTTGAGGCTCCTATAGGTGTGCTCTGTGTGGTATGGTGCAGGTAACTGATGACCTCTGACCTGTGTGGGTCCCTTTTGTCAGTCGCTGCGGATGCAAAGGTACAATAATCTGTCTGGGGGTGGGAGACTCTGCCCGAGCGAATGATTGTGTTAGTTGTGGGCATCTTAGGAGGTTGTAGTGGGGTTGTGGTGTGGAAGGTGGGAAGGGTAGTGGTTTGAATGGGTATGGTGCTGCAAGGTGCATTATGTGACAAAGTTTGAAGGTCATGGGTGGTAGGGTTAGGAAGAGGGGGCGGTTTTGGTGGGTTTTGTGGAGATATCGTTTGATTTTGGGAAAGGTTATTGGTGGGTTGTGAGGTTGTTGAGGTTTGTACTGTGTCAGGTAGTAGTGTGGAATGTATGTGGTGGTGTGGAGGTGGTAGGGTTCGTGTGGTTTGGGAATTTAGTTGTGGATGAAGGTTGAGGTTGTGGTGAGTGGGGGTGGAGTTGGTTAGGTGATTGAGGGGGTGGGAGTAAGAAGGTAGAAGGTTTTTGGGTTGGGGATGTGTGAGGTTGATCTTGGGTAGTAGGAAGAGTAAGTGGACGGAGATGGTATTGTTGGTTAGTGGCGTGGGGTGGGGGTGTTTGAGGTTTGGCGAGTGATGGTGGGTTGTGTGATGGTGCACGGGGTCGTGCACCTGGAGGTATTTGAATTGGGGGAGGGGTTGGGGGTTATGGTGGTTGGGGTGGGAATTGGAATTGATGTGGGAAAGGTGGGAATTGGTCGGGAGGTGTGAGGGGAGGTGTGTGCGCTGGGTAGAAGGGAGGGTGTGGCGCGGGTAACCCGGCCGGGTCGAATGTGGGCTGTGGGGGTGGTGTGCGTGTTTGTTCTCTCGTGTCGCTAATGTGTACCTTAATGCTAACATGGCGATTCCGAAATCTTCTAGTCTCTCTGAGGTAGTTGATGACTACTTGATGCGCATTTGGGATTTTATTTATTTTAAATGGGCCAATGAATTGGGGTTGGATCTTATTTTGACAGGGTAGATTTGCCACCATGACGTTGTCGCCAATTTTGAAGGGGTTTCTCGCGTTTTGTTCGTCCCTGGATAGGTCTTGGCAAGCTTGCAACTGATACAATCTCGCTTTTCTATGTGCAACAGTGGGGTGAGCATGTGTGGTGGCTGAGTGGGGGTGGATCAAGTGGCTAAGGGGGAATAAGACGGGCGCAACCCCGAATACCTTTTCGTGAGGTGATATGCCGTCTTCTTTTGGGGTGGAAATTAATCCTTACAGTCCCAGGCCCGAGTATATTCGTCAGTAGATAAGTAACTCCACAGTCCCAGGACTGAGTATATTCGTCAGTAATGTATTTGTCTTGTAATTGCCTGTACAAGGCTTATTATTTTTTTCATTTTTCTTTTTTTTTCTTAAGCCTTGTCAAAAAAAAAAAAAAAAAAAAAACGTGAGAGATCCAGTCTTGCCTCATCTCTTGAGTTGATAAGGTGGTCTCTCCTGCCATTTTTGCCACAGTGCTTGGAACTGCTGGGGACTTTTATTACTGTATCCTACGGTACTCAACGGGTTAACCACCACCGGATCATTCTCAGTTGACTAGGTCACTCCTCTGACTGAGTCTTGTACGTGTTTGGTTGTTGATGCTCCTGTGACTTCTTAGACCAATAAGGGGACGAATGCGAAATTGAGTAACCCATCATTTTTGACAGGGCTGCCCAGATATTGCCAGAAAATTCTGGCGCGTTGTCTGTGTCTAAGACTCTAAGGCCTGAGGTAGGCCGAAATTGGGGAAATCATGGTTCAGCATGGCGTCGGCAACTGTTTTGGCGCTATGATCTTTGACGGGAATTGCGATGAGGAATCTTGGATATGTGTCTACAAATGTGAGGATAAAACGAAATGAGTTAAATGCGGGGAGGGGGCCTACTGTGTCAAGGGATAGGAGTTGCTAGGGCAAGGAGGCAGTGATGATGCCAGACGGTCCTGAAGTTCGTGATGTGTCTTTACCGCCCGCGCAAGCAAGGCAGAATTCTACTGTTGTTTTGGCAAGGGGGTTAGGATGGGGGGTCCAGTAGGTCGTTTTGAATGCTTGCAACAGTTTCGTATAGCCCAAGTGGATACCGTTGCCGTCGTGAAGGAATGTGAATGTTTTCTTTGCCTCGTCAGGGCCTAATACGATGTGGCCGGAGTCAGTAAAAAAAGAATCCCCTATTTGTGTGAGAGTGGGAGCCATGTCTGGCGGTAGCCAGTTGGGTTTGTTCTCTATGTCCCACGTGGAGATGCTGGCTATAGACATGACAGGCACGGCTGGAGGGTTTGAGACAAGGCATGGTTTGGGGCAAGGGGGGAACATGTTTAGGCGAGACAGCGCGTCGGCGTTCGTGTGTAGTTTCCCTGGTCTATAAGTTATTTCGAAATTAATCTCTTCTAGTGTCTCCCGCCACCTTATTATTAATGCGTTCTTGGTTTGAGACGTCCGAAGCCACTGTAAAGCATGATGGTCCATAATAATGATGGTGATCTTGGCACCCAATAGGTATGACCGGAAATGTTGCAGTGCCCATACTAGTCCTAAACATTCTCTTTTTGTTTCGGCATAGTTTGTTTCTGCTTAGGTCAGTGTGTGGCTTGCGCATGCTACGATGTCTTCTTTATTATCTGTGATTTGAGCTAGTATGGCACCAATACCTGTTAAAGATACGTCTGTATATAAGCGGAATGGTTGACTCTAATCTGGGAAAGCTATTATTTGAGCCGAAGTGAGCGCGTCTTTGTGTGTGTTAAATACATTTAGGTGGGATTCTGTCCATAATAATTTTTCATCTTTATGCGTTAGCTCATGTAAGGGTTTTGCAATGGACGTGAATCCTTTCACAAAACGCCTGCAGTAGGAGGCTAAACCGAGGAAAGATCGTACACCTTTAACTGATTGCGGTGGTTGAATTTCCCGGATCGCAGCAAGTTTGTCCGGATCGGGTGAAATGCCATGTTTCGAGATTATGTGGCCTAAGTAAGGAACGGAGTACAGGGTACATTTGGAAGGTTTTAATTTTAACCCAGCTTGACGTATTCGCGAAAAAACTTCGGTGAGCCGGGCTAGATGTTCTTCCCATGAGCTGGCGAAAACGATGACGTCGTCCAGATATGCTAGACATGTTTCCCTGGTGAGGCCTTGCAAGACGGAATCCATTAATAGGGAAAAAGTAGCGGGGCCATTGCATAGGCCGTAAGCTAGTAAGTTAAATTCATAGTGCCTGCCACTACTTGTAGAGAAAGCAGTTTTTTGTTGGTGGTCAGGATGTACTGGTACCTGCCAATACCCAGCTTGCAAGTTGAGGGTAGAAAATATGCTCGCTCAGTGTAAAGATTCGAGGGAGTCGTCTATGCGTGGCAGGGGGGTAGCGTCTTTAATTGTTACGTCATTCAACTGGCGGTAGTCGATGCAGAACTGCAGGGAGCTGTCTTTTTTTTTTACTAGTATGACGGGTGAAGACCAAGGGCTGGTGGAGGGGTTCACTAGTCCTGCATCTAACATTTCTCTGACTTGCTTTTCCTCCTCGCGGTGCTGAATGGGGTTCTTACGCCGCAGGGGCTGCCTGTCGGGGGAGCCTGTGGTGTGTATGGGATGGTTGAGGACCTTAATGTGGCCATTGTCGTCTGAGGTTTGTGAAAATATATCCTGAAAGGATAGCAATACCTGTTGCAAGGCTCGTTGATGATGATGGGGGAGGTGGGGTGGTACTGACGGTTATACAAGGGTTTCTGGGGGGGCATGGCAGGATGGGTTCACATCTTAAATGTTTCCAGCTCTCCCATCAACAGGCCCTTCGGTAGGCTGATGGGATGGTTGGAAATGTTCGCGATTTTCAGACAGTTCATGGACGGGGACAGTTAAGTGGGGGAGGTCAAGCAGTGTGGCGAAATATGAGAGGCAGGGTAGAACACCAGGGGTACATTGGCGGGGCGATTAATAGGTACCCAAGCTTGATTATGGGGGGGAATTGATATGGCATAAGACGTGGTGGCCTGGGCAATGAGGTTTGGCGTCTGAGGTTGGGCTTCGAATTGTAAGCGTTGGTGTTTGCAGTCAATCTGTGCATTTAATATTTGTAGTAAATCTAACCCGAGGTAACCGTCGTAGGTGTCGGCGTGCGCATCTAATACTACGAACTTGTGGCCCGTGAGGTAGCATAATGGTGACGGGGTAAGATTCTCCTCGTATTTGCAAGGGTATATTTCCGCCACTGATAAGCGGCAGTGATGACGGTTGTAATGGGCCAAATTTGTGGCGTAATCGCTTATAAAAGTGAGTATGTAGGCATGAATTTTTTTTTTTTTTTCATGTGAGTGAGGGAGGCAAAAGGCAGAACAGCCTGTAGCGAGTGCCTCCCCCATAGAGTGACAGGGCCAACATCAAGGGAAGTTCGAGCCAAAATACCTGGACACACGGAATTTGAAGCAATTTAAGTCATAGGAAGAGGGAAAGACTGATTCTGGGAGAGAGTTCCAGAGCTTAGCTGTTGAATAGAAGAAAATTTGAGAGTAACATTTCACTCTTGGGTTGGAGTTGCACAGAGTAGGGGTGGGATTGTGTTGCAAGATGGGTACCATGTGCCCTACGTACAGGAGGTGGTATACACTAGGAAAGCTCTGAGGAACACTGATTATTATAGTAGCAATAGAATAGCGAGAGAGATGCAACATTGCGGCGAAGAGAGAGAGATTACAGGGAGTTGGTGAGTGGACAGGAGTTAATGATACGAAAGGCCTTCCATTCAACTTTGTCTAGGAGAGCGGTGTGAGAGGAACCTCCCCACACATGTGCACAATACTCAATACAAGGATGCACAGTGCCCCTGTGCAGAGCAAGAAGCTGTGCAAGGGTAAAACAAAAACTGAGGCGGTTGAGCACACCCAGCTTCTGGGAGGCTGCCTTAGCAAGACTGGTAATATGGTCCTTCCAAATGAGAGCAGAAGAAAAAGAGACACCAATAATATTGAGAGAAGATGAAGGATTGATTTTGGTATTGTTGAAGAATAAGGGATAGTCCGCTGGGAGTTCCTTACGGGTAGATAGATAGAGAAATTGGGTTTTGGAAACATTAAAGGTAACAAGGTTTTCTCTTCCCCAATTGGAAATAGTAGTTAGATCAGAATTTAAGTGTTCTATGGCTTCATTACGTTTGTCTTCGAGGGATTGCTGGTTGGGGCATTCTGGAAAACTAATTGAGTAGTGTAAGGTTGAGTCATCTGCGTCTGAATTGATGGGACTTGAGGTACAGTTGAGAAGATCATTTATGAAAATTAGAAAGAAAATAGAAGATAGGACAGAGCCCTGAGGAACATTGGAGTTGATAGGGTGAGGAAGTGAGCGATGGCCCTCCACAACTGCAGCTATGGAACGGTCGGAAAGGAAATTATAGACAAAGGCACAGATGGAGGGATAGAAACCGAAGCAGGCTACTTTAGAAATTAAAGATTTGTGCCAGACTCTATCGAAGGCTTTCGATATGTCTAGTGCAATAGAAAAAGTCTCACCGAAGTCCCAAAAGGAGGATGACCAAGAGTTAGTAAGATATGAAAGAAGATCACCAGTAGAACGACCCTTAGGAAGCCATACTGGCGATCTGAGAGCAGATTATGAGAAGAGAAATGCTTAAGAATTTGGAAGAAGAATAGTTTCAAAAACTTTAAAAATACAAGAGATGAGAGCAATTGGACGATAGTTGGAGGGTTAAGAGCGGTCACCCTTCTTTGGGACAGGTTGAATGAGAGCAAACTTGTAGCATGAAGGGAAGACGTTAGAGGACAGACAGAGACGAAAGAGTTTGCCTAGGCAGGGAGTCAGCTCGGAAGCACATTTTTTGAGTACAACAGGAGGAACACCATCCGGACCGTACGCCTTCTTAGTATTAAGCCCAGAGAGGGTAGAAAGTACATCTTTAGAAGAGATTAGGATATTAGGAATAAGTAGGAGAGAGTACAAAGGAGTACAAAGGAAATCAAGCAACAACAGTTCTAGTGACCCTTCTAGGCTGCTTGTCCTCCAAAACACTGAGGATCAAGTGTCCAAACGGTGGTTTAGAGTGGGTAAGGGAACATTGGAAAGGGAATTAATGTCCGTGGCAGGATTAGGAAGTTAGTAGGGGACAGTTGGGTTAGTAACTGAGGGGAGGATAAAATAAAATTATTCATTTACAAACGCAATCAGTCGCGGGTTTGATGCGAGATATTTGTCTAGGCGGAGTTTAAATGACTCAACGGTGCTGCAGTCTATAACGTCTTGGGGAAGCCCATTCCACAAGTTGACAACTCGATTGAAGAAGAAATTCTTAGATTCGTGTGAGTTAAAAGATTTACCAATAATTTTGTAACCGTTTCCCTGCGTGTAATTAGATTGGTCGATAGTGAAGTACTTACTACACTTCATATTGTCGATGCCTTTGATGAATTTGAACACTTGAATTAAGTCTCCTCTTAATCTGCACTGGGTTAAAGGAAATAGATTTAATTCTCTAAGACGCTCTTCGTATGGTTTGTTCTTTAGGCTAGGTATCATTTTGGTAACTCTACGTTGAACTCGTTCTAGCTTGTTTATATCTTTTTGGTAATAAGGGCACCAGGATTGAACGCAGTATTCCAGAAGAGGGCGGTCTAAGGAATTGTAAAAGGTTAAGATAACTTCTTTGGATTTATGCTCAAATGACCTGCCTATAAACCAATTATTTTGTTTGCCTTCTTAACAACGTCTGAACATTGTTGACTCGGTTTTAGGTTACTCGATATTGTTACTCCCAGATCGGTTTCTCTGTTTACATTCTTAAGCTGAGTGCCATTCATCGAATAGTTTGCTTTCTCATTTAGGTATCCGATATGTAGTACTTTACATTTATCCGCATTGAAACTCATTTTCCAAATTTGGGCTCAACATGACAATATATCTAGATTGTGTTGCATATCGTCAACTTGTTCTTTTGAGAGTACGCTATTTGCAATTTTTGTATCGTCAGCAAATTTTGAGATTGTACAGGTGAGACCCTCATCTATGTCGTTGATGTAAATTAGAAAGAGAATTGGTCCTAGTACCGATCCCTGGGTTACCCCGCTACTTACATTGGTCCATATAGATGCCTTACCGTTTATGGCTACTCTTTGCTTTCTGTCGCTGAGCCAATTTTCTATCCATTTCAACACACCGTCTTGTATTCCATGCGCTTTTAGTTTTAGCAGTAAACGTTTGTGGGGAACTTTGTCAAAGGCCTTTTGAAAATCAAGGTATATCATATCTACAGCTTTACTCTCATCGTAGAGGTTGAGGATATTGTGGAAAAAGTCCAAGAGGTTTGTTAAACAGGAACGTTTTTTACGAAAGCCGTGTTAAGTATCTTTAACACCTTACGAGCGGCCTATGCGGTTTATTTATGTGTACCGCCCAGCGGGGTGTTTTTAGCCAAAATAGGGCTGTTTATGTGATAATTTTCATGCCTAAATAAGACCCAGAACGTAAAACAAGTATCTATCCCTGAAAGGGCATAAACAGAGCTTTCGAATGACACCATAACGATCCTTGTATGATGGATAGTTTTCTTGCAATAACCGTGCAATGCGAGTGCAAAAAGCAGGTAATTCGGTACTTTCGGTACATAATTGAGTATGTAGCGAGTGAGAGAGGGAGGAGGGAGCTGAGATTTGTGTCAGTAGGTTCGCCGCGGTGGTCTGGAGCAGTCATACGCTCGCTAGTCTCCTGCCACCACTTGTCTCTCTCTCTCAGCCACATTACGTGCTGAAATTGCTACTCGAGTTATGTCGAGCGCCGCCACATAGTCCAGCTTTATTAAATACGACTTAAGTGGTGAGCCGCTAATAAAGGGTTAAGTATGTTATTTTCCTCTAAGTGATTTACGAGTCTGTCTCTTATGACCGTTTCTAGCATTTTACATACAACTGAAGTTAAGCTAATTGGACGATAGTTACTGGGTAGGGATTTGCTGCCTTTTTTTAATATCGTTACGTTGGCTAGCTTCCACTGATCAGGCATAGTTCCAGACTGCAAGGATTTATTGAATAGTAATGTCAGTGGTTTGGAGAGCTCATCCTTAGCTTCCTTTAGAACTCTAGGCGAGATTGTATCAGGTCCAGGCGTTTTATTTACTTTGAGTTTATCTAAACAATTCAATACTTCTCTCTCTGTAACGGTGATATTGCTTAGAACATCTGAATTATCAATCTGAATCGGCCATGGTGTAGGGATATCACTGAGGTCTTCTGTTGTAAAAACTGATGCAAAGAAGGTATTGAGGCCATTACTCATTTGTACTTCGTCTTTGGTGTATTCTCCATTTTCATCGACTAACGGTCCAACAGTTGAAGTAACTACTTTTTTCTTTCTGATATAACTATAGAATTCTTTCGGGTTTGTTTTACTTTGATTCGCAATATGTAACTCTAGGGTCTTTTTACTTTGCTTAATTAACTTTTTGGCTTTGCATCGTAGCTCTACAAATTTCACCCGTTCTTCGTCATTTTGAGAGGATTTTAATATATCATTAGCAATTTGTTTAGCAAGCAGACAGTTTGAAATATCTTTATTCCACCATTTGAGCTTATTATTATGGCCTGGACGCCGTATTTTCGATGGTATGAGAGAGGAGGGTGGAGAGGAAGGAATAGTGGTGCCTGTATCCATAAGTAGGCGAACTGGCAATCCGTTGAGCTTTAATTTGTGGTATATGAATGGTTTATGGATTAACGACTGGGCCCCCACAACCTGAAAAGGTGTTGGGGGTGGTTCGACTGATACTGGTTGCATCGAGGTTGGTGCAGATACGCAGATTGTTAATTTTCAAATTGGTTGGGAGGAGGGTTTAATTGTGTTCTGTTGCGAGCTCGCCAAGTCCGGACGGGACAATTATTTGAACAGGGAGGAAATTCATACAAGTTTATGGGAGATAGGCGGGGTGCATATTGGTGCTGAAGGCTGAGTTTGGTAGGTAACATTGTAGGTGTGAAGGGGGGTATCTCAGAAGTATGTGCAGAAGGCTGAGCTAGGTGAGTCTGGGGGGTGGAATCGTTTTCAACCTGTTGGGGATGCGTGGGGGTGCGGCTGAGGGCACAGATTTTACTGGGAGCCCCCTGGGAAATGGTCAAGAGTTTACGGATGGTGGCAAAATCTGTAGCTGGGGTGGTGGTTTCGTGGACAATGAAATATTGTTTGACATGACTTGGTACGATTCTGATTAAATTATCGAGCACGACTTCATTTATGCGTTCGGCCCATGTTGTGGGGTAGGCAGTCTGTGTACATTTGCGTAGTTTAGGCAAGCGTCATCAAAGTCCCCTGTGAACGAAATACTGTAAAGTTTATCTAGGGCTGAGACAAAGCCCATTGATGGTTACAAAGTGGTGATGATTAATTGTTTTAGGTCATCCCCTGGTGTCTCGGCAGTCACTATCCCGGTTAAAGGAGAATACATTCGGAATCCTATGTTAGAGAGCAAGATGGAGGTACGTTTAGCTTCCGGATAATTAAGATTGATGGTAGGCATGACCATTTCTAGGTATGTCGCGATGACCATAGTTTCTGGACAGAAAGCCGTAATGGAGGGTTTTGGTCCTTCCTCTGACATTTTGAATTATTCTTACTTGATGGGGTAACTAGTGATTTCCTAATTCGCTTTACAAGCTCCTTTACCTCTAGCCTCGCAGACACCGCTGCCACCATTAAGATACCAGCCCTTGTTATAGATGTGGATGAGTTAGGGCTGCGTAAACTCTACTGTATGTATGGGTGTCTTAAACTGCTAAAGAGAGAGGTATTGGAATGAGTAGTCGAATCAGGTTTTCACACATTTATTATATTTACTGTGAAAGGAGTTATAGGACATAAGAGTCCCAACATGACATAACAATAATATCAGGCAGTTTATTTACCTGGGGTTCACTTTAATGTGGTTACCCGTAGCAAGGTCAAATGGTAGCATTTAGGTATCAACTTTATTATATATACCTGTACAAATCAGAACTAGGACAATAATAAATACACAACACAAATTATACAGAATTAGACAGGGATGATATATGTGAAATAATCAAGAATGATGTTCGTGTGTGGTTGGAATGAACGGGGGTTTCTAGCTGGACTCGAAGAAGATATTGTACATGGTAAGGGAGAGTTTAGCTATCTATGAGTAGGCAGTGGCTAGATGACTGAGTGGTCATTCTGACATGTGACAATCTACTCATAAGATGGTGATATTAATTTTTGACAGCGTACTGAAGGTTTGAATTTAAATTACGACTAATCGAATACAAGTTATGTTTAGAGAGGGACTGATAGACAGACCACGGATAATCTCAGCAGTGAGGCTGACCGAGATAATTAAGTACTTTTATGTCCAACAACGAATGGCTTCAGCAGTGAGACTGACCTAGGGACCAGGAGATATTGAATACTCCTTTTTTTCCTTTTTTCTTTTTTTCTATGTGAATGAGGGAGACAAAAGGCATAACTGCCTGCAGCGAGTTACTCCCCCAGATTTCAAAGAGTGACAGGGCCGAAATCAAGGGACGTTCGAGCTAAAATGCCTGGCCACACAGAGTTTGAAGAAATTTAAGTCATAGGAAGAGGGAAAGACTGATTCTGGGAGAGAGTTCCAGAGCTCAGCTGTTGAATAAAAGAAAGTCTGAGAATTGCGTTTCACTCTTGGGTTGGACAGTTGCACAGAGTAGGGTTGTGTTGCAAGGCGGCTACGTACCCTACGTAGAGGAGGTGGTATACACTGGGAAAGCTCCAAGGAACACTGATTATTGTAGTACCGAGAGAATAGCAAAAGATATGCAACATTGCGGCGAAGAGAGAGAGATTGCAGAGAGTTGGTGCGTGAACGGGAGTTAATGATACAAAAGGCTTTCCATTCTACTTTGTCTCGGAGTGCGGTGTGAGAGTATCCTCCCCACACATGTGAACAACACTCAATACAAGGACACACTGTGCCCCTGTACAGAGCAAGAAGCTGCGCAGGAGTAAAGAACCCCTTGAGGCGGTTGAGCACACCCAGCTTTTGGGAGGCTGCCTTAGCGAGACTGGTAATATGGTCTTTCCAAGTGAGAGCAGAAGAAAAAGAGACACCAAGAACATTGAGAGAAGATGAAGGGTTGATTTTTGTATTGTTGAAGAATAAGGGATAGTCCTCTGGAAGTTCCTGACGGGTAGTAAGATGAATAAATTGAGTTTTGGAAGCATTAAATACAACAAGGTTTTCTCTACCACAATTGGAAATAGTAGCTAGATCAGAAGATAAGTGTTTTATGGCTTCATTACTTTTGTTTTTGAGGGACTCCTGGCTGGGGCGTTCTGGAAAACTAATTGAGTGGTGTAAGGTAGAGTCATCTGCAAATTAATGGATGGGACTGGATGTACAGTTGAGAAGATCATATATGAAAATTAGAAAGAGAATAGGAGATAGGACAGAACCCTGAGGAATACCAGAGTTGATAGGATGAGGAAATGAGCGATGGCCGTCCACAACCACAGCTATGGAACGGCCGGAAAGGAAATTAGAGCAAAGGCACAGATGGAGGGACAGAAACCGAAGGAGGGCAGTTTGGAAATAAAAGATTTGTGCCAGACTCTATCGAAGGCCTTCGATATGTCTAGTGCAACAGAAAAAGTTTCACCGAAGTTCCGAAAGTTGGATGACCAAGAGTTAGTAAGATATGAAAGAAGATCCCCAGTAGAGCGACCCTTAAGGAAGCCACTCTGGCGATCTGAGAGCAGATTATGAGAAGAGTAATGCTTAAGAAATTTGGAGGCAAGAATAGTTTAAAAAACTTTAGAGATACAAGAGATGAGGGCAATTGGACAATAGTTGGAGGGTTAGGAGCGGTCACCCTTCTTTATTTGGGACAAGTTAAATGAGAGCAAATTTCCAGCAAGAAGGAAAGACGTTAGAGGAGAGACAGAGACGAAAGAGTTTACCTAGGCAGAGGGCAGCACGGAAGCAGTTTTTAATTACAACAGGAGGAACACCGTCCGGACCGTACACCTTCTTAGTATTAAGCCCAGAGAGGGTAGAAAGTACATCTTTAGAAGAGATTAAAATATTAGGCATAAGTAGGAGAAAAAAGGGAGGAGAGGGAGGAATAGCACCGGAATCATCCAAGGTAGAGTTTCTGGCAAAAGTTTGAGCGAAGAGTTAATTTTGTCAGAGGAAGAGGTGATGGTTGTGCCATCAAAGTGGAAAAGGGGAGGGAAAGACAAGGAAGAAAAGTTGTTGGAGAGGTTTCTGGCTAGATGCCAGAAAGCTTGGGAAGAACTAGAGTTGGATAGTGCAGTGCATTTATTATTGATGAAAGAGTGCTTGGCAAGTCGAAGAACAGATTTGGCTTGATTCCGGGCAGAAACATAGGAAGAATGAGATTATTGAGTTTTAAGGCGTCGGTACCGTTTGAATGCTTCCTCCTTGTTGTGGACAGCAGTAGAACAAGCGTGAGTAAACCAAGATTTTTTGCATTAGACTGAGAGAAAGAAAATGGAATGTACGCTTCCATGCCTTGGTAATGCGTTCAGCCCTCTCCGAGGGTCCTCGGCCACGGAAGCAGAAGTCATGCAATCGGAAATCAAAGAAGTAGTGCCGGAGAGCCACCTAGTCGGCAGCGCCAAAGTGCCACAAGCGCCGCCGGCTGGGAGGATCGGATGGCCGTACTGAAGAGATAGGACAGGTGACGGAGATAAGTTTATGGTCGGAGGAGCCCAAAGGAGAGAAAAGATTGACAGTATAAGAAGAAGGGTTAGAAGTCAGAAATAAGTCAAGAATGTTGGGCCGATCTCCGAAGCGATCCGGGATACGGGTGGGTTGCTGGACCAACTGCTCTAGGTAATTTATGATAGAAAAGACGTAGGCTTGTTCACCAGGTTGGTAAGTAGAGTGAGAGGAGAGCCATTGGCGGTGGTGAACGTTGAAATCTCCCAAGATGGAGATTTCAGAGAAGGGAGAGATAGATAGAATGTGTTCCACTTTAGAGTTTAGATAGTCGAAGAATTTGGGAAAGTCGGTGGAGTTAGGGGAAAGATAGACAGCACAGAAATGTTTAGTATGAGAATGGCAGGATAGTTTGAGCCAGCAAGTTGAGAATTCAGAGAAGTCGAAATCGGGAACACGAGAGCAAGTGAATTTGTTGTGCACGTATGCACAACATCCGCCTTTGGCTTTGAAACTAGGATAGAGAAAGTAGGAGGATACAGAGAAGGGGCTGCTGGAAGTTGTCTCAGATACCTGGGTTTCTGTGGGGAAAAGAAGATCAGGTTTGGAGGAGGAGAGATGGTGTTCGACAGAGTGAAAATTAGAGGAAAGGCTGCGAATATTGCAAAAATTTATAGTAAGAGTGACAGGCCGTGGTCCAGAGCATTTAGAGGGGTCGTCAGGGGAAGGTCGGGCATGTATGGGGGTATTAATGGTCCCCCCCCCCCCCCTGGCGACTCCGAGGCTGGGTCTGTGTTCATAATTTGTTAACACATTTTTGAAGGAGGAAATGTGGTGTGCATGTTAAGTGTAGTGAAATAGATAGGAGGAGGAGGTGTTTGTGAGAGCATGCTGGACTACTCTCAGTGTAAGTGAGGCACAAAGGGAATCAGTAAGAGAGGCCAAGCAAATGAAACAGGAGTTCCAGCGATTCCTTATCAAATGCTTACAGCCTCTCCTGGGTATAGCCCTGTTCAATTGGTGCCTACAATCTACCCCCATTCCCCCTATTAGTCGCCTTGTACGACACGACACACAGTAGGACGGTGGGGCATATTGTTTTTTTCCTCCACCATAAGATGGAGCCCCCAGGGGGGGTTGGAGCACCTAGGGAGGTCATGGACACTCAGCTCAGGAGGAAGGTGAGATACCTTTCCTAACCTGTTCTGAGTACATGTACACTCCTTAGGTCTTCCTAGGCTTGGGTTGGCTACATGGAAAAAGGGCGCCCTTGGCCTTCCCTAGCAATGACATAGGTCCTGCTCGTTCCTGTGATGGGGGGAAGGGGAATAACAACTGTAGGGCCCTCAGTATTTGTTTTCGTATCCCCTTCCAAATCCACTCTACAGGTGATGCTCCTTCCTGATTGGCGGGGTTGACCTGGCCGTCGGCCAACCCGGGGTCGGCTGGTGGTGGTGACATCACTCCTGGAGATATGGGGCTGTGTGACCGCCCTCTGGTACTCCAATTAGTAGTTCCTGTTCGGTGTTGGTGGGGGGTTGGTACACCTGTCTTCAGGGGGACTTTTCTATATCCAACCCGTTCTGCTTGAGAGAGAACGGTTGAAGGACGGGCTTCGTTATTGTGTGGCCCCAATGGTCGACGATGCCTCTGGTGATTCTGGTGCCGTACGGGGTTGGTTTTGGGTTGAGCTTGTCGTGGGTGACCCTGGCTGTAGGTGTGTGTCAGGTTCTGGTGAGGAGGTCGGCTGGGGGCGCCCTGGTATTTCCCGAGGTCTGCGGGTGGCTGATTACCGTGGGTGGCTTAATTTTCACTTGGTATAACAATATATACATGCCTACATTTTGAGGCCCTTTTGCATTGAAATCGGAATATAGATCGAAGGTAGATTATGTTCGTTTGATTATTACGGAACTTAAGTTTTGAAGCTGACAAACACTAATTGTCTGTAAACATTGACGGAGAATTTGCTCGTGTGACACTGAACTCTCCCACCTTCTTTATACACAAAATATTTAGTTTTGGTATTGTTCATCCCATTTGCTTCTAATTTACTTCCATATTCTTGTTGCCCCTCTAATTCCCTTATATCTCGTTGTCATACGATCTTTCTTCTTCTTCTTCTACTTCTTCTTTTATCTTTCTTTCCTTTTTTATTTAGCTTTTTTTTATCGTTTCTATGCTTTTGCTTTCCTGCTTGTCACGTGCATCTACTTTTGCTTCATTCGTTAGTTTTTATATTGTCCTCTATTTTCCCTCTTTACTCTAACTTCCCTCTTTGTTCCTAGTCCATTATTTATCTCTTGCTGATGTTTTCTTGTTGTTTATGCCCGTATCTACTCGTTCTTCTACTACTACTGCTCCTATTCCTCCTCTCTCGTCCTTCTCCCTACTTCCTAATTCCTCTTCCTCTACCTCTTTACCTTTCCTTCTTCTTCCTCCTCCTTCCTTTCTTTCTTTTCTTCCTCCTTCTCCCTACCGCCCCTTCCTCTTCCTCCCTTTCTTCCTTCCTCCTCCTCCTCCCTTCCTTCCTTCCTTCTACCTACCTCCCCTTCCTCTTCCTCCCTAACTCCTCTTCGCTCACCCTGCATCCTCTGCCTCTCCTCCCCTTCCCTCCTCCTCCCCCCGTGACGGTCCTTTTAACTTATGCTGGCTACTATTGGACGATTGTATTCACTTTCTGAAGGGCCTCCAGAAATTAACAGCCTCCGAACTATCTCACTTAACCCTTTTAACTACCACAGATCCCTCTTAAACTGCACACGATCCTCTAAATAGGGCTAGAATAACATTAAAAAGACGTCACGGTACAGAAGGGGGTTAAAGTGAATACATAAATCACTTTTACAATTGCTTACCTAGCCTACCACGCTCTGCATTGGAAGGGGAGGTAGTTGCTTTTTCTGGACCCCCTTCTCCCTCATGTTTAACCCCATTAGTTTTTGTAAATGTTGAAGACGGTCGCCTCATTAGTTTGTCGATTTTATGACCTTTTGTCCCATTTTGTTATCAATATTATGACCTTTGGTGTCATTTAGATGTCGATTTTATCCTGGTGAGCGATAGCGAGCCTGTAATTTCTGAGGAACGAAATTTTCTACCGACAAAAAAACATGTACAAACTTATTCTCGAAGGGGGTTCTTGAGGATAATTGATCAAGCTTGATGAAAGATTAGGGAGGAAACTAAAACAATAATAAATAAATGAAAAAGTAATATATAAATACTAAATATACTGATAAGGAAGCCCTAGCCCCTTTATCTCAGAGTGCTGGGTTTCAGTAACCGGTAAATCTTTCGAGGTCTAGAGGTTATTTACTCGCCAAAATATGACGTTGGGCACTGAACTAACTATTAATTGACTTGCTCTTAGTTGGGTAGGATGGGTAAGAGAATCATGCTGTATTTAATGAGTTTGGGAGATAAGGGGTATTTTTTGTACCCCCTTCTCCCTTATTTTTAACCCCATTAGTTTAAGACATTTTAAGACATTCGCCCCGTTAGCTTGGGGATTTTAAGACCCTTCGCCCCATTTTTTGTCAATCTTAAGATATTTAGGTGTCGATTTGTTCCTGGCGACCGATAGCGTGCCTGTAATTTAAGGTGCACCGGCCGGGACAATTTTCTACCGAATAATGTACACATTTAGACACTTGAGATATCAGACATATCATCAATGATGGAGGGGCCACTAATAAATTATAGGTTTAATTATAGGAGATTATAGGGAAGAATGAAAACCTAATATTTAGTAGTGGCCCCGAAATCATTGATGATGTAGGGCCGCCCTCCCTTCCATCCCCTTTCCATTCGTTTGATGTCTTTAGTTTAATCTTGATATATCATTGAAGGAGGAATGGCGACGCTCGGTTCAGCGTCTCGGCTAGAATCCACAAAAGACATCCACGAGCTGGAAAGCCTTAATATAACAAATTTTAAGTTAAATTATATTTTTTTATTTTTTTACAAAGTTTTTTCGTAGTGAGTACCCAATCATAAAGACGATTCCATAAGAGAATTAGCGTTACACTTATGATGTTAGGACTCTTTCCCCTGCGGCGGGTGTTTCAAACATGCTAACCGTGGGTGCTTGAAAGGGAACTATTATACTAATAGGCATATTGTCAATGATGGAGGGGCCACTAATAAATATTAGGTTTTCATTCTTCCTTCCGGGACTCAAACTTATAATATATTTAATATATATAAACAGTATACAAACATAAGAAAATGGGAGTCAGCAGAAACCCGATTGGCCCACACAACCTCTCATACCTAACCCTAATTATAAGGCACAATTATAGGTCCAACTCACTAATACTATAAGGACTGACCTCACCAAAATGGTCAGAGGTCAACATAAGAAATCAGGAGTCTGCGGAGTGCCAAATGGCCCACACCCGGCAGATCCCCCTCACACCCAAACTATCTCATCCATATGCCAATCTAATTTTATCTTAAAGTTCTCTATCGTTCTTGATCCCACTATTTTTTTTTCTATGTGAATGAGGGAGACAAAAGGCATAAATGCCTGCAGCGAGTGCCTCCCCCAGAGTTGAAAGAATGACAGGGCACACAGAGTTTGAAGCAATAGAAGTCATAGGAAGAGGGAAAGATTGATTCTGGGAGAGAGTTCCAGAGCTCAGCAGTTGAATAGAAGAAAGTCTGAGAATAGCGTTTCACTCCTGGGTTGGAGAGTTGCACAGAGTAGGGGTGGGATTGTGTTGCAAGACTGGTACTATGTACCCTACGTAGAGGAGGTGGTATACACTGGGAGAGCTCCGAGGAACACTGATTATTGTAGTAGGGATAGAATAGTGAGAGAGATGCAACATTGCGGCGAAGAGAGAGAGATTGCAGAGAGTTGGTGAGTGAACGGGAGTTAATGATAAGAAAGGCTTTCCTTTCTACTTTGTCTAGGAGTGCGGTGTGAGAGGATTCTCCCCACACATGTGAACAATACTCAATACAAGGACGCACTGTGCCCCTGTACAGAGCAAAAAGCTGTGGAGGGGTAAAACAAAACTTGAAGCGGTTGAGCACACCCAGCTCTTGGGAGGCTGCCTTAGCAAGACTGGTAATACGGTCCTTCCAAATGAGAGCAGAAGAAAAAGAGACACCAAGAATATTGAGAGAAGATGAAGGATTGATTTTTGTATTGTTGAAGAACAAGAGAGGTTCTGAACGGAAAATAAGATGGAGAAATCGGGTCTTGGAAGCATTAAATGCAACAAGGTTTTCTCTACCCCAATTGGAAATAGTAGCTAGATAAGAAGATAAGTGTTTTATGGCTTCATTATGTTTGTTTTTGAGGGACTCCTGGCTTGGGCGTTCTGGAAAACTAATTGAGTAGTGTAATGTAGAGTTGTCTGCATATGACTGGATGGGACTGGATGTACAGTTGAGAAGATCATTTATGAAGATAGAAAGAAAATAGGATATAGGACAGAACCCTGAGGAACACTGGAGTTGATAGGATGAGGAAGTGAGCGATGGCCCTCCACAACCGCAGCTATGGAATGGCCGGAAAGGAAATTAGAGACAAAGGCACAGATGGAGGGATAGAAACCGAAGGAGGATAGTTTAGAAATTAAAGATTTATGACAGACTCTATCGAAGGCCTTCGATATGTCTAGTGCAACAGAAAAAGTCTCACCGAAGTCCCGAAAGGAGGATGACCAAGAGTTATTAAGATATGAAAGAAGATCACCAGTAGAGCAACCCTTAAGGAAGCCATACTGGCGATCTGAGAGCAGATTATGAGAAGAGAAATGCTTAAGAAATTTGGAAGCAAGAATAGTTTCAAAAACTTTAGAGATACAAGAGATGAGAGCAATTGGACGATAGTTGGAGGGTTAGGAGCGGTCACCCTTCTTTGGGACAGGTTGAATGAGAGCAAACTTCCAGCAAGAAGGGAAGACGTTAGAGGAGAGACAGAAATGAAAGAGTTTGCCTAGGCAGGGGGTCAGCATCGAAGCACAGTTTTTTAGTACAACAGAAGGAACACTGTCCGGACCGTACGCCTTCTTAGTATTAAGCCCAGAGAGTACATCTTTAGAAGAGATTAGGATATTAGGCATAAGTAGGAGAAAGGGGGGTGGAGAGGGAGGGAAAGCACCGGAATCATCCAATGTGGAGTTTCTAGCAAAGGTTTGAGCGAAGCGTTCAGCTTTGTCAGAGGAAGAAGTGATGGTTGTGCCATCAGAGTGGAAAAAGGGAGGGAAAGACGAGGAAGAAAAGTTGTTGGAGAGGTTTATGGCTAGATGCCAGAAAGCTTGGATAGTTGGATAGTTCAGTGCATTTATTATTGATGAAAGAGTACTTTGAAAATCGAAAAACAGATTTGGCTTGATTCAGCGCAGAAACGTAGGAAGAATGAGATTCTTGAGTTTTAAGGCGTTGGTACCATTTAAATGCCTCCTCCTTGTTGTGGGCAGCAGTAGAACAAGCGTGAGTAAACCAAGATTTTTTTGCATTAGACTGAGAGAAAGAAAATGGAATGTACGCTTCCATGCGTTCAGCACTCTCCGAGGGGCCTCGGCCACGGAAGCAGAAGTCATTCCATGGGAAATCAAAGAAGTACTGCCGAAGAGCCTCCCAGACGGCAGCGCCAACGTGCGACAAGCGCCGCCGAGTGGGAGGATCGGGTGGCCGTACTGGAGAGATAGGACAGGTGACGGAGATAAGTTTATACTGGAGAAGCCCAAAGGAGAGAAAAGATTGACAGTATAAGAAGAAGGGTTAGAAGTCAGAAATAAGTTAAGAATATTGGGCCGATCTCCGAAGCGACCCGGGATACGGGTTGGTTGCTGGACCAACTGCTCTAGGTCATTTATGATAGAAAAGACGTAGGCTTGTTCACCAGGTTGGTCAGTAGTGTGAGAGGAGAGCCATTGGCGGTGGTGAACGTTGAAATCTCCTAAGATGGAGATTTCAGAGAAGGGTGAGATGGATAGAATGTGCTCCACTTTAGAGTTTAGATAGTCAAAGAATTTGGGAAAGTCGGTAGAGTTAGGGGAAAGATAGACAGCACAGAAATATTTAGTATGAGAATGACAGGATAGTTTGAGCCATAAAGGAATTCAGATGAGTCGAAATCGGGAACACGAGAGCAAGTGAGTTTGTTGTGCACATATGCACAACATCTGCCTTTGGCTTTGAAACTAGGATAGAGAAAGTAGGATGATACAGAGAAGGGGCTGCTGGAAGTTGTCTCAGATAACGTGAATATAAGAAACTCAGATAAACACAAAAAAACACAGATTTGAGAGTCATCGTCAACTGTGATTTGAAACCTAGAAATCAATGCATTAGTGCTAGGAATAAGGCAAATAGAAAAAACCTGGGTTTCGGTGAGGAAAAGAAGATCAGGTTTGTAGGAAGAGAGATGGTGTTCGACTAATTGAAAATTAGAAGAAAGGCCGCGAATATTGCAAAAGTTGATAATAAGAGTGACAGGCCATGGTCCAGAGCATTTAGAGGGGTCGTCAGGGGAAGGTCGGGCATGTGTGGGGGCATTTATGCCCCCCCCTCCTGTGGACTCCAAGGCTGGGCCTGTGTTCATCATTTGAATAATTTTGAAGGAGGAAGTGTGGTGTGCATGTTAAGTGTAGTGAAGTAGATAGGAGGAGGAGGTGTTTGTGAGAGCAGGCTGGACTGCTCTCAGTGTAAGTGAGGCACTCGGTAGCCTATTCCACCTATCTACAACTCTGTTACCAAACCAATATTTGCCTATGTCTTTCATGAAACAAATTATATCTAATTTGAAACCATTTGTTCGACTTCTTTCGCTATCACTGAGGTTCAGTACATCTTTCATGTCCCCTTTATTAATCGTACTAACCTGAACACCTCTATCATATCACCTCGAACTCTGAGTCTTTCTAACAAATATTAAGCCTAATTTCTTCAACCTTTCTTCATATGTAAGATTACTAATATTATGGATATTGTTTGTCGTTCATCGTTGTACCCTCTCCAAGGAATCTATGTCCATTCTGTAATAGGGACACCAATATTGGACAGCGTAATCCATATGTGGTCTTACTAACGCTAAATAAAGTTATAAGATTACGTCTGCTGTTATATTACTTTCACTTCTAGATATAAATCTGAGAACTCTATTTGCCTTATTCCTAGCACTAATGCATTGATTTCTAGGTTTCAAATCACAGTTGACGATGACTCTCAAATCTGTGTTTTTTTGTGTTTATCTGAGTTTCTTATATTCACGTTATCTAATCTATATCCTGCATTTTCTATTGATTTCTCCAATTTTACTACACTGCATTTATTTATATTGAACTACATCTGCCAATTAAACTGCCCATTCATGTAGTGTATCTATATCTCTTTGGAGAACCTGAATATCATAATCAGAATTTATCACTATTCCTATTTTAGTGTCGTCTGCAAATTTTCTGATTTTGCTAGTTATTCCTACATCATGGTCGTTTATATATATGATGAACAACAGAGGGCCCAAAACAGATCCTTGTGGGACTCCACTCTTTACTATTGATTGTATACCATTTATGCTAACTCTTTGCTTCCTACCAATTAACCATGACATAATCCATCTTAATAGAGTTCCTCCTATTCCATGAGCTTCAATTTTCCTCAACAATCTTTCGTAGAAAACTTTATTGAATATCTTACTAAACTCTAGATAAATTATACAATTTTCTTTGATGTCTACTGCCTCGTATACTTGGGAAAAGAAGCTCAATTAATTAGTGAGACAAGACCGACCCTTCGTGAATCCATGCTGAGTGTCCTTAATTAATTTATTACTTTCTAAGTGCTCTCTTATTTTGTGCGCAATAATTGATTCTAATAGTTTGCCTACAACTGATGTCAAACTGATTGGACGGATATTCGAAGAAATATATTTATCTCCTTTTTAAAATATTGGCACCACATTTGCATGTGTACACTCATTAGGGACTAGACCCAAATTAAGAAAATTATTTAATAGTGCTGTTAAGGGGTAACTAATTTCTTCTTTATATTCTTGTATTACTTTAGGATTATGGAGTCCGGCCCAGGTGACTTTTGTGGTTTTAGCTTGTCTAACTACTCAAGTACAACATTTCTACTTATATATATTTCACTTAAAATATTATCTAAACTTCCATCATATATTGGATGGACCTCTGGTATCAGCGCTAAATATTCGTCAATTGAAATAGATATAAAGTGATTGTTTAGGGTTCTACATAATTATATCTGCTTCGTTATCTACGAGTATTCCTGTATCATTTTTAAGAGGGCCTATTTTATCTATAACTTTTGCTTTGTATAACTGGAAGAACCCCTTGGGGTTAAATTTATATTCCCCAGCAATTTGTATTTTGTAATTACGCTTGGCTTTCCTAATATCAGCTTTAACTTTTCTGCTAAGATTTACATATTTTTTCAAATGTTCTTCACCTCTCTTTAGTTTCCTATACACTCCTTTCTTTAACCCTAACATATATTTGATATTATTATTCATCCATCTTGGGTCGTTATTATGGGATCTAAGGCGCTTTCGAAGGATATATATTTATCCTGTGCATCACTAACAGTCTTAGTAAATACTGTTTAGCCTGAACCAGTATCCTAGGCTGTGAGATTTGCGCCTAAGTCGTTAATTTGACTACCTGGTAACCTTAACTCTCTACTTAACCTTCATTATTCGGGGAAGCCATCCACGTGTCACCAAACACCTCCCACAGGTGTGCTCTTAGTCCATGAAAGTTGGCATTTCTAAAATTTGGGACTATTGTCGAGTTAGTAGTTAATTCATGTTTCCATTCTAGGTTAAATATAATTTCGTTGCGGTCGCTATGTCCTACGTTTCCTCCAATAACTATACAGTATTACTAATGAGATTTTCGTTGTTACTGAGAACTAAATCGAGTATAATATTTTACCTCTGATTGGCTCATCTATATGTTGAGTTAAAAAACAGTCCTGTACTAGTTCTAAAAAATAATTTTAATCTAAATTTCCTGTATGATTTCTCCAATTTTTTCTAACAAAATTTAAATCCCCTACGATACAAACGTTACTGGATTGACAGGCTCTGATTATCTCATCCCACTCCCAGAGTATTTTACTATCTATTCTATTTACATTTGGCAGTCTGTATATAAGGCCAATTACAGCACTATCTCGGTTGTCATTAATTTCTAACCATACACTCTCACTTTTCCTCTCCAATTAATTATCTGGCCAAATAATAGAATTGACCAAATTTGTGATAAAACATGCCACTCCACCTCCCTTTCTACCTTGGCGATCAACGTTGTACATTGTAAATCCATCAATTTGATATTCTGCCATAAGATCTTTTGTTTCTGTGTTCATCCATGTTTCTGTAATCATAATTTTATCAATATTTTCTGCGCATATGATTGCCTTTAGTTCATCTAACTTATTTCGCAAAACAACGGCTATTTGTGTAATATACCTTGAGTTTCTTACCTATGGATTTACTAGAACTCACACTAACTATACTTCTTGAGTGATATTCGGCATTATTCCTCCTAACGGCGAGACTATCTGATGGACCATATCTGCTTCTGTTTCAATATCAATAAAACTACCTTCGATTTCACTGCAGTCAATGCTTTCATAATTACTAACATATATATGTGACTGGGATTCTATTACATTCCTAGCTGATGTATAATTTCTTTCTCTATCCAAACACATTTTCTGTTTTGCCCCCACAGGTTTTATCTTCAGTGAAACCCCGCAAACGTCCTATCTAATGAGCTGGCTAACGTGGAATTGTGACGGTTCAATTGTCCAAGTCCAGCGCACATTCGTTTACCTTGCAGTGATGCCATTTTAGAATAATTTGGTACTGTTCACTGGTTCGATCTGGTGCTATTAAATAAAGTTAAGTGGCAACACTGCTCAGTCCTCCTTCATTCCACTCTAGCAGACCCAACCCACATCGACACTTATGTATTCGTTTGTGTTAACTTTAAAATTTAATATATTATTTTTGTTTTCTCTTCCATTGGTTTCGTGAAAATATTCGCATGTTCGCAGATAGCTATGAATGGAAATGCGGATGCGAATACGAATGCGAATATTGAAAAACATAGCGAATATTCGCACATGAGAATGCGGAAGCGAATATTCGGTCCATCTCTATGCACTCGCATAGCCTACTGCTTTAGTGTAAATTTCTGTGAAAATTTTCCATGATTGATTTATCTCATTATTGTTTAGAAAACTCCAATTAGCTTCTTTAAATTTTGTTCTGAGTTTATGGAAATTTGCTCGCTTGAAATTTGGAACTTTCTCATTGCTGATATTAAGTTTATTGCTATTAAATTTTATACTGAAAGTGATCGTACGGTGGTCACTATTGCAAAATTCATCACCAACAGTCACATTATCGATCAAGTCTTCTTTTGTTGCAAGTACAAGGTCAAGAACATTATTACCGCGGTTTGGAGATTGAACAAATTGATGAAGAGAGCTTTCTTGTAGGTTGGCATACAGATCGTGCCTGGAGTGTGAAGTAAGAGTGTCGCCCAACTTGGTCACTGGTAAATTAAAGTAGCAAAAAATTATAGTATCGTGTAAGTTACTTATTTCTGCAATTTGCTTATAAATTTCTTAGTCGGTTTGCACTGATGGGGGCCTGTATATTAACGCTAGGATTATTTTTGTTCCTATATTGTTTTTTCTTAGCACACAGGATGAATCAATATTTACTATTTGAGGTTTTGACAAGAGAATTGGGCTAAGACTTTCTATGATGAAAAATATAACGCCGTCTCCATTTTTATTAACTCGGCTTTTCTCAAACATTACATAGCTGGGAAGTGAAAACTCTGCTAAAAAGTCTCTGTCTTCCGTATTTAGCCAAGATTCTGTAATGCTGATTACATCAACATTTTCTGTACCTCTAGCTCTGAAAATGTATTGCATATATTTCGAGCGTTCACATAGAAGACTTTTAGAGATGTGGTTCTTGATATCATTTGATGCTCGCTACATATATTTGATGATTTTGCTTGTCTTGGGTTTGTATTTCTTCTGAGATTTAAGTTGTCCTCCCATTCTGATGACTGCTGGCCCCGTTTTTTTAATGAAGGTTCACAACGGCATCATTCAGCAGACGGCCAAACCGGGCGGCGCCTACCGGGTTTAGGTGGACACCGTCTCTTGAGAACAAATGTTGATCGTGGTAGAAATTATCCCAACTGTTGATGAAGCCAATGTTCTCTTCCCTGCAGATGTTGGAGAGTTGACAATTTATATTCGTGGCTGTGGACCAGAAGAGATTCTTTGCATTAATCCGGGGAATGATGCCTGAGATAACGATCCTGCTAGATTTTCCTGGTACATCTTGATAAGCTGCTTGTATATGTTCATGAGTTCCTCTGATAGTTTGTGCTGGATGTCACTTGATCTCACATGTATGACATAGGTTGTGTTTGTGGGGGCCAGCCTGGTCACCTCGTCCACAGCAACAGCGACGTCATCCACGCCGCCACCCGGGATACAGAATCGCTTTCTGGTCCTGGGTGACCAGGCGCAGAGCTCCTTGATCTGGCCGCATACCATGGAGTCCCCCACAAGCCGTACTTCCTCCATTTCTTCTTCTTCATTGGGAATGAGAATTTGAAAACAGTTTTGATACATTGTAATAGGAATAACCTTCTTGGTAGCAGTACCTGGGCATACACTTTTTCTTGCGAGCTGAAAATTATCTTCATCAGGAACGAGGGATGGGTATTGTCAGAGGTCTGGGTGTTGGTTGAGGTCTGAGGTGGCGCTACTTCCAACCTTGGCGATTCTGAATCCCTGTGTCTTGTTGCTGGCAGGGAGGCTTCATTTCTGACGTTTACGCTCAAGAACTCTTCAAGGGTATTAACTCTGTGAGTTAACACATCAATTAATTGGAGAGCCTTTCCTAGCTTCTCCTCTTGTTCTGCCTGCTGGACACAGAACCTGCAGTTCGTCGCGTTCTCGTTCTCGAAGATTTTCGTACCAAAGCGTCAATTGCACGACCCGCAGTCACGTAAATTGGACACCTTGCTGTGGACTTCGCAGTGACGGTCAAGGCAAAACAAATGTTTTGGAGTGCTGGGAAATAACCTAACAAGGGGTGCTAGCCCAGTCAAAAACAAAGATTCTGGAAAAAAAAAAAAAAACACCTAGTCAAAGACAAAAATTATGGAATGCGTGGCATGAAAAGGCCACCAAGGGATAGCCTAGTCAAAAACAGAAAAAGATAATTCCGTAAACCGCAGGAATAGGCTGCAAGGGTGCAAAATAGGTGACCGGGTGGCATATTTCCGAAGTCGAGACTAGTATATATCATAGGGGAAATTAGGACCAATCAGAGGCCGCAGTGGCAGTGACGTGACCCACAAGGGGAGGAGCCAGTCTGTCTGTCACTCTCTCTCTCTCTCTCTGGGTGAGGAGCCTGCCTGCCTCTCTTTGGTTTCTCTCTCTCTCTGGTAAATAGAAGAAGTAAGTCACCTAGTATAACAAGTTATTTCAAATATTAATTACATTAAGGATACATTATGATTGTGCTATGTTATGGTTATGAGTAAATAAGAGTAGCCTACCGTATTATGCGTATTGCACAGCCATGGACAGAAATTCCTTGACAATTTTAGAAGGCACAATATTATTTCACTGGCGAACTATATTGATTCCTGTGACACTTAAGCAGTTAACCTGTGCTGATAATTTCAAGAAGGAACTTAAGTCACTCATATATCTAAAGGGTTATATATACAGTATATACATAGCCTATACATTACTTTATTTTAAATGTCATTAACACATTAACATTATCAGATAGTACAAAATATATTAAGCATCAAATGTTATGAAATAGTTAATGGTTTAAGTGCATAAGGTAGAGCCAAAGGCTAATTAGTAGGCTATATAATTATACGATACGTGTTAGTGAGTTGGGCCTAGGCCTATAGGCTACTTAGGCCTTATAATTAGGGTTGGGTGTGAAGGGGATCTGCCTTGTGTGAGCCAATCGACTTTCTGTAGACTCCCATTTTCTTTTATTCTTATGTATGACAGCTATTTCTATATTTTGCTAAATATTACTTTTATTGTAGTCGATATGTTATGATGTGACAATGTTAATGAATATTTATATAAGTACAGTAGTGGTTAGGGCTACTTGAACACCTTTTAACCCAATTATATCCAGGGCGGTACAATATTGTACCGCCCTCGGTACTTTAAGCCAATATAATATGTAATTTTTAAATAAAGCACAATGTTACAAATAATCCTGATCAAGACACTGGGAACACAAAAAATAATGATTTCAAGCAAAAAAACAATGAGTTCAATCAGCCTGTTCTCTAATATTAACGATTTTTATCGTGAAAGGCGCTGAACATAAAGAAACCATACGATATGAAGTGAGCCATTTGGCATAAAGGTTACACTCACCTGTAAGGTTGGACTGTGATTCCAGATGTACGATGAGATATAATTGTGAATTTTGTTATTCCCTTCATATCAATCTATCACTTTCTCTCCTGTCATTGATCTTTACTTATTCCCTTAGTCTATGTCTCGATTCAGCCACCCCCAGCTATGGGGTATGTGCCTGAGTGTATACATCCATACATACATCCATACATACTGACATACATCTGTAGGCCTACATACATAATATTATGGAATGAGATCATTACATATGCGGAGAGAGAGAGTGAAAAGTGACCATTTATAGTTTATTTACGTTGTGCATGAATGTAAATTTAAATGATAATGATAAATAAAACAGGAACTATTTGAAACAATTTAACTGTCTAAGGAGAACTGGCAACACCCTCCTCCTCAAATCTTGGGACGAAAGATGCCAAAATAGCAAAATTTTCATTGTTTACTCATTGCTTTTCAAGTAAAACCATAATTAATGGGAATAACATATTGTACCCTGGATGCTTATTTAATCTAGACAGATACTATGCGAATAAATATTGATAACTTGTTTTACTAGGTGACTTACTTCTTCTATTTACCAGAGAGAAAGATAAACAAACGAGAGGCAGGCAGGCTCCTCACCCAGAAAGAGAGAGAGAGAGAGAGAGACAGACAGACTGGCTCCTCCCCTTGTAGGTGACGTCACTGCCACTGCAGCCTCTGATTGGTCCTAATTTCCCCTATGATATATACTAGTCTCGACTTCGGAAATATGGGACCGGGTGTGATATGCAGGAATTGGCTGACTGACGAAGCTAGGTCACAAAAAAGAATTATAGAGGTGTTAGGATGAAAGAGAGAGTGAGAAAGAGAGATAGATAGAGAGAGAGTGAGAGCGAGAGATAACGAATATGGATATGGGAGAGTGTGACAGGTAAATAAAACACGAGAGGGAGAGAGAGTACGAAAATGGGTATGTGAGACTGTGATGGGTATAATACAACACAAGTTGAGAGAGAGAGAGAGAGTACGAAAATGGGTATGTGAGAGTGTGATAGGTAAATATAACACAAGTTAGAAAGAGAGAAAGAGATAATGGTGTTGTGGAGCAGGATAATAAAAGTGAAAAGGATGAGGAGGTGTGATTGAGGATTAAAGCAAGTGTCACACTATGCCGAATTAAGTGCCGACGCTCCACGACTTAAGGGTCGTAACGATGTCTTTGCCTACATCGCCGCGCGACGTGGGTGGGCGCCAACTCAAGAGAGACGTCGGGAGAGGTCGTCAGGGGCCTCAGGAAAAGTTCGACACGAACAACTCTCATAAGCTGAGTCGGCGGTAGCTGAGGTCAAGGACATGGATGGGATGAGGACGGTAGGTGGGCAGCGTCGGGCGGCGTCCAGTAGGCATCAGAAGGTACAAGGGCGTCGACCTGTCTGCGTCAGACGCCGCTATAAGTTAGGTCGCCGTCAGACAGCGACCCGGCAACGCCCAGGTGGCGTCATAGGGGGAGGACATACCGTGAGTCCGCGAACTGGCAACGTCGCAGGGGACATCGTTGATAGAGAGTTTGGGGGTGTTTTTTTTAAGCTTCATGGAGGTCTAGTGAGGAAACTAAAAAATAAATGAATATATAAATAAATAGACCCCTAAAAATCGCCACTGTCCCTAAATACAATCCCATCAACGAGTGACTATCTATAAACCCTTTCAATAGCGGTGGCGTCTGTTTTGCCTTAGGTCAGCCCTACTTAGACGATTTTATGCAGCTTAAGAACAGTCTGTGGGAGTTAAGAGAGATAAATGAGAGGAATGGAGGTCTTGTGATTGCTACAGGCCCTTCGTAAGCATAATACAATAACCTAATAGTTGCCAGACTATAACGAGAAAGACGTCACCAGTACTGAAAGGGTTGACTATAGATGGCCTTGTTTTACCAATTACTCAAAGAACCACTTAATTAAAGGGAGATGGGTGTATTTATTTACTCATTTATGGATCTTTTTGTTATGTGTTTAGTTTCCTCCCTAGATCTCAAGTTTAATACGCCCCCCCCCCACCCACCCCCAAACACACACACACAAACGTTGCCCCCGACAGACCGGTTTGCCTCGGTCGGGGTCAAGTGTGACGGAGTAGGGGTCCAGTGTGACAGGGTGGCTGTCCATCGCCGCCGTAGTATCTATAGGCGCCGCCCTACCTCCTATAGGCGCCGCTCGTCAGGAACATTGTCGCCAACCAGTTTGCGCACTACGGTCATTTATCTCCCTTAGGTCTAGCATGGTTGCTGCTCCACCCCGTCCAGTTGCCGTTAGGCGGCGTGCCCGTCCATAGTGCCCGCCGTGGACGTCCCGTCCCTCGATCACCGACGTTACTCGGCAGTGGTCTCCCCCTTCTACCGCCACTCCTTAAGTCGTGGAGCGTCGGTACTTAATTCGGCATAGTGTGACACTTGCTTAAGGGAGTGTTTTTAATGGACCAATTTCTTCCTCATGTTTAGCCCCATTTGTTTTCAGATTTTAAGACGTTCGCCCCATTTGTGTAGCGATTCTTATCCCTTTCGCCTAATTTTTTGTCAAATTTAAGACTTTTTCGTGCCATTTAGATGTCGATTATTTACTGGGGAGCAATAGCAAGTGTGCAATTAAGGAGGAGCCGGCCTGCGGCCAGGGCACACACATTCACCTGGAAGGGAATAATTAAAAACTTCTCTTAAGTAGAAGAGCAGATGAACGGGTGAAGAGAGGTTGAAAGACTAAAAGGAAGAGAGAGGGGTGGTGAAGGAAGCAAAGGGTAGAATTTAGGAAGACGGAGGAGGATGAAGATTGAGGATAATATGGAGGGAGGTGAAACTGAGAGAATGGTGAGAGAATTGGATGGATGGATGAAGGAGTGTATTTGTATGAGGGGTGGGTGTAGTATGAGGAAGTAGGATAGGTAGTATGATAGGGTGGGGGTAGTAGTACTATGAGGGGTGGGGGTGGTATGAGGGGGTAGGATAGGTAGTATGATAGGGTGGGGGTAGTAGTAGTATGAAGGGTGGGGGTGGTATGAGGGAGTAGGATAGGTAGTATGATAGGGTGGGGGTAGTAGTATTATGAGGGGTGGGAGTAGTAGGTAGTATGAGGGGGTGGGGGTAGTAGTAGTATGAGGGGTAGGGGTAGTATGAGTGGGTGGGGTAGGTAGTATGAGAGGGTGGGGGTAGTAGTATGAAGGGTGGGTGTAGTATGAGTGGGTGGAGTAGGTAGTATGATAGGGTGGGGTAGTAGTAGTATGAAGGGTGGGTGTAGTATGAGGGGGTGGGGTAGGTAGTATGATAGAGTGGGGGTAGTAGTAGTATGAGAGGGTGGGGTAGAAAGTATGATAGGGTGGAGGTAGTAGTAGTATGAAGGGTGGGGGTAGTATGAGTGGGTGTGGTAGGTAGTATGAGAGGGTGGGGGTAGTAGTAGTATGAAGGGTGGGGGTAGTATGAGGGGGTGGAGTAAGTAGTATGATAGGGTGGGGGTAGTAGTATAATGAGGGGTGGGGATAGTATGAGGTGGTGGAGTAGGCAGCATGATAGGGTGGGGTTAGTAGTAGTATGAGGGGTGGGGGTAGTATGAGTGCGTGGGGTAGGTAGTAAGAGAGGGTGGGGGTAGTAGTAGTATGAGGGGAGTGAGTAGCAGGTAGTATAAGGGGTGGGGTAGTATGAGAGGTGGGGGTAAGTAGCATGAAAGGTGAGTGTGGAGTTGGGGGTAGTTGGTAGATATGGTTCTGTGCCTGGGAAGTATGATGGGTGGGGGGTAGTAAGAGGGAGGAGAGTAAGTAGCATGATAGGTGTGTGTTAGGGGTGGAAGGGTACTAGGTAGATATTGTTCTGTGCCTGGAAAGTAATAATAAAATAGAAGTGCCGCTTTGCCCAAAATCAAAACGTCATACCCAACTCTGCGATGGGTTACCTTCATCCCTACTATTACCACCATTATAACTACTACTATCAACATCATCGCTACTGCTATCATCACTACAACTGTCACCATCATCACTACAACTGTCACTATCATAACTAAAGCAGTCACCATCACCATTACTATCACCATCGTCACTAACATCACCACTACTGTCATCATTATCACTACAACTATCCACATCATCACTACCATTATCACCATCATCTTACAATCATCATTACTACTGTCACCATTATCACTACTAATTTACCCATCATCACTACTACTAGTACTATCACCATCATCACTACTACTGTCACCATCATCACTACTACTAGTACTGTCATCATCATCACTACTACTGTCATCATCACTACTGTCATCATTATCACTACAAGTATCACCATCATCACTACTATTATCACCATCATCATTGCTATCACCATCATCCCTGCTGTTACTAACATCTCTGCTACTGTCATCATCAGTACTATCACCATCAGAACTAATAATATCACCAAGAATACTGGAGGATTCGCCCCAAAAACAACTCGCCCCTAACAGGGGACGACAATCGTTGCATTGACCAACTGAAATTGCCTGCAAAATTTAGTGATGATACATTAACCCGTTCAGTACCAGTTCTGTCCTTTTCATTTTATACTGGATAATAATAGAAGATTCTATTCAGCTTAATTAGAAGGCTTTCAACTATCCTAATCAACACTTTTTCAACCACAGAACCTTCTTAAGCTCCACAAAATCGTCTAATTATAGCTAGAATATGATAACAAACAAAAAATGTCGCCAGTAAACAAAGGGTTAAACAGTCTAGGAAAAGTTAAACACTCTTCATTTGATCTTTGACCTTGACCTTTGACCTTAAGTATCAAAATATTTATTTGAAATTTATATACTGTATATGCTATTAATGTAAAATGCAACTAACAGTCATCTTTTCAACATTTGAGCATGTTTTATAATGAAGGTTGACTTTTGAATTTGACCTGTGACCTTGACCTTTATGTAGATTTATATGTTTTGCTTGCATTGATGTAACCCTGGAAAAATAAAAAAAGGGTGCCAACTAGTTCCAGAGGTATTAAAGGAATAGCTGACCTTGACCTTTGACCTTCATCTTGACCGTCATGATGTCTGAAAATTTAACCATTTAATTTTTATTTAAAGAACGACTGTTTAAACTAATTTTGTGAAGTTTGCATGAATAGTAAAGAAATTAGCATATTGACCTTATATTTGACATTGACCTGTGACCTTGACCTATCAAATGGATTTATGTTTATTCGTGTTTGACCTCGGCCTAGTGAAATTCTTACGTTAAATTGGAAATACTAGTAAACAAATTATTTTAACCTTTAACCTTGACCTCTGACCTTGTCCTTCGACCTTAGAAATTCTTATCAATGATTTAGTTAGCTTAACACCATTGTTCGTATTAACTATATCATTATGAATATGGTGTAATTTGTAATTTTTATATATTACAAATAGCGATCATATACTGTGACCTTGACCTTTGATCTTTGACTAAAAATATAATACATTATATTTGGATGGTCGTCGCATTGACCAACTGAATTTGCCTATAGAATTTGGTGACAATACATTAAACAGTCTAGGAGGTGTTTAGGGAAAATGACAAACACTCTTGCTTTGACCCTGACCTTTGACCATAACTATTAAAATATATATGTGAAATTTAATACATATGTTATTTAAGTAATAAGCAACTAACACAGCCAGTTTACCAACATTTGAGAAATCTTTTAAAATTAATAATAACAGTTGACCTTTGACCTTGACCTATATGTAAGAGTACATTTGTGTTTGCATTGACATTGCCCATGAACATCAAATAAGCATGCCTAATTTAATTGAAACCCACCAGTTTGTTTTATATATATAAATAGAATAGTTGACCTTGACCTTTGACCTTTATGATGTCTCAAAATTTATTATTTTCCATTTTCATTTAAAGTGCAACTATCTCGCCAGATTGTGTGAAGTTTGCATGAAAAGTAAAGAAAATAGCATATTGACCTTATATTTGACCTTGACCTGTGACCTTGACCTTTCATAAGGAATTGTATAGTTTCTTGTATGATTTTGGCATTATTTTGACCTTTGACATTACCCTTTAGAATATTAACACTTTCACACTTTTGACGCAATTTTGAGCCTATTAGGGATACTTTAAAGCCTTTGTTACCATCAGGGGTATTTAGAAACCTTTAGTTTAGTTACTTCAACATCTGCAGTTGTCTTAGAGTTAGCTGTGGGCAGAAAACTAATTTTGGAGAGGTAATTATAAGAGTGAGAGAACTCTATTTATTATTGCTAATCTGGCAACCTCTGCGTCATAAAAGCGTGAAAAGGTTAATCCAAAATTTGAGCAATACGATATCAAGGTTACCAGTAACTTGCGTAGTGAAAATTAAGACATTTGTGTAAAAACTAAAAATAAATCGTAAAAGTTGAACTGTGACCTTGACCTTTATGTAAGAGTAAATTTTTGCTTTCATTGACATTGCCCAGGAAAATCAAATAATCATGCCAAATTTCATTAAAACCCATCAGTTAGCTTCATATACAGTATATTAATAGAATAGTTAACCTTGGCCTTTGACCTTTATCTTGACCTTTATAATATGTGTACAAATTTAATATTTTCCTTTTTCATTTAAAGTGCAACTATCTCACTAAATTTTGTGAAGCTTGCATGACAAGTAAAGAAAATAGCATATTGACCATTTATTTTACCTTGACCTGTGACCTTGACCTTTCATATGGAAATGTATAGTTTCTTGTATGACCTTGGCCTAGGTATTCCGAATATACATGGTAAGCGTAGTGAAAATCTAACAGTTAGTATAAGAAATACTAACTGTAATAATCTTATTTTGACCTTTGACCTTAACCTTTGGAATATTTTTTTGAAATTTGGTCAATAGGATATCGAAGTTACAGTAACTTGTAAAGTGAAAGTGAAGAAATTTGAGTAAAAACTAATAAATATGAAATATTGACCTTATTTTTAACCTTAACTTTTGACCTTAATCTTTAAGTTAAACGGAAAATTTCTTTTTGAATGACCATCGCATTGACCAAATGGATATACCTGTGAAATTTGGTGAAAATCCATTGAACGGTCTAGGAGGAGTTACCGGACAGACAGACGGACGACGGACGACGACAACGGACAAGCTGACTAATGGTGCACAGTATACGGGCGGGATCTGTGTGTGCGATACCACTCTGCTTCGCATATTTGATAATCGGTATATTTCGAGCTGGCAGCCAATGAGGCTGAAAATACGAAATTTCTTAAACTAACTTATCCTAAGTAATCAAAAGATTCGACTCTGGCTGCCACATGGGCGTCTACATACCCCCAAAAGGGTTAGGATGTAGGCAGGGAACCAGGTGAAGCCCAGATGTGGCGCATCCACACCTAATCTCCACAGCCCGGAAAGCTTTATTTTTACAAAAACCACACTGGCAGGTAGCTGGGAGGGGTGGGGATAGTATGAAGGGGTGGGGTTAGTATGATTGATTTGATTTGATTTGATTTGATTCTTTATTGAGATAGTACATATACATAAAATTACAAATACATTGTCTCAAAAGGGCAAAGGTGATTATACATTCCTTTACCCTACTCATATTTTACTTATATGTATAAACACGAAAAACAAAACATTAAATATAAATCTAATAATAACAGACCAAAGCCAAGCCGCGGCTGGTTCCTACGGCTTATTATAATCTTGTAAATACCCCAATATAATAGAGAGAAGATTCAGCCCACTTCTGGTAATACCCTAAATTCCACAATGGGTTCCTAGCTACCCTAATTTCAATCAAAGGTTCCTCCCGCCCCAGATAAGGTTAGTATGAGGGGGGAGAGTAAGTAGTATGAAGGATGGGTAAGGGGTGGGGGGTGTAGTAGGTGGCTATTGTCCTCTGCCTGGGAAGTATGAGGGGCGAGAATAAAGCACACGTCACACCTAGCCGATTTTAGGCCAAGACTGTCCGCGACCTAAGGGTCGTGGACAGTCTTTGTCTACGTCGCCGCGCATCATGGGCCGTCGCCAACCTAACAAACAGGTCGGGATTGGTCTTCACATACCCCCTCAAAAGTTCTACAAGCCTAACATTGGAAATCAAGTCGGCGTGGAGTGAGGTAAAAAAAATGGGACGGGAAGGGGACTGGAGGCTGATGGCGTGTGACGGCGCTTGGCGGCGCTTGACGGGAAACGATAGGCGTCAGTGCGGCGGCACGCGGCACCATAAATGAGGTCTGCGTCAGGCGGCGTCACCATAACAACCTGCGGGGATCAGCGGCGGCTTGCGGCGACCCAACGATGCCCTAACGGTCCTGGATTATGTATTCCTGAGGGGGTGGTCGCCGTCAAACGGCGTCATAGGCGGCGATGGTTGGCGGCCATCCCCTCCAAGCGGCGTAAAAACATACCGGGGTCCCCGTTATGCGCCGCCATGCGGGGACCCCCTCCTGTAGCGCGGCGGTGTGGCAACGTCGCACGTGGCACCAGCGCAGACTGTGTGACGTGGCCGCCAACCCCTATAAAAACAACGCGCCGCCATGCACCGCCCTATGTTTCCCACTCGCCACCAACAGCACCGCGCGCCAACACAGTCTCCTTATTTTCGTCGTTCCTCGTTCCTCGCCACCATGCCACGTCAGAGAACCAAGAAGACGATGCACCAGTCGAGCGCATCCAGCAGTGAGGATGAGAGCAACCATGGAAACATGAATGAGGAAGACACGGCGGTTGAACCTGGTGTACGTGGTGAACACGAGGAGCCACAAGCGACCGCCCCTGCCCTGCCTGCCACCGACTCACCGCCCAATGATGCCCCTGACGATGAGATTGAGGTGGAACAGGAGTCCTCAAAGCCAGGCCCCCCCGTCGATACATCTTTAAAGTGGTGTATAGTGATGAGCAGGAGCTTGACTTGGCCGACTGGTACGAGCGTCACCCCGTTTTATACGCCAAGGGACGTAAGGATTTTAAGGACACCGCCCTCAAAGCTGCCCTCTTCGAGACCAAGGGCAAGTCCATGGAACCCCCTGTTACAGGTGAGTGTAGTGCCCATAATGTGTTTATTAATAATGGTTGAGGAGAGCGATAATGATTCGAGTATTACAAGCAAATAAATTAAATGCATGTGAGTGCATGACAGTTGGAGAACATGTGCACATAAATGTAACCCCAAGGATGCTGAAAGTGAAAGTGAACGAACCATCATTTATCTCGTATACCATATACCTATGAATGTCACGTTGATATGTGTGTTAATTTGAAATATGCTAATTTTTATTATGATATTATTATATTATATCATTATTATAGTATTTGAACAATAATCATAATAAGAATAATATTATAATATGGTTGTTATTTGGTACAATTGTTCGTGGTGCAATAAATAGTGTGTTCACCGAGACATAAAATATCACTACATAATGTGAATATGTGATGCACGGTACCCTATCATGGTACATATATGTCTGTATATATTATTACTGTATATATCTCTCAATCCTCACAGGGATGCAAGTGAAGGGCTTCCTAGAGGGAATGCGGACTCGTTATGGCCGCATTACAGAGACCAAGAGTGGACAGGCCCCACCCCGACACACGGAACGGGATAAGTGGATTATCGCCACGTTTGGCTTTCTCAAGGACCACATCGTGCGTCAGAGTGGTCGTCAGAATAGCCAGGTAAATTTTGTTTTAATTACTGTTTTGCATGTCTCGATTATTTAAAAGTGTTTGACACTGACCAGCCACGTGTGGACAAATTATGTTTGTGGAGACTCGTTGTGCATACCACAGGTTTCTGACCTGACCTGGTTGTGGTATCTGCCGTTTGTTATTCCTTTCGTGATTTCATTATTGTATTGATTTACTTATTAATTTAATATCTTTATATATATATTTTGTAATTAATTTGTTCATGTACTTAGATTAATATTGCTATATTGATTTATATAAGGTATTAGTCATTATTTATACTTTATTTATTATATATGTATGTATTTTTTGATTGATGACTTTCTGTATTTCATTATTGTATTACTTAATTTAGTTATTCAATATGTTATATATATATGTATATATAACGTAAATAATTTGTTTATGCATACATTATTCATGCAGTGGATGAATGAAACAAGCCATATAATATATATATATATATATGTATATATATATATATATATATTTATATATATATATATATATATATATATATATATATATATATATATGTTTATAATAGTACATATCAATACTAATAATTGACAATTTCAGTGTGGTATCGCCCCTCGTCCTCCCAGCGGTGGCAGCGTGGAGGAGGAACAGCAGGAGGAAGAGGATGATGAGGTGGCAGTGGTAGACAGCACTGCCAAAGTTCCCACGAGGCCAGGTGCCGTCGGCAAACGGAAACGTCGCACGAGCCCTCAAGTCGACGATGTTGACACACTACTGCGAAAGGTAACGAATCATGCATATTATTTATTATTATTATTATTATATAGTCATGCCCAATCCAAATGTTTGTAGTGTGTGGTTTATAATCTTTTTAATGTCCTTTGTTGTCATTATGTGGTGTTAATATCATATTTATTATGTAATGTTGTTAGTTATTTTGTACATATTTAAGATTGTAGAAAACCATTCAATATTATTACATAACTGTCTTCGTGGTGCAGCATCGTGGGTATATAAATCACACAATACATTCCCGAGTGCCTGTTAGACCACATAAATAATAAACAACATGTCATGTAACATACTAATTATTGGTAACCACTTTTCAGCTTCAGGACAGGTCCAGTGGCAATGAGGAAATGCAGGCCATGATCAAGACCCGGCTGCGTCATCAGACAAAGCGTGAGGTCGAGGTACAATCATTGTTTGATTACCTGACCAATCTTGGATCTGATGTGCACCCCTCCCTCCTTGAAGAGATGGATGGCGCCCTCATCAAGGTGATACGGCACTTCAAAGGTGAGACCCGCAAGATCCAGCGCCAGGAGGAGCAGGCTTTGTTGTGCCGTCCTCCCCCACCACCACAGCAAATGGTACCCCGCCCGGCCAGGGAGTGCACCCCCCAGAAAGGCCACTCCAGCCATCATGACCAGGGGTATCAGGGTAGGACAAACTACGGCCACCATCAAGAGTCCATGTGGAGCACACCTGGCCCCAGCTTGGGCTGCAACCCACCCATCCCAGGCACACCCGGTCATGCTCCACCAGCTGGCCACCTCCTGAAGCACCCCAGCCCCTCAGCACCGCTACCCTTCTCAGGCAACTCACCTGGCACCAGCCAATTCCTGGAGAGCATCCTCAACCAAACTAACATGTAAATAGTGAATAATAAAATCAGTATTTTAGAACTGTGTATATATCTTACCTTCTATACCATGTCGTTTTGCCATGATACCATACCAGCTGGGGAAGTATAGTACCCCCTGAGGAAGTCCCTCTGTTCCTTGGCGAGCCTTGTGATTTGGTTTCCAGCGAGAGACTGGATATCTGCCATCTGCTGACCCTCCCTCCACGAACCATCTGTGACCAGGTGTATCACTGGGTCCTCAGTATCAATGAGGATGGAGGGAATTCCAGGTGTACGTTGGCGAAGAAGGTTGTGCAGGCAACAGCAGGCCAACACAACACTCTCCACCCTCTTGGGTTGTATGGCCATGGTGGTCAATAGACACCTGAATCTGTCAATATATAAATAAACGACATTATTAAATAATTAAATAATAAATATATTATCAATAACCATCAAATATAAGAATAGGTATATTAATTACAGAAAAAAGAACAAATAACCCCATTAAATACATAATTAAATTAATAATAATAATAAAAAAAAACAAAAAAAAAGGAGATACAAAATATATAAAGAATTACACAAATTAATAATAAATATATTATCAATACATATCAACATATAATATGAGTTATATTAATAAAACCAACAAATACCCAATAAAAAAAAAAAATACATAAAAAAAAAAAATAATGAAATAAATGAATACAAAATAACATACATAAATAACAAATTAATCAAACGATATATTAATACACAAGTATTATTTGTTTAACAAATAAATCTTAACTCATTTCAATAAATAAATAAATAAATATATACATAAATAGGAACCACTCTTACCTGCTTGCTAGGATCCCAAAGGCGTTCTCCATAATCCGACGAGCCCTTGATAGACGGTAGTTGAAGAGGCGGTTGTCCCGGGAGAGGTTCCTTTGTGGATAGGGCTTCATCAGCCAGCTCCGAAGGGGGAATGCATCGTCCCCGACGATGAAGTAGGGCAGTGGCACGCCAGTGCCGGGTAGAGGTTCAGGGTCTGGTAGGCCAAGAGTTTTCTGTTCAAGGGCAGCACGAAGCGGTGTCCTGCCAAATATCCCTGCATCTGAGCCACCCCCTGATGCCCCAACATCGACGTACAAGAAGCGGTAGTCAGCGTCGATGAGTGCCAGCAACACAACGGAGTGGAACCCCTTATAGTTGTACCACATGGAACCACCTTTGGCGGGACACCGCATTGCAATGTGCTTGCCATCAAGTGCACCAATGGTGTGGTGGAAGTTCCATCGTTGGGAGAACGAGTTTGCCACTGCTTTCCATTCCTCCGGTGTGTTGGGGCAGGGCATCATCTCGTTCATATACTCAGCTATGAGTGCCTCACATGTCTCATAAACAACGTTTGATATGGTGTTGTGTGCCACTCTGAAGCTGTACATGAGGCTCATATAGCTGTCACCGGTTGCCAGGAACCGCAGTGTTATGGCTAGTCGTAGGCCAGGGTCGAGTGCCTTCCGGTAAAAAGTATCGTTCTTTTCAATGCGGTGCACCACACGTCCTAGAGAAGACTGCAACATCCATCCGCAGGTAGTTTCTGTAGGCTGGCCCAACCTCCTCGGCGAGTTCCTTCAGTAGCTGCTCATAAATACCAAAGGTTTTCCTACGGAGAAGCCAGTTCCGAACCCACATGCGAGGGGTTCTATTCTCCCTCCTTCTTTTCCTCAACAGCAGCTTGCAGATGGCTATATTTGTCAGTAGGTAGTCATTTTCCAGATTTAATTGAACCTGGAGTAAGCTTAGATGTCGTATCGGGTTCCTGGGGACTGTGGTGAACATGGGTGCGTGCAACCGTTACGGTGGCTGAAGGTATACTGATGAGGCCCACCCTTTGGTGTAGCTTTTATATACCCCACCTTGAGTTCGGTCGCCGTCGTTCGGGGTCATGCGGGCCGGGGTCACTGTCCATACTGAAGGGGTCGCCGCTCATCGGCACAGTAATGCATATTGACGCCGCCCTAACTCCTGTCGACGCCGTTCATCGGGTCGTTGTCGACGCACTACGCCGCAGATCGGCACTCCAGCGGCGACCTAAAACTCACATTCAGTCCGGCATGGGCGCCGCTCTACCCCGTCAGGCGCCGTCAGGTGGCGTGGACATCCATACTGAGTCCCGCCCAAAAATCCCCCCCCCAATCCTTAATCTCTCCGCCGAAGGTCGGCACTCCTGACCACGACTCAAGGTCGTGGTCAGTCTTGGCTCAAGTCGGCATGGTGTGACGCCTGCTTAAGCAGTAGGAGAGGGTGGCCGGTAGGGGTAGTAGTACAAAGGAGTACAAAGGAGTACAAAGGAGTACAAAGGAAATCAAGCAACAATAGGTCTAGTGGCCTTTCTAGGCTGCTTGTCCTCCAAAACACTGAGGATCAAGTGTCCAAACAGTGGTTTAGAGTGGGTAAGGGAACATTGGAAACGGAACTACTGCCCTGGAACTAATGTCCGTGGCAGGACTAGGAAGTTAGTAGGGGACATATGGGTTAGTAACTGAGGGGAGGATAAAATAAAGTTATTCATTTACAAACGCAGTCAGTCGCGGGTTTGATGCGAGATATTTGTCTAGGCGGAGTTTAAATGAATCAACGGTGATGCAGTCTATAACGTCTCGGGGAAGCCCATTCCACAAGTTGACAACTCGATTGAAGAAGAAATTCTTAGATTCGTGTGAGTTAAAAGATTTACCAATAATTTTGCAACCGTTTCCCCGCGTGTAATTAGATTGGTCGATAGTGAAGTACTTACTACAGTTACATTCGTTAGAGAGACGCAGAGTTAGAGGGGATATGATAGAGGTGTTCAAGTGGGTTAGTGGGATTAACAAAGGGGACATGACAAATGTACTAAAGCTCAGTGATAGCGAAAGAACTCGTACCAATGGTTTCAAATTAGATAAATTTCGTTTAAAAAAAGATATAGGCAACTATTGGTTTGGTAACAGAGTTGTAGATGGGTGGAATAGGCTACCAAGTGATATAGTGGGATCAAGAACGATAGGGAGCTTTAAGAAAAAATTGGATAAGCATATGGACGAGAAGGGTTGGGTGTGAAAGGGGATCAGCCGGGTTGGGCCAATCAGCAATCAGCGCTCTGCAGACCCCGTAATCCTGCGTTAATCTCTAACCGGTTTGGTAAGATGATCCTCAGGGTATTAGAGTGTTGAGCCTATAATTGGGCTTTGTAATTGGGGTTGTGTGGGACAGGGATCTGCCTTGCTTAGGCCAATCGGCTTTCTGCAGACTCCCAATTTCTTATGTTCTTATATTGTCGATGCCTTTGATGACTTTGAACACTTGAATTAAGTCACCTCTTAATCTGCGCTGGGTTAAAGGAAATAGATTTAATTCTCTAAGACGCTCTTCGTATGGTTTGTTCTTTAGGCTAGGTATCATTTTAGTAACTCTACGTTGAACTCGTTCTAGCTTGTTTATGTCTTTTTGGTAATAAGGGCACCAGCATTGAACGCAGTATTCCAGAAGAGGGCGGACTAAGGAATTGTAAAGGGTTAGGATAACGTCTTTGGATTTATGCACAAATGACCTGCCTATAAAGCCAATTATTTTGTTTACCTTCTTAACAACTTCTGAACAATGTTGACTCGGTTTTAGGTTACTCGATATTGTTACTCCCAGATCGGTTTCTCTGTTTACATTCTTAAGCTGAGTGCCATTCATCGAATAGTTTGCTTTCTCATTTAGGTATCCGATATGTAGTACTTTACATTTATCCGCATTGAAACTCATTTGCCAAATTTGGGCCCAATGTGACAATTTATCTAGATTGTGTTGCATATCGTCAACTTGATCTTTTGAGAGTACGCTATTTGCAATTTTTGTATCGTCAGCAAATTTTGAGATTGTACAGGTGAGACCCTCATCTATGTCGTTGATGTAAATTAGAAGGAGAATTGGTCCTAGTACCGATCCCTGGGGTACCCCGCTACTTACATTGGTCCATTTAGATGCCTTACCGTTTATGACTACTCTTTGCTTTCTGTCGCTGAGCCAATTTTCTATCCATTTCAACACACCGTCTTGTATTCCATGCGCTTTTAGTTTTAGCAGTAAACGTTTGTGGGGAACTTTGTCAAAGGCCTTTTGAAAATCAAGGTATATAATATCAACAGCTTTACTCTCATCGTAGAGGTTGAGGATATCGTGGAAGAAGTCTAAGTGGTTTGTTAAACAGGAACGTGTTTTACGAAAGCCGTGTTGAGTATCTTTAAGTATGTTATTTTCCTCTAAGTGATTTACGAGTCTGTCTCTTATGACCGTTTCTAGCATTTTACATACAACTGAGGTTAAGCTAATTGGACGATAGTTACTGGGTAGGGATTTGCTGCCTTTTTTGAATATCGGTGTTACGTTGGCTATCTTCCACTGATCAGGCATAGTTCCAGACTGCAATGATTTATTGAATAGTAATGTCAGTAGTTTGAAGAGCTCATCCTTAGCTTCCTTTAGAACTCTAGGCGAGATTGTATTAGGTCCAGGCGTTTTATTTACCTTGAGTTTATCTAAACAATTCAATACTTCTCTCTCTGTAACGGTGATATTGCTTAGAACATCTGAATTATCAATCTGAATCGGCGATGGTGTAGGGATATCACTGAGGTCTTCTGTTGTAAAAGCTGGTGCAAAGAAGGTATTGAGGGCATTACTCATTTGTACTTCGTCTTTGGTGTACTCTCCATTTTCATCGACTAACAGTCCAACAGTTGAAGTAACTACTTTTTTCTTTCTGATATAACTATAGAATTCTTTCGGGTTTGTTTTACTTTGATTCGCAATATGTAACTCTAGGGTCTTTTTACTTTGCTTAATTAACTTTTTGGCTTTGCGTCGTAGCTCTACAAATTTCAGCCGTTCTTCGTCATTTTGTGAGGATTTTAATCTATCATTAGCAAATTTTTTAGCAAGCAGGCAGTTTAAAATATCTTTATTCCACCATTTGGGCTTATTATTAATGCCTGGACGCCGTATTTTCGATGGTATGCAGTCTTGCACTGCTTTTAGGTAAGTGGTTTCGAATAACTTCCAAGATGTATTTATGTCGTTATTGTTAATTAAAAAGCTAAAGTCAGTTTCTTTAAACATAGCTCTAAGTTTATGAAAGTTTGCTTTCTTGAAATTAGGGACTTTTTCGATGCTACTATTTGGTTCGTTACTAGTAAAATTTAAAGTGAAAGTTATCGTACGATGGTCGCTGTTACTGAATTCATCACCAACATTCAAATTCTCTATTAATTCTTCTTTTGTTGCAAGTACAATGTCAAAAACGTTATTACCACGGGTCGGTGTTCGAACAAATTGATAAAGCGAACTCTCTTGCAAGTTCGTTTGCAAGTTCGTATACAAGTCATGTCCGGAGTGTGAAGTAAGAGTATCGCCCCACTTGGTCACAGGTAAATTAAAGTCGCCAAAAAATACGGTATCTTGTGACTTACTTACATCTGCAATTTGTTCATAAATTTCTCGGTCAGTTTGCACTGATTGAGCTGGAGGTCTGTATATTAATGGAAGTATTATTTTTGTACCTTTATTATTCTTTATTAGCACAAAAGATGTGTCGACGTTCACAATTTGAGGTTTTGACGAGAGGGTTGGGTTAAGACTTTCTTTGATATAAAATAAAACGCCACCTCCATTTTTATTTATTCGGCTTTTCTCAAACATTACATAACCGGGAAGTGAATACTCTGCTAAAAAGTCTCTATCTACTGTATTGAGCCAAGATTCTGTTATACCAATCACATCATAATTTTCAGTAAACACTAGTTCCTCTAAATCTGAAAATTTATTGCGTATGCTACGAGCGTTTGCATAGAAAACCTTTAAAGTTGCGGTTTTAGAACTCACAGAACGTTCTTTAATCAAATTTTTGGTTCTGGTCGGATCTACATTTACATTCATGGCTGATATCGGTACTCGGTCGTTATCCCTGGCAGTTTTGAATTTGGGTCGTGTTGGTGGAGCTTTATCCAAATTCGGGGTTCTTGACAGATTAGCATTTAATTCCTTCGCAGGTTGCCGCCCTCGCTGTCTTCGGTCCTCCTTCCTGGTTGTCCTGTGCTGAGTCGATTTCTTCTCCGAAAATCCTTCACCGCATCGTTGAGAAGACGCCCAAAACGTGCTGCTCCCACCTGGTTCAGATGAACTCCATCGTCCGAAAACAAATAGTCATCGTAGTAGAAATTGTCTCAGGTGTCGACGAATCCCACGTTTTCCTTCCTGCAGAGGTTTGCTAGACAACGATTTGTGCTGGTGGCTATGTTGTAATAGGTAGTATGAAGGGTGGGTAAGAGGTGGGGGGGTAGTAGCTGGCTATTGTCTTGTGCCTGGACAAAAACACTGACGTTGTTGTATCAGTAGAGGCCGAGGTAGGTGTCCCATACATCATCTGTCGCCTGGGGTAGTGGTGGCTGGGAGTGGTGGTAGAGGATGGGTGTGTTGTAGTGGTGGGGTTGGTTGTGGTAGTGGTGGTGGTGGAAGAAGGTTGGAGTGGGGGTGGTAAGGAGTGATAGATGGTGGTCGTGGTGGTGGTCGTGATAGTGGTAGAGGGTAGGAGATGGTGGTGGTGGTGGTGGTAGAGGGTGGCAGATGGAGGGAGGGTGACAATGGTGTTTCATGGTAGCAGGAACACAATCAATAATACATTCATACCCATTTGAATCTTTGATCCAATGCAGCCTAAATCTTATGCGAGACTGCAACCGTGTAATTCGCTAGACCTGTTGTTGCTTGATTTCCTTTGAATTACTCCTTAAGGGGAGATTTTTAGTTTACTCCCTAGACCTCCAACAATTTTATAAAAATATTCCCAAGACCCCCCAACGAGATACATTTTTAAATTTGTTGGTAGAAAAATGTCCCGGCCTAAATTACAGGCTCGCTTTCGCTCGCCAGAAAAAAAATGACACCTAAATGGCACGAAAGGTCATAAACTTGACAGAAATGTGGCGAAACATTTTAAAATCGCCAAACTAATAAGGCAAGCATCTTAACATCTCAAACTAATGGGGCTAAGCATTAGGGAGGTGGGGTCCAAAAAAATACCCCCACAAGTGAAAATCTCCCCTTAGGTCAAGAAGGATGCAAGAATTACCCGCTCCGTACATACAAACGTGCCTTTCTAACTCGCAACACAGCACTCCACAAACTCCAGCCAAAACACTAACTTAGGCTTGTAGTCTTAAACATTTCTTTCCTTTCCCTGAGCCATAAATGGACTAAATAACTTGAAATGGAAATAGGAGTGCTAATCCGTGTACTCTCTATAAACAACACTCACTCCCACGCTGCGAAGGGAAAGAATTGTTTAGGAATACCACACTAAGACTACATCCAAGATTTCTCAACTCATTCAGAATAGCAACACCTGTGCTATAGACTTTTTAAGGGGGGATGGCCGGATTTTTTTCCTCATTTATGTACCTTTTTATTATTTTCTTAGTTTCCTCCCTAGACCTCCATGAAGCTCTATAAAACACACCCCTAGATAAATTTGTACATATTTTTATAGGGCCGGTTCCTCATAAATTACAGGCTCGCTATCGCTCGCCAGGAAAAAATCGACACCTACATGACACAAAAAGCCATAATATAGACAAAGAAATGGGGCAAAAAGTCTTAACATCGCCAAACTAATGGACTGAACATTTTAAAATCTGAAAACTAATAGGGCTAAACATGAGGAAGGAAATGGACCATACAAACGACCCATCTCCCCATAAGCACCTTGAAAAGAACACTCAGCAAGTAGGGTCCCTGAATGCTGTGTGTCTCATCAGCATCACCACATTGCTAACTGGAATAGATGGAACTAACTGTGAGCAGCCCTCTGTGTGTCTCAGAAGAACTATTCCAGACTTTAGTAACGACGACATTGACGAATTAATAAAATAAGGTACTGGCGTATTGTATGCCAGATTTCCCAAGCACAGCACCCTCTATACCCAGACAACTTCGTGGGTGCCATATCCTGGTACAGTTGTCCACAGATGAAACAGAGACACCCTTGGTCTGTCCAAGACCTCAATAGAGGGCAGCACAATTAGTGACCATAAAATATCTGGTAACAGTGATGTGTGGGGGTAGTAGGTGAAGGTATGGGTGGAGTACAAAGGAGTACAAAGGAAATCAAGCAACAACAGATCTAGTGACCCTTCTAGGTTGCTTGTCCTCCAAAACACTGAGGATCAAGTGTCCAAACAGTGGTTTAGAGTGGGTAAGGGAACATTGGAAAGGGAATTACTGCCCTGGAACTAATGTCCGTGGCAGGATTAGGAAGTTAGTAGGGGACAGATGGGTTAGTAACTGAGGGGGGGATAAAATAAAGTTATTCATTTACAAACGCAGTCAGTCGCGGGTTTGATGCGAGATATTTGTCTAGGCGGAGTTTAAATGAATCAACGGTGATGCAGTCTATAACGTTTCGGGGAAGCCCATTCCACATGTTGACAACTCGATTGAAGAAGAAATTCTTAGATTCGTGTGAGTTAAAAGATTTACCAATAATTTTGCAACCGTTTCCCCGCGTGTAATTAGATTGGTCGATAGTGAAGTACTTACTACAGTTCATATTGTCGATGCCTTTGATGATTTTGAACACTTGAATTAAGTCACCTCTTAATCTGCGCTGGGTTAAAGGAAATAGATTTAATTCTCTAAGACGCTCTTCGTATGGTTTGTTCTTTAGGCTAGGTATCATTTTGGTAACTCTACGTTGAACTCGTTCTAGCTTGTTTATATCTTTTTGGTAATAAGGGCACCAGGATTGAACGCAGTATTCCAGAAGAGGGCGGACTAATGAATTGTAAAGGGTTAGGATAACTTCTTTGGATTTATGCTCAAATGACCTGCCTATAAAGCCAATTATTTTGTTTGCCTTCTTAACAACTTCTGAACATTGTTGACTCGGTTTTAGGTTACTCGATATTGTTACTCCCAGATCGGTTTCTCTGTTTACATTCTTAAGCTGAGTGCCATTCATCGAATAGTTTGCTTTCTCATTTAGGTATCCGATATGTAGTACTTTACATTTATCCGCATTGAAACTCATTTGCCAAATTTGGGCCCAACATGACAATTTATCTAGATTGTGTTGCATATCGTCAACTTGTTCTTTTGAGAGTACGCTATTTGCAATTTTTGTATCGTCAGCAAATTTTGAGATTGTACAGGTGAGACCCGCATCTATGTCGTTGATGTAAATTAGAAAGAGAATTGGTCCTAGTACCGATCCCTGGGGTACCCCGCTACTTACATTGGTCCATTTTGATGCCTTACCGTTTATGACTACTCTTTGCTTTCTGTCGCTGAGCCAATTTTCTATCCATTTCAACACACCGTCTTGTATTCCATGCGCTTTTAGTTTTAGCAGTAAACGTTTGTGGGGAACTTTGTCAAAGGCCTTTTGAAAATCAAGATATATAATATCTACAGCTTTACTCTCATCGTAGAGGTTGAGGATATCGTGGAAGAAGTCTAAGAGGTTTGTTAAACAGGAACGTTTTTTACGAAAGCCGTGTTGAGTATCTTTAAGTATGTTATTTTCCTCTAAGTGATTTACGAGTCTGTCTCGTATGACCGTTTCTAGCATTTTACATACAACTGAGGTTAAGCTAATTGGACGATAGTTACTGGGTAGGGATTTGCTGCCTTTTTTGAATATCGGTGTTACGTTGGCTAGCTTCCACTGATCGGGCATAGTTCCAGACTGCAAGGATTTATTGAATAGTAATGTCAGTGGTTTAGAGAGCTCATCCTTAGCTTCCTTTAGAACTCTAGGCGAGATTGTATCAGGTCCAGGCGTTTTATTTACCTTGAGTTTATTTAAACAATTCAATACTTCTCTCTCTGTAACGGTGATATTGCTTAGAACATCTGAATTATCAATCTGAATCGGCGATGGTGTAGGGATATCACGGAGGTCTTCTATTGTAAAAACTGATGCAAAGAAGGTATTGAGGGCATTACTCATTTGTTCTTCGTCTTTGGTGTATTCTCCATTTTCATCGACTAACGGTCCAACAGTTGAAGTAACGACTTTTTTCTTTCTGATATAACTATAGAATTCTTTCGGGTTTGTTTTACTTTGATTCGCAATATGTAACTCTAAGGTCTTTTTACTTTGCTTAATTAACTTTTTGGCTTTGCGTCGTAGCTCTACAAATTTCAGCCGTTCTTCGTCATTTTGTGAGGATTTAATCTATCATTAGCAAATTTTTTAGCAAGCAGGCAGTTTGAAATATCTTTATTCCACCATTTGGGCTTATTATTATGGCCTGGACGCCGAGTTTTCGATGGTATGCAGTCTTGCACTGCTTTTAGGTAAGTGGCTTCGAATAACTTCCAAGATGTATTTATGTCGTTATTGTGAATTAAAAAGCTCCAGTCAGTTTCTTTAAACATAGCTCTAAGTTTATGGAAGTTTGCTTTCTTGAAATTAGGGACCTTTTCGATGCTACTATTTGGTTCGTTACTAGTAAACTTTAAAGTGAAAGTTATCGTACGATGGTCGCTGTTACTGAATTCATCACCAACATTCAAATTCTCTATTAATTCTTCTTTTGTTGCAAGTACAATGTCAAGAACGTTATTACCACGGGTCGGCGTTCCAACAAATTGATAAAGCGAACTCTCTTGCAAGTTCGTATACAAGTCATGTCCGGAGTGTGAAGTAAGAGTATCGCCCCACTTGGTCACAGGTAAATTAAAGTCACCAAAATTACGGTATCTTGTGAGTTACTTACATCTGCAATTTGTTCGTAAATTTCTCGGTCAGTTTGCACTGATTGAGCTGGAGGTCTGTATATTAATGCAAGTATTATTTTGGTACCTTTATTATTCTTTATTAGCACAAAAGATGCGTCGACATTCACAATTTGAGGTTTTGTAGGGAGGGGGGAGGAGGGTACAGGAGTGGGAGGGGTAACCAGCGGCGAGGTGGGACCAGGTGGGGGTGGAGGGAAGTGGGTGACCAAATACTTTACTGTGAAAGAATATTTAAGTTTGTGTTTTGATCATTATGTGGGATTATGATTGCAAATTATTGGAGTAGTGAGGTGTGTGTAGCATAATAAACGTGCTACAGGCTGCCAACTTTCTCTCTCTCTCTCTCTCTCTTTATATACAATATACTGTATATGTCACAGATAGCCATTCAAATATATGATATCTTAAATCTCTAATGTAGTACTACTTCATATTTTATCTTTGCTTAGAAACCTACCGAGTTGTGATATCGGGAACGTGGTATTGTTCAAACATGGGAGCGTCAGATACAGCTGAACTACCTGTTGGTTACCTAACAAGGGGAAATATAGTAATTGTTATTATTTGTCAGTTGGTGAGTCAGTCAAACTTCAAATATTATAGTTAGTGTTTCAGCATAATGGTGAGTGTACAAAGGAGTACAAAGGAAATCAAGCAACAACAGATCTAGTGACCCTTCTAGGTTGCTTGTCCTCCAAAACACTGAGGATCAAGTGTCCAAACAGTGGTTTAGAGTGGGTAAGGGAACATCGGAAAGGGAACTACTGCCCTGGAATTAATGTCCGTGGCAGGTTTAAGAAGATAGTAGGGGACAGATGGGTTAGCAACTGAGGGGAGGATAAAATAAAGTTATTCATTTACAAACGCAGTCAGTCGCAGGTTTGATCCGAGATATTTGTCTAGACGAAGTTTAAATTAATCAACGGTGCTGCAGTCTATAACATCTCGGGGAAGCCCATTCCATAAGTTGACAACTCGATTGAAGAAGAAATTCTTAGCTTCGTGTGACTTAAAAGATTTACCAATAATTTTGCAACCGTTTCCCCGTGTGTAATTATATTGGTCGATAGTGAAGTACTTACTACAGTTCATATTGTCGATGCCTTTGATGATTTGAACACTTGAATTAAGTCGCCTCTTAATCTGCTCTGGGTTAAAGGAAATAGATTTAATTCTCTAAGACGCTCCTCTTATGGTTTGTTCTTTAGGCTAGGTATAATTTTGGTAACTCTACGTTGAACTCGTTCTAGCTTGTCTATATCTTTTTGGTAATAAGGGCACCAGGATTAAACGCAGTATTCCAGAAGAGGACGGACTAAGGAATTGTAAAGAGTTAGGATAACGTCTTTGGATTTATGCTCAAATGACCTGCCTAGAAAGCCAATTATTTTGTTTGCCTTCTTAACAACTTCTGAACATTGTTGACTCGGTTTTAGGTTACTCGATATTGTTACTCCCAGATCGGTTTCTCTGTTTACATTCTTAAACTGAGTGCTATTCATCAAATAGTTTGCTTTCTCATTTTGGTATCCGATATGTAATACTTTACATTTATCCGCATTGAAACATTTGCCACATTTGGGCCCAACATGACAACTTATCTAGATTGTGTTGCATATCGTCAACTTGTTCTTTTGAGAGTACGCTATTTGCAATTTTTGTATCGTCAGCAAAATTTTGAGATTGTACAGGTGAGACCCTCATCTATGTCGTTGATGTTAATTATAAAGAGAATTGGTCCTAGTACCGATCCCTGGAGTACCCCGCTACTTACATTGGTCCATTTAGATGCCTTACCGTTTATGACTACTCTTTGCTTTGTGTCGCTGAGCCAATTTTCTATCCATTTCAACACACCGTCTTGTATTCCATGCGCTTTTAGTTTTAGCAGTAAACGTTTGTGGGGAACTTTGTCAAAGGCCTTTTGAAAATCAAAGTATATAATATCTACAGCTTTACTCTCATCGTAGAGGTTGAGGATATCGTGGAAGAAGTCTAAGAGGTTTGTTAAACAGGAACGTGTTTTACGAAAGCCGTGTTGAGTATCTTTAAGTATGTTATTTTCCTCTAAGTGATTTACGAGTCTGTCTCTTATGAGTGTTTCTAACATTTTACATACAACTGAGGTTAAGCTAATTGGACGATAGTTACTGGGTAGGGATTTGCTGCCTTTTTTTAATATCGGTGTTACGTTGTCTAGCTTCCACTGATCAGGCATAGTTCCAGACTGCAAGGATTTATTGAATAGCAAAGTCAGTGGTTTGGAGAGCTCATCCTTAGCTTCCTTTAGGACTCTAGGTGAGATTGTATCAGGTCCAGGCGTTTTATTTACCTTGAGTTTATCTAAACAATTCAATACTTCTCTCTCTGTAATGGTGATATTGCTTAGCACATCTGAATTATCAATCTGAATCGGCGATGGTGTAGGGATATCACTAAGGTCTTCCGTTGTAAAAACTGATGCAAAGAAGGTATTGAGGGCATTACTCATTTGTACTTCGTCTTTGGTGTATTCTCCATTTTCATCGACTAACGGTCCAACAGTTGAAGAAACTACTTTTTTCTTTCCGATATAACTATAGAATTCTTTCGGGTTTGTTTTACTTTGATTCGCAACATGTAACTCCAGGGTCTTATTCTATCTATCTATCTATTGCCTGACGCCGTGATCCCCGAAGGGGTGGACACGAACGAACCGCCCCCATGCACCTCTGTCCCCAGTCAGTCGACGCCCCTCCCCCCAACCAGCACCGCCTTCGTTCATGTACTTCCTCACTCCATCCTTCCACCTCATATTCGGTCTACCTCTCCCCCTCTGTCCCTCCACCTCGCTCTCGTACACCCTCTTAGTCATTCTCTCGCTTTCCATACGTTCCATATGGCCGAACCATCTCAAGTTGTTCCTTTTCACACTTTCCAGCACATCTACCTCCAAACCACACCTCCTTCTTACTTCCTCATTAGTCTGTCTATCCCTCCATGTAACTCCGCACGCACTCCTTAAGTAATTCATTTCCACTGCTCTCACTCTTGGTCTGAGTCTCTCAACCAACGTCCATGCTTCGCTTCCGTAAGTCAGTGTCGGGATTACCACACTGTCATGCAAGAACTTCTTCACTTCCATACTGACCACCCTATTTCTTGTTACTGCTTTTAGCGTTCCTACAACCCTCTTCCCCTGTTGTACCCTCTCCCGCACCTCTTCATCCATAGTCCCATCTTTACTCAACACACTGCCCAGATACTTAAAAGAGTTGACGATCTCCATAGCCTGACCGTTCAGCTTCACCTCACACTCTGTGACTTCACCCCCTTCGAAGACCATAACCTTGCTCTTCCCCGTATTTACCTTCAAATTCCATTTTTCGCACACTGTTCCAAACTCATTTACCAGACCCTGCAACTCCCATTCATTATCACTCATCAGAACTGTATCATCCGCAAACAGCAGGGTCTTATTACTTTGCTTAATTAACTTTTTTGGCTTTGCGTCGTAGCTCTACAAATTTCACCCGTTCTTCGTCATTTTGTAAGGATTTTAATCTATCATTAGCAAACTTTTTAGCAAGCAGACAGTTTGAAATATTTTTATTCCACCATTTGGGCTTATTATTATGGCCTGTACGCCGTATTTTCGCTGGTATGCAGTCTTGCACTGCTTTTAGGTAAGTGGTTTCGAATAATTCCCAAGATGTATTTATGTCGTTTTTGTTAATTAAAAAGCTCCAGTCAGTTTCTTTAAACATAACTCAAAGTTTATGAAAGTTTGCTTTCTTAAAATTAGGGACTTTTTCGATGCTGCTATTTGGTTCGTTACTAGTAAACTTTAAAGTGAAAGTTATTGTACGATAATCGCTGTTACTGAATTCATCACCAACATTCAAATTCTCTATTAATTCTTCTTTTGTTGCAAGTACAAGGTCAAGAACGTTATTACCACGGGTCGGCGATTGAACAAATTGATAGAGTGAACTATCTTGCAAGTTTGCATACAAGTCATGTCCGGAGTGTGAAGTAAGAGTATCGCCCCACTTGGTCACAGGTAAATTAAAGTCGCCAAAAAATACGGTATCTTGTGAGTTACTTACATTTGCAATTTGTTCATAAATTTCTCGGTCAGTTTGCACTGATTGAGCTGGAGGTCTGTATATTTATGCAAGTATTATTTTTGTACCTTTATTATTCTTTATTAGCACAAAAGATGTGTCGACGTTCACAATTTGAGGTTTTGACAAGAGGGTCTGGTTAAGACTTCCTTTGATATAAAATTAAACGCCACCTTCATTTTTATTTATTCGGCTTTTCTCAAACATTACATAACCGGGAAGTGAATACTCTGCTAAAAAGTCTCTATCTTCTGTATTGAGCCAAGATTCTGTTATGCCAATCACATCATTATTTTCTGTAAACACTAGTTCCTCTAAATCTGAAAATGTATTGTGTATGCTATGAGCGTTTGCATAGAAAACCTTTATAGTTATGGTTTTAGAACTCACAGAACGTTTTTAATCGAATTTTTGGTTCTGGTCGGATCTACATTTACATTCATGGCTGTCCTCGGTCCTCGGTCGTTATCCCTGGTGGTTTTGAATTTGGGTCGTGTTGGTGGAGCTTTATCCAAATTCGCGGTTCTTGACGGATTAGCATTTAATTCCTTCGCAAGTTGCCGTCCTCGCTGTCTTCGGTCCTCCTTCCTGGTTGTCCTGTGCTGAGTCGATTTCTTCTCCGAAAATCCTTCACCGCATCGTTGAGAAGACGCCCAAAACGTGCTGCTCTCACCTGGTTCAGATGAACTCCATCGTCCGAAAACAAATAGTCATCGTAGTAGACATTTTCCCAGGTGTCGACGAATCCCACGTTCTCCTTCTTGCAGAGGTTTGCTAGACATCGATTTGTACTGGTGGCTATGTTGTAAAATCGGCTCTCTACACCGAGCCGGGGGACGATTCCTGAGACGATGACCCTTGATGACTTCTCCTTAAACGACTTGATCAGGTGCTGGTACTTTAAAAGCAAATCTTCTGACCGGGTTCGCTGTACATCGTTGGATCCAACGTGGATGACGTACATTGTATTAGCAGGGGCCAGCTTTGATACTTCGTAATTTTTTTTTTTTTTTTTTTGTTTTTCTATGTGATTGAGGGAGGCAAAAGGCATAACTGCCTATAGCGAGTGCCTCCCCCATAGTTGAAAGAGTGACAGGGCCAAAATCAAGGGACGTTCGAGCCAAAATGCCTGGACACACCGAGTTTGAAGCAATTTAAGTCATAGGAAGAGGGAAAGACTGATTGTGGGAGAGAGTTCCAGAGCTCAGCTGTTGAGTAGAAGAAAGTTTGAGAGTAACGTTTCACTCTTGGGTTGGAGAGTTGCACAGAGTAGGGGTGGGATTGAGGTGCAAGACGGGTACCACTTGCCCTATGTAAAGGAGGTGGTATGCACTGGGATAGCTCTGAGGAACACTGATTATTATAGTAGCGATAGAATAGCGAGAGAGATGCAACATTGCTGCGGAGAGAGAGAGATTGCAGAGAGTTGGTGAGTGGACGGGAGTTAATGATACGAAAGGCCTTCCTTTCAACTTTGTCTAGGAGAGCGGTGTGAGAGGAACCTCCCCACACATGTGAACAATACTCAATACAAGGGCGCACTATGCCCCTGTACAGAGCAAGAAGCTGTGCAGGGGAAAAGAACCCCCTAAGGCGGTTGAGCACACCCAGCTTCTGGGAGGCTGCCTTAGCAAGACTGGTAATATGGTCCTTCCAAATGAGAGCAGAAGATAAAGAGACACCAAGAATATTGAGAGAAGATGAAGGGTTGATTTTTAGTATTGTTGAAGAATAAGGGATAGTCCGCTGGGAGATCCTGACGGGTAGATAGATGGAGAAATTGGGTTTTGGAAGCATTAAAGTTAACAAGGTTTTCTCTGCCCCAATTGGAAATAGTATTTAGATCAGAATTTAAGAGTACTATGGCTTCATTACGTTTGTCGTTGAGGGAATGCTGGCTTTGGCGTTCTGAAAAACTAAAGGAGTAGTGCAAGGTTGAGTCGTCGGCGTATGAATGGATAGGAATTAAGGTACAGTTAAAGAGATCATTTATAAAAATTAGAAAGAGAATAGGAGATAGGACAGAGCCCTGAGGAACACCGGAGTTTATAGGGTGAGTAAGTGAACAATGGCCGTCCACAACCGCGGCTATGGAACGGCCGGAAAGGAAATTGGAGACAAAGGCACATATGGAGGGATAGAAACCGAAGGAGGGTAGTTTAGAAATTATAGATTTATGCCAGACTCTATCGAAGGCTTTTGATATGTCTAGTGCAATAGAAAAAGTCTGCAGCAACTACGTCGTCCACGCCACCACCAGGGATACAAAAACGCTTCCTGGTCTTAGGTGCCCTGGCGCAAAACTCTGTGAGCTGACCACATATCATCGAGTCTCCCACGAGCCGGACTTCTTCTATTTCTTCTTCGTCATCTGAGTCTGTGAGTATCTGGAAACGGTTTTGACACTCGGTAATCTGTATGGTTTTCCTGGTCTTGGGGCAAACGTTGTTCCTCACGACACGGAAGTTGTCTTGAGGGGGAAGAGAGTCACTATTTGTTTCTTGAGTATCGGAACCATCAGCTGAAATGGCTACTGCAGGCGTTGAATTGTTGGCAGTTGACGTTGGGGCGTTGGTGGCTGCTGGAGTTGCGGTGACAATTGAAGTTTGTGGTACTCCAACGTTGAGTGTTACAAACTCTTGGAGTGAGTCCAGCTTCATGGTGAGGACATTGATCTTGTTGTAGGCTTCATCTAATTTCACTGTCAAATTCTCTTGTTGCTGGCAGAGCCGGCAGACTTGAAGATCGACAGTAGCAAACATGGACTCACCAAACCTACCGGCGCAGTTCGTACAAGCGCGAGGCATGGTGACAGTCACTTTCTTCAGATCACTTCACTCACTTAAAAAACACTTCACTCACTTTAAAACACTTAACTCACTTTAAAACACTTCACTCACTTTAAAAACACTTCAATCACTTCAACCGAAAACAAATATGTTGAAATACACAGAAATAGGTTATCAGGGGTGATAGCCTAACCGAAAACAAACATTTTGAGATATGCAGAATTAGGCCTCCAGGGGCGATAGCCTAACCAAACGTTTTCTTTAAATTGAAATACGCAACAATAGGCTACCAGCGTTGAATAGCCTAACCGAAAATAATAAAATTGAAATACGCAGAAATAGGCTACCAGGTGTGATAACCTAACCTTAACCCTCCTGGCCCGGGCAGGCTCTCCTAATGACGGAGCTCGTATCCGGGCGATCTGGCCGAATATCAACAAAAGTAAACTAAGGCTAATCTCGCTTAATATATTACCTACATTAATCAAACATATATAGAAATGAGCGCCTTACCTTCCTGCGTAGAATGGCGTTGAGTAGAGCTCTCTAGCTCAACTGGTTCCGGAGTGATGGTGATGGAAGTGGAGGTAACTTTTGCCATGTATTTACCTCGGCGCGTCCGAACACTCAACCGCGGCCCCGGCTACGACGCCCAGTTGCACTCGTCGCTCCACCCGCAATTATGCCGGGAAGCGATTTGATAGTGTTTTATTGGTTATTCTGTCATTTATTATAGTTATTATGTTATTTTCACTCAATAAAGTTATTTATATGAACTTATTTGTGTCTCTGTCACTTATTACTTCGTTTTATTATTATTATTTTGATTATTAGTGTCACTTTCACTGGACTTTGATAATTGGTAGTGTCATTTCCCCTTTTATGTATTGTTAGGTAAGCTAATAATATATATAGTGTCACTGTCACTTATTCATATTGTTATGAAGGCACTTATTATTACTTGTGTGTGTCTCTTTCACTTATACTTAGTTTTATTATTATTATACTGTCACTTTGACTGGCCTAGGCTTATTGAGTGTCATTTTCACTTATTTATTGTTAGAAATATATTTTAGTGTCACTTTCACTTGTTCATATTGTTTTTGAAGGCACTTATTATTACTTATGTGTCCTTTTCACTTATACTTAGTTATATTATTATTCTTAGTCTACATTTGAGTGTCACTTTCACTGTTGTCACTTCCACTTAAAAAGTTTGTTAGAGTGTGGAAGTCGTTGAAGCAGGTGCCAGCACACAGTCCAACTTGACACTCGAGGCATTCCCAAGTGGTTTTTGTGGGTTTGCGGGGTCTGCGAGTTGTGTGGCTGCACACATGGCACCTCTTCTGACTCCTAACGTTACTACCTGGTGCTTTGAAAGGAAGGGCGCTGAGCTGGTGCTTCCTGAAGAATTCAGCACACCCCGTTCTGTCAAGCTGGCCTGGTCCTTGTATTGGCCTGCCTGGTGTACCCGCATGTTTAGCCAGGAGCTCAAGTAGCACCTGCTTGTGGAACTTCCGCAGGGACTTGTACTTCTTGGCTCCTGGAGTCCTCAGACGGTAGATGTTGTAGGCATTGAGGATCGACATATCTACCGTATGCAGGATAAACTTCTTGTACCACCTGCAAGATGTTCGCAGGCAGTCGATGAAGCCCATCTGCATGTCGGACTTGTCAACGAGGCGCATGTTGATGTTATAATCCAGGACAGCAGCTGGTTTTTGGACGGGGTTCTTGGTTGTTCGGTCCACCTTCCCTGTGGCGACCATCTGGGCCTTGTGGCATGTGGTGAGGAGGTTGACCTTGCGCTGGTCATGCCAGTGGATGGAGAGGATGGGGCCACTCTTCTTGTGGAAGGTGTCCGCCTTCTTCGTCTTGGTTGGGTAGCCTGGCATGCCCTTCCTTTTGCCCTTGACTGTACAAAGGAGTACAAAGGAAATCAAGCAACAACAGATCTAGTGACCCTTCTAGGTTGCTTGTCCTCCAAAACACTGAGGATCAAGTGTCCAAACAGTGGTTTAGAGTGGGTAAGGGAACATTGGAAAGGGAATTACTGCCCTGGAACTAATGTCCGTGGCAGGATTAGGAAGTTAGTAGGGGACAGATGGGTTAGTAACTGAGGGGGGGATAAAATAAAGTTATTCATTTACAAACGCAGTCAGTCGCGGGTTTGAAGCGAGATATTTGTCTACGCGGAGTTTAAATGAATCAACGGTGATGCAGTCTATAACGTTTCGGGGAAGCCCATACCACAAGTTGACAACTCGATTGAAGAAGAAATTCTTAGATTCGTGTGAGTTAAAAGACTTACCAATAATTTTGCAACCGTTTCCCCGCGTGTAATTAGATTGGTCGATAGTGAAGTATACTACAGTTCATATTGTCGATGCCTTTGATGATTTTGAACACTTGAATTAAGTCACCTCTTAATCTGCGCTGGGTTATAGGAAATAGATTTAATTCTCTAAGACGCTCTTCGTATGGTTTGTTCTTTAGGCTAGGTATCATTTTGGTAACTCTACGTTGAACTCGTTCTAGCTTGTTTATATCTTTTTGGTAATAAGGGCACCAGGATTGAACGCAGTATTCCAGAAGAGGGCGGACTTAGGAATTGTAAAGGGTTAGGATAACTTCTTTGGATTTATGCTCAAATGACCTGCCTATAAAGCCAATTATTTTGTTTGCCTTCTTAACAACTTCTGAACATTGTTGACTCGGTTTTAGGTTACTCGATATTGTTACTCCCAGATCGGTTTCTCTGTTTACATTCTTAAGCTGAGTGCCATTCATCGAATAGTTTGCTTTCTCATTTAGGTATCCGATATGTAGTACTTTACATTTATCCGCATTGAAACTCATTTGCCAAATTTGGGCCCAACATGACAATTTATCTAGATTGTGTTGCATATCGTCAACTTGTTCTTTTGAGAGTACGCTATTTGCAATTTTTGTATCGTCAGCAAATTTTGAGATTGTACAGGTGAGGCCCTCATCTATGTCGTTGATGTAAATTAGAAAGAGAATTGGTCCTAGTACCGATCCCTGGGGTACCCCGCTACTTACATTGGTCCATTTAGATGCCTTACCGTTTATGACTACTCTTTGCTTTCTGTCGCTGAGCCAATTTCTATCCATTTCAACACACCGTCTTGTATTCCATGCGCTTTTAGTTTTAGCAGTAAACGTTTGTGGGGAACTTTGTCAAAGGCCTTTTGAAAATCAAGGTATATAATATCTACAGCTTTATTCTCATCGTAGAGGTTGAGGATATCGTGGAAGAAGTCTAAGAGGTTTGTTAAACAGGAACGTTTTTTACGAAAGCCGTGTTGAGTATCTTTAAGTATGTTATTTTCCTCTAAGTGATTTACGAGTCTGTCTCGTATGGCCGTTTCTTGCATTTTACATACAACTGAGGTTAAGCTAATTGGACGATAGTTACTGGGTAGGGATTTGCTGCCATTTTTTAATATCGGTGTTACGTTGGCTAGCTTCCACTGATCAGGCATAGTTCCAGACTGCAAGGATTTATTGAATAGTAATGTCAGTGGTTTGGAGAGCTCATCCTTAGCTTCCTTCAGAACTCTAGGCGAGATTGTATCAGGTCCAGGCGTTTTATTTACCTTGAGTTAATCTAAACAATTCAATACTTCTCTCTCTGTAACGGTGATAATGCTTAGAACATCTGAATTATCAATCTGAATCGGCGATGGTGTAGGGATATCACTGAGGTCTTCTGTTGTAAAAACTGATGCAAAGAAGGTATTGAGGGCATTACTCATTTGTACTTTGTCTTTGGTGTATTCTCCATTTTCATCGACTAACGGTCCAACAGTTGAAGTAACTACTTTTTTCTTTCCGATATAACTATAGAATTATTTCGGGTTTGTTTTACTGAACTGTGCCGACAGTTCCGGTCTTGCGGTCATGGAGGTACTTGGTCAGGAGAGGCGACGTGTAATCATTATCTGTGTAGAGGATGTGGTTATTATTGAAGTGCCTCTCCATCATCTTCTTCACTACAGCGCCACCAAAACCAATGAGAGGGTCAGTCACAACTTCTCCAGCCTTGCCGCTGTAGACTATAAAGTCCAGCACATACCCCGTCAAGCAGTCGCAGAGGACGAAGAGCTTGATGCCGAAGCGGTGTCTCTTGGACTGGATATACTGTCGGAAGTGCAGCCTACCACGGAACAGGATCATAGACTCGTCGAGGCACATCTTCTGGAAAGGAATCAGGTATGAGGTGAACCGATGACGTATCATGTCATACAGCTTCCTGATCTTCCATAATGAGTCGGGAAGGTGGACTGCCATGTTGTTTGTCAGGTGGAGATAGGAGAGGATGTCGAAGTACCTGTCCCTGGACATGTATTTGCCAAATGATGGAGTCGTTATGATGTCGCCAGTGATCCAGTAGTCAGCCAGAACGTGCTTCCTTATATGAGTCATCAGCATTGTGAGTGCCAAGAACACATATAGTTCTGCCACAGTGAGAGCTCTCCATGCCACCATCTTGGCACTGGTCTTCTTCCCAAGAAAGTTGGCACAGATAGCAGGGTGGTGATTTGTCTCTTTGACAAGGTATTCCATGACTTCATTGTCATAGAAGCCACAGAAAAGTTCACTGGGGGTAGCATCTGGGCCACAGGGATATGCTGGTGACACCCCCGAACCCATCTGTACCTCGTCAAAGGCAGGACAATCTGGCTCAAAATCAGCTCCATCTGTCCACACAAACAGGTCGGATGCTGATGCTCGAGGTCGTGCTGTAGCAGGCACACGCCCTGGGCGCCCTGGCACACGCCCTTGGCCACGCGGACGCCCAGGCGGACGCCCTGCACGCCCACGCCCAGGCCCAGGCCCAGGGGCAGCGGCGTCGGCAGGCTGACCACGTCCACGACCTCGCCCTCTCGCTCGATTTGTCGGCACATCCTCTTCCTCTTCCTGTTCCTGTTCCTCTTCCTCTTCCTCCTCAGGTGACGTCAGGTCATCTGGGGTAATGTTGGGGTCGTCAGCATCCTCTTCAGGAGACAATTCTGGTGAAGAAGTGACCGGGCTTCGGCGGTGTGGGGTGCGGGAGGCTGCGGGAGCTTCAAGAATGGGAGCCTCGGCCTCGGGAGTTGGGCTCCTTTTGCAGCGAGCTGAGGGCTTTTCATCAGCAAATAATGCTCTGCGGTGTGTTGAGGCCTGTGGCACATCACCAATACCACTTGAAGAGGCCCTTTGGTCATCCTGAACGAGAGATGAAGGCGAGGGCTGTGGGTGACCCATGCAGCGTCCCGTGTCAAGGCGTCGGGACAATGGAATGCGGGTGGTTGCTAGGCCAGGGTCGGCGTAATTATCGCTATCTTCAGCTTCCCTATGCTTTTCTGCGGCTGCCCTGCGTGCTTTTTTAGCTGCACTTTTGATCAATGATTGTTTGTAGAAATATTTGCCCACTTTCAAGGGCGTACGGGCAGGCAAAGGGGAAGGTCCTGGGGTAGGGCTAGGGCTAGGCCTAGGCTGACCTAGCAAAGATGGCGAGGGGGTAGGCCTAGGTTCTAGCACACTGGGAAGCTCAATGGCACCTTCCTGAATTACTTCCACATCGGGATCATCACTACTGTATCCCCCCTCAAATAAATCGACATTATCGTCGTCTCCAAAGCCCACAAAATCGTCTTCACTTTCACTTATAAATTGTACCTTGTCCACCAAGCTTTCGCCACTGCTCTCTTCATCACTTTCAAAAAGTTGTCGCTGTATAGCGCTATCACTCAACAAACGCTTAACTTTCTTTTGTTGAGCTCTCTTCTCGGTTGCAACAGGCGTTGAAGTTGCGAGTGGGGTAGCACTGGGGCCCGCGGGAGGTTGCAACGAATCGGACACGTCGGAAAAAAAAATTTCAGTATTACTCGCTATGGCGGCCACGTACGAACTGATAACACTAGTAGTTGAGGCTTGGTGGTGCTGCGGTCGCTCCTACCATGCCAAAATTGGCCGCGCAAATTTTGAAGCACGCTTTCAAGCACAAGGATTTTAAAATGACACCCGGGTTCCGGCCCTTTTGTTTTGGTGTCATTTTAAAATGACACCCGGGCTGGAAGGGTTAAACAAATATATATATAACAGAATATGTAACTAAATATACAATTCACCAATTAGAGATTTTATAAACAAATAGTGTGACTGCAGACATGGGGTTAATCTACTCTATCAAATGATGGCCCTTGTGTCGCTGTAGCCTAGTAAAGCAGTAGCCTACTCTTTTTAGATAAAACAAAAAAGTGTATCAGTCAAAGATTACTACAAGATCGTGCAAGCAACAACTAAAATTACAGATATATATAGAACTACAGTAGGATACTAAATACAGTATCTACTAGAGTTAATAAGAAAAACAGATTGGCTGGCTATAGGCTAGGCTAGGTTTGGGGTAGGTTGAAAGCTTGGCAGGTTGGGTTAGGCTAAGTTAGTTTGTAAAAATACCACCCTACTACCTTAGCTTATAGTAAAATCAGTCTGAGGAGAAAAAGTCAAGAATATATCTAGGGGGAAAATATAAATGAATGCACTTAAATTTGGTGCAAAATTGGCTGGAATTTAATATACAAACATTTTATGAATGGAGGATGCCTTTAGGCACATGGACCTTTTTGTTTTATCTGTGTTTTTCCTTCCTCCATTCATTGTCTCTTAAAAAAAAAAAAAAAAAAAAAAATGTATAATCCCCCACAAAAGTTTGTTTACAAAATGGCGTCGGCGTTCGTCCCTGTAGGCAGGTTAGTTAGTACACAATATTGTTTATTAGCAAATTAATATGCAAAGCTTTACGGCAAGAATGTAGTCACCGGGTGTACCGCCCACCTTGTTTACACTATGAGGATGCCTTTGGATATAAAAATACATTAGCCTAACCAAACAACCTAACCTAACCTAACCTAGTATTCATGCAGTAATGACAGGGGGCAAATAGCAGAAAATATAGCGTCGAAATAGACGGGAACGTAAGTGCGAGCGCACAACATGACAACCGTACACCCGGAAACTACATCCTTCCCAGCTTTACTTACATACAAGGCAGTTAACCCGGGAACTGCGGGAAGACTCTTAAGAGTTCTCCCGGCGGACTGCGGGAAGACTCTTAAGAGTCAGGGGGAAAAAAATCAATCTAAAACACCGACATTTTTTTGTTTTTCTTTTTTTTTTTTGCACCTGGGCCATGCCAAATATCACTCCTCCATCAGTTTCCTCCCCTCCTTCAGTTATCACCTATTTTCCCTGTTATTCCCTTTTCCTGTGGTCTATTTTCGTGCTAACATTAGCGAGTTGGTAGCAGGGCGTTGTCATCACTGTTAGCAAGCGAGTGCAAGAGAGAGAGAGAGAGTATCGATCGACAGTCTCTCTCCAGAGGTGGAGGAAAGTGGTGGGCTGGGAGGTTGCCTCAGCCATATATTGTGTAACTCCCGGCCTGTATCGCCGATTTTGACCATCTAAACGCTGTTTCCACTTGTTTTATTGTTGTAACAGGTTAATACCTTTATAATCAACCTATAATAGGCACATATGGATAAGTATTAATGCTATTTATGGTAAAATAAATATTTGAGTGATGGGAACAGATCAAATACATCAGCACAGGAGTGTGGTGTCTCATACCCCCCATGTGCACTTCAGAGGTTAAATAGATACTTACTACAGTAGGTAATGGGTAAAATTAGGGGCTACGATTTTATATAAAATAATGAGAGAGCGTTTGTTTACAAAACAAAACAAAACAAAACAATAGATGGCGCTAGTGGCGCCCTGTCCGAGAAGGAGTCTTGTGATAAACCCAAAGTTTATCAATCAATACACAGCGAAATATCGTGCAGTGTTACTTACTAAGCTACAGGATGGTTAAACCACCTTTCATGCACAAGAATGAAGAGGATGAGTAGTTCATACTCAAATTATGATCGATATCGTGAGAGCGTTGACAGAGCGTCTGCAGCGTCTGGCGGTAGCATCTGGTAAGGTGTATAAGTGTATAGGTCATAGTAGTAACGAAAGTATGCAATGCATATATGGTGTATATAATACGGTATCAATGACACGCCAACTAAAGTGTTTTCTAAGTGTACCGGAGGTGTTATCAGTGTTGGCATTGCCACGGGTATATAATCGCTTTTCATTGTATACGTCCAGAAGAATTTAAACAATATAAATATATTATAATATTATAAATTAATAAAACATTATTCACTGCATCTATAACTAATATATTTTTATTAATTTCACTCTAAAGCAGAAACCAGGAAACAAAGGATGACTAATATTTATTTACATAGCAATACACCTGTTCAAGAAATGCAACCAGTTATATATAATGAGTCAATACAATCCTCAAAGTTTCGGTATAGAGGCGCAAAAGACCATGTCATAAAATAATATTCCCACATTGAAATCTAAGTTAAATTTATTGGCCAAACCTCTTGGTAGATATGCTCAACAATAATGACGCAAGGGTGGTGTAAGCTTAATGTCAAATGAAAACACGATTATGCAGAACCTTTCCGGTATACCAGGTATTTTTTGTTACGTTTTGACTGCATCAGTAGAAGTGAAAGCGTTAAATGAGATAGCGTCAGAGCCATTCTTTGCTACTGGTTCAAAGCTGTATACAGTACAGTTGGTTAGTGCCTCACAGATATGAGGATACGCTTCTTCACTTATTGTGGCATATATTAAATGAGTTCATTCATTTTTGGCGGGACGTGTTGTAGTTGGAGGAGTAATTGAGATAGCCATTACCGATTTTATAGATAAATAGCATTCCAAAACTGAGGAATATCCAATAATGATCGTGAAATTAATGTAAAAAAAGTTACACGTAATAAGGAAGGGGTTGGAAATACAACACAATTATAATACTGAGTAGGATTGGAATAAGTATGGTGAGCAAAGATGCATGGTAGGCTATATACAACTAGTAAAACGAAAATAATGCAGTGTGTTGCTTTATGATATATAATTGTGTTTAAGATAATTAAAGAAATTCATAATATCATGACATAGGCAAAAGTAGACTTCGAAGGTTTGAGATATAACTACTAACAATCTAGAGAAAGATGAACCAGGAGAGATACATAAAGCTTGATAAATTAACTAACAGATTATAGGAAACAGGGAGAGATTAAAGGCGCAAAAGAGAAACGGGAGCAATGAATTATCAGTCCTCAATAATAGTTTAAATCCGTTTAAAAAAACAGGGTGAATGTTCATTTATGTGATATGACCTGTGATTTCGTATCATATTTATCAGTAAATTGTAAATAACATAAAGCTTAACAAAAAGGTCAGTATCTAAAAGATGATTGAAAAGGAGGAGTTGCAGCATTTTCGGTTTAATTATTGCAAGAATTTGTGTACGAAAAAACACACTTGGTATGGAATATATCCTAATTCAATATTTCTTTAAGTTACCAATAATACAATCTTGACAAATATTGCCAATCAATAATATAAGGACCATTGATTTCTTAATATATTTAGTTACAAACCGACTTTACAATAGCATTATTGGTAACTGTATATTGCATACATCCCTATTTACCAATAAAGAGGGTAATCTTAATCTTACTAAATAATTGTCTCACACAAAACCTGTAGAGCAAGACTGAAATAAAAGCATTGTCATTTTATAGTTAGTAGATAATTTTTCTATGTGAGTTAGTGAGAGTAACGGCAGAACTGCCTGTGGCGAGTGCCTCCCCCATAGTTAAAAGAGTGACAGGGCCAAAATTAAGGAATATCCGAGCCAAACTGTCTGGACACACAGAGTTTGAGGTAATTTAAGTTATAGGATGAGGGGAAAATGGATTCAGGGTAGAGCGTTCCAGAGCTCAGCTGTTGAATAGGAGAAAAATTGGGAATATTGCTTCCCTCTTGGGTTGGAGAGTTGCAAAGGGTAGGGGTGGGATTGTATTGGAAAACGGGTTCTACGCACTCTACGTAGAGGAGGTGGTATACATTGAGAGAGGTCTGAGGATCACTGATTATTGTAATATCGGTAGAATAGCGAGAGAGATGGAACTTTGCGGCGAAGAGAGAGAGATCACAGAGAGTCAGGGAGTGGACGTGAGTTAATAAGACAGAAGGTTTTCTTTTCTACTTTGTCAAGAAGTGCTGTGTGAGAGGATCTTCCCCACACATGTGAACAATACTCAATACATAGACGCACTGTGCTTCTGTACAGAGCAAGAAGCTGTGCCGGGGTAAAGAACCCCCGGAGGCGATTGAGCACACCCAGCTTCTGGAAAGCTGTTTTAGCAAGGGTGGTAATATGATAATTTCCAAGTGAGATCAGAAGAAAAGGAGACACCGAGAATACTGAGAGAAGATGAAGGGTTGATTTGTGTATTGAAGTATAAGGGAAAGTGCTGTGGGAGTTATTGATGGGTAGATAAATGGAGAAATGGGTTTTGGAAACACCAAGAGCAACAGTATATTTTCTGCCAGAATGGGAATTGTTGATAGGTCAGAAGATAAGTATTTTATGGCATCGTCACGTGACTTTTTGAGGGATTGTTTGCTGGGGGGTTCTGGAAAAATAGTTTAATAGTGTAAGGTAGAGTCATCAACATATGAATGAATAGCTGATAGTTGATAGGTTGAGTAAGTGAAAGATGGCCGCCCACAACCGCAGCTATATATGGAACGGCCATATATAAAGATATAAAGATAAAGTCACAAATTAAGGGACAGAAACTAAAGGAGGGTAGCTTAGATATTAGAGATCTGTGCCAGACTCTATTAACCCTTTATTGGCGGCACGCAACTTATGTTGTGTGAAAGAAATTTGGACAACTTATGTCGTGTGCCATTTTCAGCACGTAAGGTTACTGAGAGAGAGAGATAAGTGGTGGCAGGAGAGTAGCAAGCGTATGACTTCTCCAGACCACCGCGGCGGACCTACTGACATGAATCCCACCCTCCCCCACCCTCACGCACTCGCTACACAGGGAATTATGTAGGGAAACTACCTAATTACATGGTTTTTGCACTCGTGATGCGCGATCGTTGCAAGAAAACTAGCGGTCGTACAAGGATGGTTGGGGTGTCATTGGAAAGCTCTGTTTATGCCCTTTCAGGGATAGATACTTGTTTTACGCTCTGGGTCTTATTTAGGCATGAAAATGATCACATAAACAACCCTATTTAGGGTAAAAACACCCCGCTGGGCGGTACATATAAATTACCGCCTAGGCCGCTCGTTAGGTGTTAAAGGCCTTAGATATGTCTAGCGCAATAGAAAAGGTTTCATCAAAATCATGAAAGGAGGATGACCAAAAGTTAGTAAGATATGAATAAGATGTGAAAGAAGATCACCAGTAGAGCCATACTGGCGATCTGAAAGTAGATTACTGTATATGGGCAGAGAGATGCTCAAGAAATTTTGAAGTAAGAATAGTTTCCAAAACTTTGGCAATGCAAGAAAGAGAGCAATTGGACGATAGTTGGAGGGTTGAGAACGATCACCCCTTCTTTGAGATAGGTTGAAAGTGAACAAACTTCCAGCAAGAAGGGAACACATTAGAGGAGAGACAGAGACGGAAGAGATTGCCTAGGCAGGGAGTCAGCACGGAAGCACAGTTTTTTAGTACAACAGGAGGAACACCATCACACCTTAGTATTACGCCCAGAGAGGGTAGAGAGTACATATTTAAAAGAGATTAGGATTTAGGTATGAGTAGAAGAGAGGGGCTTGGAGAGGGAGGAATAGCACCGGACTCATCCAAGGTGGAGTTTTTAGCGAAAGTTTGGGTGAAGAGTTTAGCTTTGTCAGAGGAAGAAATTACGGTAGTGCTGTCAGAGTGGAAAAGGGGAGGGAAAGACAAAGAAGAACAATTGGTGGAAAGTTTTTTGGCTAGATACCAGAAAGCTTGGGAAGAGCTTAGAGTTGGATAGTTCAGAGAGAGGTAACCTGACCAAGATTCGAACCCGCTCACTCCAGGTATATTTGGAAGAACTGGGCACCATAACCACTCGGCCATGAGCATATGGTTGAGTGCTTATGGTGCTCAGCTCTTCCAAATATACCTGGAGTGAGTAGGTTCGAATCCTGGTCAAGATACCTCTCTCCCAACCTGTCCGACATTATCATTAGATATTGAATAGTTCAATGCATTTAATATAGAATCGATGAAAGAGTATTTGGTTAGTCGAAGAACAGATTTGGCTTGATTCTGGGCAGAAACATAGGAAAAATAAGGTTCCTGGGTTTTAAGGTGTCGGTACCATATGAATGCTTCATCCTTATTGTGGACAGAAGTAGAACAAGCGTAAGTAAACCAAGTTTATTTTACATTAGTCTGAGGGAAAGAAAATGGAATGTATGCCTCCATGCCCGAGAGGATTACCTTGGTAATGCGTTCAACACTTTCAGATGGTCCCCGGCAAAGGAAGCAAAAATAATTCAATGGGAAATTAAAGAAGTACTGCCGAAGAGCCTCCCAGTCGGCATCGCCAAAGTGCTACAATTGCCGCTGGCTGACTAGTTCGGTTCAATCGGGTGGCCGTACTGGCGAGATAGGACAGGTAAGAGAGATAGGTAAGAGGTGCCCAAATGAGGGAAAAGATTGACAGTATAAGAGGAAGGGCTAGAAGTTAGAAACAAGTCAAGAATGTTAGGCCGATCTCCAAAGTGATCTGGGATACGGGTGGGTTGCTGAATCAACTGCTGTAGGTCATTTAGGATAGAAAAGATATAGGCTTGTTCACCAGGTTGGTCAGTGGAATGAGAGGAGAGCCATTGGCGGTGGTGAATGTTAAAATCTCCTAAGATGGTGATTTCTGAGAAAGAAGAGATGGCTAGGATGTGTTCCAGTTAAGAGTTTAGATACTCAAAGAATTTGGGAAAGTCAATAGAGTTAGGGGAAAGATAGACAACACAAGAATGATTTATTATGAGAATGACAGGATAGTTTGAGCCATAAAGTGGAGAATTTAGAGGAGCCAAAATCGGGAACATGAGAGCCAGTGAGTTTTCTGTGCACGTATGCACAGCATCCGCCTTTTGCTTTGAAAGTAGGATAGATAAAGTAGGAGGACACAGAGAAGGGGCTGCTGTCAGTTAAATACAATTATGTCTAAACAAATGTGGTAGCATTTATTTTACAAAATCAAGGAACTGCGCGGCAAATACAAATAGTGTAGTGTGTAAATATAATCACGGTCTACCCAGTTTGCTATAACAGTAAAACTGCAGACTAAAACATACAATAATTATAGAAAAGATAAATAGGTAGATAAATCTTCTTCATTTACTGTAATACTGTATATATATATATATATATAGTAGTGGCAATAGATTCTCCTCGGGGGAAGCGGAGTCTTATAAGGGCAAGCAACACCAAGGTAAACACGAACATCTTTATTCTGGTACCGGTAACGTTTCGACATTAACATATGTCATCATCAGACCTAAAGCAATAAGAAATAAATGTATTAATACATTATGTTGACATTTAAAGCAAATATATTTTTAATACTAATTTAGAAAAACATAAAAAGTTAGAAATCGCGAAAAAAGAGATAGAAACAAACACAAACAAAAGAAACAGCTAAACCATATGTGAAATACGTGTAGATATTGTAGGCTAAAATATACACAATACCTTAGAAACATAATAGGTTGGAGGAGAATTCGTGGGTGCCCAAGGTGGGCTTAAGATGGTGAGTGAGGAGGGACTCTGCTCTTAACCGGGTGGTGTCACCAGAACAACTGAAAATCCTTTTCAGCCATTCGAGACCATTGTGAACCTTTAGGCCATTCCATTAACAAAAAAGATTTTTCAGTAATTTTCAGTTGTTCTGGTGACACCACCCGGTTAATAGGAGAGTCCCTCCTCACTCACCATCTTAACCCTTAATTAGCGGCGAGCAACATAAGTCGAGTTAAATAAAGCTGGACTATGTGGCGGCGCTCGACATAGGTCGAGTGGCAATTTCAGCACGTAATGTTGCTGAGAGAGAGAGACAAGTGGTGGCAGGAGAGTAGCGAGCGTATGACTGCTCCAGACCACCGCGGCGAACATACTGACACGAATCCCAGCTCCCTCCTCCCTCTCTCACTCGTTATATAAGGAATTGTATCGGGAAAGTGGCTAATTACATGCTCTTTGCACTCGCGTTGCACAGTTATTGCAAGAAAACTAGTCATCATAAAAGGATCGTTATGGTGTCATTCGAAAGCTATGTTTATGCCCTTTAAGGGATAGATACTTGTTTTACGTTCTGGGTCTTATTTAGGCATGAAAATGATCACGTAAACAGCCCTATTTTGGCTAAAAACACCCCGCTGGGCGGTACATATAAATAAACCGCATAGGCCGCTCTTAAGGTGTTAAGCCCACCTTGGGCACCCACGAATTCTCCTCCAACCTATTATGTTTCTAAGGTATTGTGTATATTTTAGCCTACAATATCTACACATAGTTCACATATGGTTTAGCTGTTTCTTTTGTTTGTGTTTGTTTCTATCTCTTTTTTCGCGATTTCTAACTTTTTATGTTTTTCTAAATTATTATTAAAAATATATTTGCTTTAAATGTCAACATAATGTATTAATAAATTTATTTCTTATTGCTTTAGGTCTGATGATGACATATGTTAATGATGAAACGTTACCGGTACCAGAATAAAGATGTTCGTGTTTACCTTGGTGTTGCTTGCCCTTATATATATATATATATATACATATATATATATATATATATATATATATATTATATATATATATATATATATACCTGTATATATATATATATATATATATATATATATATATATATATATATATATATATATATATATATTATATATATATATATATATATACCGGTATATATATATATATATATATATATATATATATATATATATATATATATACATATATATATACCGGTATATATATATATATATATATACATATATTATATATATATATATATATATATATATATTATATACATATATTATATATATATATATATATATATATATATATATATATATATATATATATATGGTTAATTTAGATATAGTGGACTGTATATTATTGATATAAAAGAAACATTAACCAAATAGAATATTTACCCTTTGATGAACTCAGCTGGTGATTGGAGGATGGCGGAAAATAGGCTAGATGACTTGAAGTGGTTAGTAAGGTAAACAGCGTATGAAATGAGGCTACAATAGGCTAGGATAGGCTAGATATTTACGTTAAGTTGTGCTAATTAACAAAGATGATGATGTAGTGACTATATGGAGTATGAGATGAAAGTGAAGTGAAAACACCTGGTGAAGTAACTATAGGAAGAAGGCTTAGCGTGTGTAGCTGGGACGGAGGTTGGTTGTAGAGTGTGCGAGCGCGTTAGGTTTGTCTCTGTCGTGACTTACCGCGCACGCGCATAACATATGGAAAATGTATCTCATGTTTTTTACAATGAGATACTTATGAACAATCTTAAATAATACAAATATATATATATATGGGAATTATAATCCTACAATACTTTCCCATATAAAACTATAGAATAATATATTCTACCCAATCACGGAACGTTCGACCAAGGTTATGGAAGCGTTCAACTTAAGACTACGGAACGATACGTAACGCTACATCAACCCAGATTACGTAACCTCGAGACTGTTCATACTAGTTTGAGTACACTAAGTATGGACATATTCTCACCAACAGAAAATATACAAAATTTACATGATTAGATTTGCCCGGAGGCAATCTTATCCCGCCAAGCTTGGGAGGATATCTGGGCTGCCTGTCGACGTGGGCGTCCGCCGGACGCGTCAACAGGCTGCGCCGAATTAGAAGCCAGAGAGGGGACATCAATGGATAACTGATCCGAGGGGGTGTCCTTGCGATCGAGGTCACCTTCAAGAGGATATAGTCGGACTGTTGGCCGTGTGATTACTCCAGTCCTGGTGCGAACCTTTGCTACCCGAACCTCACCAACGACTTGGTAACAACTCCTCTATCCGACCCAATTTCCAAAATGCGCGCGGGCCCTCCTCATGGATGGTTACCACGTCCCCTTCCCTAGGCCAATGACCTTTTAATGGTGTTAGTTTATTTTTTTGCGCTTCCCTTAAAGTCACCAGATATTCTGTTGACCAGCGATGCCAAATATCTCGCGATAATTTACGAATATATTTGTAGCGGGCTGATATCACGTCCTTACTTATGTAGTCTGGATCTTCCATAGTATCCTCGTCATGCTCTTCAGGAAGATCCCGCAGTCTGTATCCACGTACCAGTACTGAGGGTGTGATTGGGGTAAGGTCTTCCAAATCACCAGAAGCATAGTATAGAGGGAGATCATTTACGGTGGCTTCAATCTCCAAGAGTATGGTGTTGAGTTCCTCAATCGAGATGAGAGCTCTACCCAACACCTTCTTCAGACCCGCCTTCACGATGCCTATGGCACTCTCCCATATGGCGCCAAACCAAGGCGCTCTGGCGGGAATGAAACACCATTCGCATTTTACATCCGCTAGGCCGGTCTGAATCTTAGGATTGTTGCTCACTTCTTTGAGATATGTAGATGCCCCTATGAGAGTCTTTGCATTGTCACTCAGCATGATACGTGGATATCCCTGTCGACTGCAGAATCTTCGGAAGGCATGTAGGAAGCTATCACAAGTGAGGTTGGTGACAAGTTCCAGGTGAATTGACCTGGTAACACCACAGGTGAAAAGTATCATATACACCTTAAGATTGGGTGAATCTTTCACAGGGATTGCTCCACTGTAGTCAACCCCGGTAACTTTGTAAGGGTCACCTGGGGTGGTTCGCAGGTTTGGTAAGGGAGGAATTCTGACGGGATCATAATGTGTTCCCTGTACTCTTCTACACTTTAAGCATTTGCGAAGGACTTTCTTGACCACCTGCCTGATTCTAGGCACCCACCATCGTTGTCTTACATAGATGACTATATGACCAACCCCATAATGACAACAGAGTCGGTGACACCTATCGATGATAAGATGGGTGAAGGGATGATTGGGGGGGCAGTAGTATTGGATACTTACTTGCCTCAGAGAGGGCTGCCAATCGTAATCTGCCTCCGCAATGTATCAAGTCCCCCTTCAAGTGTAAGCCCAACTGGTTGATCAGGTTATTCCTAGACTTTGTTCCCTTAACCAGTAATTTATATTCCTGCGTATATATTTCTTGTTGACAGAGCTTATGTAATAATTTATCTGCAATTCTGATCTCCTTCACATTGAGGTAAGCACTACCTGTGGGCGGTGTGCCTTTAATTTTTGCTTTTACATTTTCTACATGTCGTATCACCCATGCTGTAACACGTTGTAACTTCTCATAGCTGCTGAATCTATCCCAGTCCCATAACCGTGTGTCTTCGTCAGGCACCGAATCAATTACCGGTGCCACAATAGCAGTGTGTTGCTCGCTCAAATCTATATTCTCTGGCCATTCGTTGGGATCATTAAGCCAGCAAGGGCCATTCCACCACAAAGCAGAAGATTTGAGAAATTTAGCAGAGACACTACGAGTAATGCAGTCACTTGGATTCTCTTTGGTAGACACATACCGGAACTGTGCGGTTGGGAGCAGGGTACGAATTTCGTCGACACGGTTGGTGACGTACACTGGTAGCTTCTTTCGGCTATGTAACCAGTAGAGCGTAATTTGGCTGTCACTCCACATAACTGTCTCCGAGATATTTAGCAAATTTTTAAAAGTTTCCTCTACAAAGTGAATGAGTCTAGCAGCCAACAGAACTGCAGTCAACTCTAATTTTGGGATGGAAAGGGATTTGATCGGGGCGACTTTCACCTTTGCCATGACTAGACGGCTGCCACTTGTGTCAACAAGGTATATGGCGGTGCCGTACGCGACCTTGCTAGCGTCTGAGAAGGCATGAATGGAAACAGGATGGTCCATGACAACTCTCCGAGGAAAATTAAAACCCTTACAGAGACGAAGATCCGAAATAATGTCTTCCCACTCCTGAACCAGATCGCCAGTCAAAACCTAATCCCAACCTAATTTTATCCTCCATAATTGCTGAAGGAATAATCTTGATTTAACCGACACCGGTAGAACTAACCCCAAGGGGTCAAAAAGTTTAGCCGTCATACTCAAGCAAATCCGTTTTGTAATCTGCGAATAATGCGCATACTGAATGCCGAATGAGACGGTATCGGTGTCCGTTTCCCAAAACAACCCTAGCACTCTAACATGTTCCTGCTGTACCGCCGCCACTCCATCCCGTTGCAGTACAGTCCGCAACACAGAATTATTTGTCGCCCGACCCCGAAGACGGCCTATGGCCAAACCCTTGTTAGTTGGCAGCTGATCCTTGAAATTGTTCCAGGGCAGTCTCACTTTATGCTGTTGGCTGTCGGGATCGTAGGTAACGGTATCCTCATACGACGATAGTGCTTGACGCTCAACCTGTGAGAATTCCTTAGGGGTTATCCCGATATGATCTAATTCCCACAAAACATTTAAGTCATTTTTGCATGGTAGAATATTACCAGTGGACATGTATTCGTCCATTGGGGTTACTGCTACTTTCAATACAGTAATTACTTCTGTGCTGGAGCTGGTAAGCTGTGTCACATATGAACCATTTATGGCGTACCCGTACTTGGTAGGAAGCAGAATTAGGCTACCTGACCTTTTATACCCAGGTCGCACTATATCGTAATAGTGATCCGCACCGATGAGCAGCTCCAGCTGATCTGTGTCCGTTGCATGAGGATCGGCCAATTTTATGCCTTTACTTTGTAAACTAACCAGTTTAGACTTTAGGTTAAGTTCACCTTTATGTTCTGGCAATTCATCAACCACTATTGCGTCTAGATGATGAAATTTACCTCTGTGTTTGTATTGCAGTGCCACAACATTATATTCCCTAGAGGCTTGTTTCCCGGTAAATCCGTGAAGACATAACTCCTCAGTTCCTTTAGAAATGTAGGAAAGGGAGGATAGAACAGAAGACTTCACAAAGGTCCTCTGAGAACATTGGTCAAGTAGCGATCTGATTTTAACACAATTATTATCCTTACCCTTTACCGGCAGCTGTACGGTGGGCAAGATTACTATATTTTTACCTGTGGCAACGGACATTGTAGTTGAAGTAGCAGCAGTATGCTCTCTCTTGGTATTATCCTCCGCTGGTCTACTTTCTTTCCCTTGTTTTTGTGTACACAGGGAATGAAAGTGTTTGCCATTACAAAACTTGCAGCTTCTTATGTTAGGATTAGTACAACCAGAATGGCCATGCTCTTTTGACAAGCACCCAGTGCAGAGACGTAGTTGACAGGCTCTGTTAACTTTAAGAGACCCTGTCTTATACTTCATACACTTGTACCATAAATGATTGGTGCCACTACACAGAACACAGTTGAATTTCCTGTACTCACTTTGGGCGGTAAACGTCGCCGTAGCCATGGGTGTACCCCCTACTCTGTCTTGACCCTCCATATTGTACACTTCAGCCTGGAAGCAATGGGTGAATTTCTTATAATCCAGGCTCGAGTCTCCCATTTCCCGTGTTATGGTTTCTTTTAGTGGTGATGGTAACTTATTGACAAGAGTCACCACACAAAATTCCTCCAGACAAATACCATGGCTAATGATTGACCTCATCACACTCTCTTTATTGGCATAGAAGTCCTTCAGGTCAGCTGTTTGGTGTTTGGGTGACACTAATTGATTGAATTTGGTAACATAAGCTGCCTTGATTCGATCTGGATGCCCATATGTCTCTTGCAGGAGCTCAATTGCTGGGGCATAGCTTGCACCTTCGATAATGAATCCTTCGACTAGCTTATGTGTATCACCCAGAAGCTGACCCTTTAGATAGGTGAAGCGTTGTATATCTGTGAGGTCGGGATTGTCATGGATGGTACACTTGAACATCTCCCAAAATCCCGACCACAATGTGGCATCACCCTCAAATTTTGGAAGAGTAAGATGTGGTAATTTGACTGCGGATTTCTTTGGCTCTTTCTTGACCTGTGGAATCAAGATCCCCTTCAGTGTGGCAACGATTACTTGTATGCCCTCCATATATAGGGTATCCTCTCTTATCACCTCGATATACTCGGCGTTCTCGTAAGTGTCTGCCAGGTCCTCCTGTGTGACCTCATACTTGTCAAGTTGCTTTTGAATACTGAGCAACCTGGCCTCCACCTCCACTCTAGACGCTGAATCAAGGAATTTGTCAAGGTCTGAGGTCAAGACCGTCAAAGAGCCCTTAAGCCCAGCCCGACGCTTTTGTACACTTTTAGCCATGATTATACGGGAAGGAAATCTATTGACGTTAAATCAAACTATTAATGCCAGACCGAATAAGTTGCGGACAACAATACAGTACTCCGAGAAATCAAATAAATCGCGAGCCGAAAATAAAACACCCTCACAAAATGCGGAATAAGAATTGTGGGCAATGTAGACTAGCAATCTGGAGCTTTTCAATTTAACTCTTTACATAATTGTTATGATCTAGATCCAGAAATTACAGAATCATTACACCATAAGTTAAGAAAAGCCGGGAGGGAAATTTAGTACAATACAGTATAGGCCAAAAGTCTCTAGATGTCAAAAAAGAGGTACCGTTTAAAGTTATAATAATTTCAAGAATTTTAAGAGAGAGAGAGCCAATAGGGTAATTTAATCAGGCTAAACTCAATGGGTACCAAATTTTTTACATTAGGCCTATTAAATTTAATAAATGTGAAAATTGTACACAAGAAAAGTTCATATCAAGAATTCACAAGGAAAAAGTTTTTGAGTTGGATTAACACACACTCAGCCTATCAGCTATCATATTACCCCGCCTTCAGGGCACACGACGAGAGTAGAATTTAGAAAGATATGTGAATGAATAACCTTTAAATTTTAAAGAAGTTATTTTTCAGTATAATTTTGATCTAGATTTAAATTAATATTCAGTACAGTATGGATGAATTATTATACAGTACAGTATGGATGAATTTAATCGTAATGCCGTGCCAATTGTGCAAGATTTTCTAGGGCTAAAGTAGTTTTAATATAATTTAATGAGTCCGAAAAAGCATTTAAAGTAGGCTAATTATTATTTTGAGTACTGTACTGGATCAGATTTATAACTTTTCATTCTGGGTAAAACTCCCGTCGCAGCCCTGACCTATCTACTAGTTTCCACATCCTGTCCCACTGGTGGTCAGGCACCTGGGGCGGCCAGAGCAAAGAGCGGACGAAAAAAACCCGACAGCCCCATGGGGCCAAAAGACCTGGGCCTGGAGGACGTAGTAGGACTCATGACAAAAACAGGGCTAGGCCAGCCCCACTCCAAGCAAGGCAACTACCGACCGCCGAAAAACTCTCCCTCCCCCCCCCCCCCAAAAAAAAAGAGGGGGGTGGGGCAAACTAGTGAAAGGTTTAAGGACCAATTATATGGTTAATTTAAATAAAGTGGACTGTATATTATTGATATTAAAGAAACATTAATCAAATCGAATATTTACCCTTTGATGAACTCAGCTGGTGATTGGAGGATGGCGGAAAATAGGCTAGATGACTTGAAGTGGTTAGTAAGGTAAACAGCGTATGAAATGAGGCTACAATAGGCTAGGATAGGCTAGATATTTACGTTAAGTTGTGCTAATTAACAAAGATGATGATGTAGTGACTATATGGAGTATGAGATGAAAGTGAACCTGGTGAAGTAACTATAGGAAGAAGGCTTAGCGTGTGTAGCTGGGACGGAGGTTGGTTGTAGAGTGTGCGAGGGCGTTATGTTTGTCTCTGTCGTGACATACCGCGCACGCGCATAACATATTGAAAATGTATCTCATTTTTTTTACAATGAGATACTTATGAACAATCTTAAATAATACAAATATAAATATATATATATATGGGAATTATAATCCTACAATACTTTCCCATATACAACTATAGAATAATATATTCTACCCAATCATGGAACGTTCGACCAAGGTTATGGAAGCGTTCAACTTAAGACTACGGAACGATACGTAACGCTACATCAATCCAGATTACGTAGCATCGAGACTGTTCATACTAGTTCGAGTACACTAAGTATGGACAATATATATATACATATATATATACCGGTATATATACAGTATATATATACATATATTATATATATATATATATATATATATATATATATATATATATATATATATATATATATATATATATATATATATATATATATATATATATATATATATATATATATATATATATATATATATTGTTTCAAAGTAAATTTGATATACAACCGACAAACAGTTTGTGCTTATGTTCTAATAGCGAGAGCAAGAGAGAGCTAGGGAGAACAAGTTGCCAGCCTATAGCGCGTTTATCATGCTACTCACACCTCTACCTAATCTTATCAAGGTTTATGGTATTATGAGGCTCTGCGAAGATGTGTTTTCATAGTTGAATATTTAATGTATAAGAATATGTTATATTACTATCACAATCGAAGGTAGGTAAGTAAGATGTTAGACAACTTATTTATTGTGCCATTACCAAGTTTAAATAATTGTTCTTCATATAATAATTCACACTCCAGCTACAGGTTTCTTTGTAGTCCACCACCACCTACCCCTATCCTGCACTACTGCTAGGTTGCCCTCTATAGTTTGTAACTCCCCACTTTGTATCTTGATCTCTTTATGCATGTTCTGTCTCGTGCTCGTCTTCTACCTTTCATGTAACGTTTTTTCCCATAGCTTCGTATCTTGCTTGAATTTGCCTAGCTTGCCTCTGCCGTTTTAATCATGAGTTTTAGTGTCACATGGTTTTCATGGGCTTGGTGCTAGTTCTTATAATAACACAAATAATCCTATCTATATAATATTTTCGATTGTCTGTCTGTCTGTGTGTGTGTGTGTGTGTCTGTTCTTTATGCATGGCCACATTTTTTAAGCTAGAGCATTCATAGTTGGTATGCATAGTAAGGGGGTCCCTAGGCAGGGTTTAGTGAAAAAATAGAATTCCCCAGGGTGAAAGGGACGGAGAAAAGGGGCGCGAAATCGGAAACATCGGTTTTGGTTTTAAAAAAAAATCCGTTTGGGGCAGGCCTCCGATCGAAAAGGTGTAGAGAACTAAAGTTGTTCGCAGCCCCCCAAAATGAGAGTACGGATGAGGTCAGATCCAAAATCGGAGGTCATTTAGCGGCCGAAATCGAGGTCGCCGTTTAATGAGGCACAGGGAGGTCGAGGCCGGTGATTATGGTAGTAGTAGTATTGTGATGATTGTGGTAGTAGTGATTGATGATGGTGATTATGGTAGTAGTAGTGGTGGTAGATGTTTCATGTTATGACCGGCACTACGAAATAAACAAGGGCACTCAATATTGGACTAGATGATAGGCTATATCTGCAACAACGGTACGCTAATTCCAAACCCTCGAACTATTTCGCCGGCGAACAAAACACTTAAACCCTCCAGAATTAATCTCCTGGATAACGGGGTATCAATTAACTGGGTTTTAGTGCACTTCTACAAAGGCTTACCGATGACGGCAAAGCCTGCTCACAACAGGAGTACTTTACGTTAATAAAATGCTCTTAAGTAATAACAATGCTTGAATAAACTATAACAAGATTTAATAAAGGAGTATATGCTTACGTTAACTTTAGTGTGAGTCTGTACTCAACACTAAACTCTACAATGCTCTATGAAAACACTGGAAGTCTAGTCCTACAGCATTCAGATAAAGAATCTTCTGAAAACGTCTGATGCTCTAAGATGCTCGTTAATATAGAACAGAAATAATGCAGGGGCAGGACACCAAAGCGTGTATCTTAAATACACCAATAAGTAGGATACATATATATATAACAAGGGAGTGCAACAACTCTGTGACAGCACTAATAATCGCCACTCAAAACAGTACTTCCTTAGCCAACTTAACAGCCAAACTGGGTTGTGCACTATGCATCAACCTAGGCTAAAATAAGGTGTGAATAATTCCTAAAGCATACACAATTAAAGTTAATAAACACACTGCTGTCTTTCTCACTAATACAGTCTAGCAGTGGCATAAAAGGTACTGAGAAGCTAGGCAGAGCGCAAGCATGCTCGTAGCCTACTGCCTCCCCTTGAACAGATTTCCCTTTTGTTACGTTAAGTGACTTGGAGGCTCTCTTGGTAAATCCAGATCTCTAGTATCTGGTCTAGCCCTGGCGCTCCACAAAGGTCAACAAAATGAGGTAGCAATCATACAGGTGAGAGTAGGCAAAAGCCCTTCACTTGTATACTGCTACACTCGCAAAGGAAAATATGCACAAGGGTTACAGGCTAGCTAGCTTCGTCGATGTTGTACAGGCTCTAACTTGCCACATACAAAACTCAGACAATGACCAAAGATACCTTCCACTGTCTAGCATTAAATAATAAGAGAGAACAGCTCAATAATTAGAAGCACCCCAACACTGTGGTACCATTTGACTATGACTCTAATAATCCCTAAAACTAGTGCATACATATATGGAGAGCTGGTGCTGGTAATACGACTGGCCGACTATGGAAGTCGTATGCAGAACCAGAAGGGATAAGTAATTGAATAAATAGAGAAGTATGAAACCGAAGAAGTTCAAAGAGAGAGATAGTAGTATAGAGGGTTATATGGGAGACAGGTTGCAAGGGACATGTAGGACCTAGCACACTACGCTTAGCTCTGAGGAAGGTAGCTCCTCGGGACCCCTAGGATCACACACAAAGGCATGATGGTCAGCCAATCACAGCCCGCTACGTCACCAGGCAGCAGGGCTGCAGAAGGCGCCAGGAACCACCAGCCAATCAAAACCGAGAGAAAGGACCACGCGAGCGGGAACCTCCTGGAGGGAGGAGGAAGAGCAACACTCACCTCCCCCACCCTACTCGCTCGCTCTCTCTCTCTCCTTCACTACAATGCATCCTATATTCTAGCAATGATATAAAATACTTCCAAGTGTCACAGACAAGAATAAAGATCACCACTGATCTGTCTGTGACAACATGTACTCTATGAAAGAAAGAACATCGTTCTACGATTATTGTAGCCCATATCACTGCCCTGGCGAGCGCTAGCGAGTCCCGAGCACATTCTGGCAAGCTGGCCAGCGTAACATTCATGTGTTCATAAATAAATGGTAGAATTTAAACCCGGGCAACGCCGGGTACCCCTGCTAGTAATTATAATATTAATACCCTCTCCCCTCCCCCATCTAAGATTCTCGATGTAAAAAAACACAGATTATTATTGGAGGATGTCTCTGTTTCAATTTGCTACAACTTTAGCAGTATTATGTTTCATTAATACCAGCAATCCAATACTTTGCAATCATAATACCACATAATATTCAAAACACAAAATTATGTTTTCACAGTAAAGTAATTAGCCACCCACTTCCCTCCACCCCCACCTGGTCCCACCTCGGTGCTGGTTACCCCTCCCACTCCTGTACCCTCCTCCCCCCTCCCTCCACCCCATCCTTCACCTACTACCCCCACACCATCACTGTTACCAGATATTTTATGGTCACTAAATGTGCTGCCCTCTATTGAGGTCTTGTACAGACCAAGGGTGTCTCTATTTCATTTGTGGACAACTGTACCTGTGGTGAATGTGACTCCAGAGATTGGACATCCAAATTTCTCTCACATTTGTTAGTTCAACAAATAAATACCCAATAACAGTGTACTTGTTTAGGCCTGTTCATGCACATATATATATATATATATATATATATATATATATATATATATATATGCTCAGGCCCAATCCCCACGTTTCCTATTTTTTATTTTTATTTTCCTCTATTTTTTTTTATTTTTTTTTTTTTTTTTTTTTCTTGGGGGTGGCTGACTCAAGACAGAGCAAGAACAGGAAAACACAAAACACAAGACAAACCAGGTCACAAACACAGACAAAACACAAAATGCACACACATCTAGGTCACCCAGGAGACCAGGGTCACCAAGGTCGCTCCAGCGCTCCCCCGGCCCCCGACCACCCGGAGAGGCTCCAATCTCGGCAGGCAGAAATGCAGCGGAGCCAAAAGCCACAAGCCCGCCCACCACACTTCCAGGCGCACCCTTCATATTAATCGTCTGTCTCCCCGGGCCAGGCGCCTGATTGACTATTATCTAGTCCAACTTGTGCCCGACCCCTTCCCCCAAATGACCACGTGTTCACTTAACTATTCACAAGCATTCTCCATTCATTCCTGTTTATTACCACTTTTTTTTTTTTTTTTTTTTTTTTTTTTTTTTAAGAGACAATGAACGGAGGAAGGAAAAACACAGATAAAACAAAAAGGTCCATGTGCCTAAAGGCATCCTCCATTCATAAAATGTTTGTAACAACTGGATTTAAACATTTGTTGATTGTAAGTTTGTGGAATGCAATTCGAGAGAAGTGAATTCCAAAGAGTAGTAGCTCTGGGGATAAATTAATTCTGATAAGCAGAAGTTCTGCATTGTGGAGGAGAAAGTGTAAATTCATGGGCGCTCTCAGCTGCCCTAATTCTACGGGGAAAGATGTGGAGAGGCGGCACAATTGAAGCAAGTTCCTCGGAACAATTGCTGTGAAAATATCTGTAGAATAATGCAAGGGATGCAACGTTTCTTCGTATGGCTAATGTAGGAAGGTCCTGTGTCATTGCAGAGTTATTGATTAATCTAATAGCTTTATTTTGAATTTTGTCCAACTGCCTCAATGCAACCACTCCACTTCCACCCCACAGAGGTGAACAGTAATCCATCTGAGAGCGCACATGACTTTTATATATTACAGCCAACTGCTCGTCAGTGAAGAATAATCGAACTCTGTACAGGAGTCCCAGTTTTTTAGAGGCATTCTTAGCAATGCTTCGAACATAATGTGTCCAGCTCAAGTTAGTAGTTAATGTTACACCGAGAATGTCAATACTAGGGGAAGTGGGAATATTTACATCATTAAAAAATATATGGGAGTCAGTGAGATTCTGTCGGTTAGAAAATTGAATGTACTTGGTTTTCTGTGCATTAAAGGAAACTAGATTCTCTTGTCCCCATTCATTAATTCTAGAATAATTCCTTTGCCTGATCTATAGTAATTCCTCTATCATCCAAAGCTTGTCTTACACAGTCTCTCCATCTCAATGGGGGTCTTCCTGCCTTTCTATCTCCCCTTGTATCTGACTCATATATTCTCTTTGTAAGCCTTTCATCTCCCATTCGTTCAACATGACCATACCAGCTCAGCACCCTTATGTCCACCCTGGCTGACAAATGTTCCTGCTGCCCCACTCTCCTACGTATCTCTTCATTCCTCAATCCGTCTCTACGGGTAACTCCACACATACTCCTCAAGCAGCTCATCTCCATCACATCCAGCTTTCTTCTCTCCTTTTTCTTCAGAGCCCATGTCTCAGCCCCATACATCACTGTTGGTACAACAATTCCTTGATACATTGCACTTTTTACTTTCATTCCGAGATTTCTCGTCTTCCACATACTTCCCATTGCTCCGAAAACCTTCTTTCCTTCACACACTCTCTGTTTTACCTCCATTTCTATACCTCCACTCCTGCTTATCGATCCTCCTAGATATTTAAAACACTCTACTTGTTCCAATATTTCCCCATCCAGCCTCACATCTAGATTCACCCAACGATCACCCCTATTACACACCATTACTTAACTTTTATTGACGTTCACCTTCAGTTTCCTCCTCCCACAAACCACTCCAAACTCTTTGACTACCCGCTGCAATTTCTCCTCAGAATCCGCCACCAACGCTGTGTCATCAGCGAACAGCAACTGATTCAACTCCCAATCTCTACCATTCTTTCCTACTAAAGCCAATCCTCTTCCCATAGTTCTCATTTCACCTCCCTTACCACACCATCCATAAACATATTAAACAGCCATGGTGACAATACACAACCCTGTCGCAAACCTACCTTTACCTCACACCATTCACTCAACTCGCCATTTCCTACTCTAACACATGCTTTGCTCCCTTCATAAAAACTGTTAACTGCTTCCAACAAATTTCCTCCAATTTCATAAATCCTTAACACCTTCCACATTGCTTCACGATCCACACGATCATACGCTTTTTCCAAATCCATAAAAGCCCAAAATATCTCCTTATGCTTCTCTAAATACTTCTCGCAGAACTGTCTTACTGCAAACATCTGATCCACGCACCCTCTTCCCCTCCTAAAACCGCACTGTTCTTCTCCTATTGCAACTTCCGTACATTTTATTATCCTCTCTATCAACACCCTGCAATACAGCTTTCCAACCACTGATAATAAACTAATACCCCTATAACTTGAACACTCCTGCCGATCTCCCTTCCCCTTGTACAACGGCACAATACATGCACTCTTCCAGTCTATTGGTACCCTTGACATCACAAAGCACACATTGAAAAGTCTCACCAACCAATCTATTATCACATCTCCACCCTTCTTTATACACTCCACAGCAATACTATCCAAAACTTCTGCTTTTCCCGCTTTCAATTGTTTCACTGCTTCTTTCACCTCATTTTCCTCAATCCTTTCATTCATTCCCTGCCACCTGGGAGGCCTGGGTAACCTATCTCCATCAACCAATGCTTCAATCACTGCTTCTCTTCCATCTCTTGCTTTTAGCAATGATTCAAAATACTCGGCATATCTTTTCCTCACTTCAACTGGTTCCACTAGTAATTCTCCATTTGCATCTTTCACTGACTCTTCCCTCTTTTGTCCTCCTTTCCTTACTCTATTTACCTCCTTCCAGAACATCTTCTTTCGTTCTTCAACCTTTGACCCAACCTTTAGATATATATATATATATATATATATATATATATATATATATAATTAGTATTACCAATTTCTCTGATCTTATTAATGACATCTTTGCTTTTTTATCCATTCCTAAGAAGTCCATATTTGCAACAATCCTGAATAGTATTACATAATTATTTTGTCCATAGATAAAAAATGCTTTAACCAGTAATTTTTATAGAAAGGAATGCAGAAATCAAGGCCTAACATAAGTATTTTCTGTTCCCTAGAAGATAATTTCCTATTCGAAATATTAAATATACACTTATCATTAAACCTTGGGAGCTGAATACCAAGATCTTTGAGTTTATGTTCATGTCGTATCTTTATTTTCTTCGAAATTTCATTAAAACGTTCAAAAACTTTTTGAAGAAAGGTCCAGTAATCTAGAAAGGTGACTTGACTCCAAAACGAAGCTTTCACATTACGAAGTTTATCCAGAGTTTTCTTAAGTTTCTTCTCTTGCTGTCTAATTTCTCTTTTCAAAAGTATAAATTGCCATTCTCTATAGGTTTCAGTTTTGTTGAACTCTTTGTTATATACTTTAAATTTAACAAACTTAGGAACTGTTCTATGCTCCGTGCAAAACTGTAGACAGTTTACATCCAAGCCAATCTTGACAGTTGTCTGGTGTAGGGTTTCCAAGTTCCGGTAAGTAGTGAGCGTTTGTCTTCCATATCGATTGAGTAGAACCTCTGAGGGAGACCTAGGGCACCGCAATTTCCATAGTAGAAGGACAATAAGGGAAATAACGCCGGGAACCATCTTAATTTATTCAATTTTTCGGCACCTCATGGAGCCATCATCAGGAACTATATATACCCTAAAAAAGAGATCAGACTCAGTAAACAATCAAGTAGGGCTAAATATTAATAATTGAAAATACAAATTAAAAGTTCAAAACATCATACAATTCTAGTTACATGATTCTAGTTACATATCTTAAAATAAATTATTCGTAATATCATCTAATAGGAAATTTACTACCCTCTAATAGACAGGACATTAAAAAAACATATGAAAATCTGGACATCGTTCAAATCAAAAAGGAAAATCAACTATTAAATATCAAGCGGGGAACAAGCACAAGGTCGGTACAAAAGAATAGGACAACAAATGTCAAAAAGAATGAATTAATAAATACTTATGAGTTACTGCTGACTAGGGAAAGTAAAGGAGGCCTAAATATTTTATATTAATCCTAAATCATCTAAATAACACAAACATTAAATCTCAAGAATAAATACAAAATGACTTACTGTCCAACCAGCTAGGAGTTGTCGCGACAATGGTCAATGACTAACTGACTCTGAATAATTTTGAGACGCCCAATGAACAAAACAACAAAAAACAACAAAACCAAGAAGCAAGAACCGAAACACAAAACACCAACCCCTAATTTATAAAGTGTTAAATTGAATTCGAAAATTATTCATGAGCAGTTACTAGCAGTATTAATTTCAGGATTTTGGTTCGCTATCAATATTTTCTCCCCTATGAGTGCTTCATTATGATATCTAAATCTCGCTATTATTTGAAAATTAATATCAGAGAATGGATGATCCTCATTTCGTGAATGTTCACGAATAGCTGAAAAGGGATTTTTTTTTCAGAAACTTACCAGTCCTATAGCTTTTACCAATGTGTTCGAAAACCCTGATTTTTAATGAACGGCCAGAACATCCCAGGTACCTAGCCTGACAGCTAGGACAAGTCAATTTATATATAATATTTGAACACAATGGATTCGGCACAAGGTCGTTGAAGCGAAAAAATTATCCAATTCTAAATTCATTAGTGAAAATGAGTCTAAAATGAACAGAAGTAAATTCACGTTTTAATATATTCAGAATCAGTTTACGAAACTCATAACTAATCCCACCATAATAAGGCATCTTGATATATTTAATTAATTTAGGTACGTCAAAATTTGGAACATTATTTACTGAGGTTTGTTTGGAAAATAAGAATTTCTTCAAGATACGGTTACAAAGATCTTTAAAGTAATTCATCAAAAAGTAATCCCTCAGTTTACATATCTCCGCATGAAGTAACTCATAACTAGAGCATAATATGTCATAAGGTCTCTCTAGCAACGTTTTAATCAAATTAATTTTGTAAATCTCGGGACAGAAACTAAAACAGCTCATGCCCAAACCCGTGTGCGTTGGTTTCCTATACAGTCCTGTACTTAATCATGTAATCCTGTACTTAATCATGTATGGACTACCGAAGGTACATAAAGTAAGTTACCGTACTCTTAGACCTATCATTTCATGTATTAAAACTGCTAGATACAACTTATCTAAATTTCTGCTACCATTAGTAACTCCACTTCCCATTAATTAATTTACTGTACCTAACTCAAAAAGTTTTGTTGAGGAGATTTTGACTCTAAAGTTACCGAAAACGTACGTTCTTACAAGCTATGATGTCGAGTCTTTATTCACCAATGTCCCCTTAAAAGAAACTCTTAACATAATTTTAGATAGATATGAACCTAAACATTTGTTTGACATAGGTAAAGATCTAATAAGAAAATTGTTTAACTTTGCAACCACTGAGTCTTGCTTTTTTTTTTTAATAAATATCTATGCAATCAAATAGAGGGGGTAAGCATGGGTTCGAGTCTCGGTCCAGGGTTTGCGGGAGCATTCTTATGCAATAAAGAGGTACAGTGGTTAGATAATTGTCCGAAGGAGTTCAAACCCATTTTTTATAGACGCTATGTGGATGACTGTTTCTTAATTTTTAACAGTGAAGATAAGAATTGTCGTTGTTTTTTTCAGTATATAAACAGCCAGCACAAAAATATCAAATTCACCTGCGAAAACGAGCAAAATGAGTCACTTCCTTTTCTGGATTTTGTGGTTACTAAAACTAATAAGGGATTAAGTACAGGACTGTATAGGAAACCAATGCACACAGGTTTGTGCATGAGCTGGTTTAGTTTCTGTCCCGAGATTTACAAAATTAATTTGATTAAAACGTTGCTAGAGAGACCTTATGACATATGCTCTAGTTATGAGTTGCTTCGTGCGGAGATATGTAAACTGAGGGATTACTTTTTGATGAATAACTTTAACCCATTGGCTGCGGCTATGTTTGGGATATTTAGGGTATATTCAGGCACTCCTGAATGATAAATCAAGCATCTTTTTTTTTTTTTTCTATGTACGTTCGAGCCAAAAATCTGCATTAAATGAAGTGTATTCTGCCGATAAGTAGGCGAAAATAGCTTCAAAATGAGACCAGAACGGGCCCCGTACGTGGTCTGGTTCACCCGCAGTGGTGCCAGTGAAACGCGGGAAACCCACTATTTGGTAACACTCGCTCGCTTGGCTACACTGTTGTGAGACACAGAGAGAGACCCGCGCGAGACACAGTCAACCTCAGTGAGCCGCTCGCTGCTCTGAGGGTCGGAGGTGGGCCCGTCACGCTCACGCCCACTGACACTCGATTTTTACGGTTTTTACAGGCTTTTAGGCCCGAATTCTAGAACAAGGCTTGAGACCGACTTGAGTCTTGAGTCGGTCTCAAGTCAGACTTGAGCCAAACTTTTAAAAAACTGATATGCTAAAACGAGACTTGAAATGCTTTAAGACCGAGCCGACGCCTCTGAGCCTAAGCCACCACCGAGTAGGCTTGAGACAGACTTGAGAGTAGGCGTGGCACGATGACATTTGGCAGAGATCGTGTTGATCGACGATTTCGTCAGTAGGTAGTGATGTGATGTCTGTCAGATGCTGAATTGTGGTAGTTATATCTGCCATATGTTCTCATATGGTAATAATGTCTGCCAGATGCTGGAATGACACTCGATTTTTACGGTTTTTACAGACTTTTAGGCCCGAATTCTAGAACAAGGCTTGAGACCGACTTGAGTCTTGAGTCGGTCTCAAGTCAGACTTGAGCCAAACTTTTAAAAAACTGATATGCTAAAACGAGACTTGAAATGCTTTAAGACCGAGCCGACGCCTCTGAGCCTAAGCCACCACCGAGTAGGCTTGAGACAGACTTGAGAGTAGGCGTGGCACGATGACATTTGGCAAAGATCGTGTTGATCGACGATTTCGTCAGTAGGTAGTGATGTGATGTCTGTCAGATGCTGAATTGTGGTAGTTATATCTGCCATATGTTTTCATATGGTAATAATGTCTGCCAGATGCTGGAATTTGGTAGTGATGTCTGCCAGATGATGGAATGTTGTAGTTGTGTCTACAAGATGTTGAAATAAGGCAGTGATGCCTGCCAGATTCTAAACTAGGGTATTGATATCTTCCAGATGTGGGCATATGGTAGTAATGTCTCTCAGACTGCAATATCTGGAAGACATTACTGTAATCTTGCAATACATGGAAAACATTGCTGCAATATTACAATATCTGGAAGGCATTGCTGTAATATTGCAATATCTGGAAGACATTACTGCAATATTGCAATATATGAAATACATTACTGTAACATTGCAATACCTGGACGACACTGCTGCAATATTGCAATATCTGGAAGACATTACTGCAATATTGCAATATCTGGGAGGCATTGCTGTAATATTGCAATATCTGGAAGACATTACTGCAATATTGCAATATCTGGAAGGTATTGCTAAAATATTGCAATACCTGGAATATATTACTGCAATATTGCAATATCTGGAAAATATTACTACAATATTGCAATATCTGGAGGACATTGCTACAATATTGCAGTATCTGGGAGGCATTACTGTATTATTGCAATATCTGGAAGACATTACTGTAATATTGCAATATCTAGAAGACATTACTGCAATATTGCAATATCTGGAAGACATTACTGCAATATTGCAATATCTGGAAGGCATTTCTGTAATATTGCAATATCTGGAAGACATTACTGTAATATTGCAATATCTGGAGGACATTGCTACACTATTGCAATATCTGGGAGGCATTACTGTAATATTGCAATATTTGGAAGACATTATTGTAATATCGCAATATCTGGAAGGCATTACTGTAATATTGCAATATCTGGAGAACGTTGCAACAATATTGCAATATCTGGGAGGCATTACTGCAATATATGGAAGACATTACTGCAATATTGCAATATCTGGAGGACATTGCTACAATATTGCAATATCTGGGAGGCATTACTGTAATATTACAATATCTGGAAGACATTACTGCAATATTGCAATATCTGGAAGATATTACCGCAATATCTGCAAGGCATTGCTGCAATATTGAAATATCTGGAAGACCTTTCTGCAATATTGCAATATCTGGAGGACATTGCTGCAATATATTCCAGGTATTGCAGCAATGTCCTCCATATGTTGCAATATTGCAGAAAGGTCTTCCAGATTATGCAATATTGCAGCAATGTCTAACATATATTGCAACATTGCAGTAATACATTCCAGACATTGCAATATTGCAGTAATGTTTTCCAGATATTGCAGTATTGCAATAATGTCTTCCAGATATTGCAATATTGCAGAAATGACTTCCAGATATTGCAGTAATATCTTCCAGATATTGCAATATTGCAGTAATATATTACAAGTATTGCAATATTGCATTAATGTCTTCCAGATATTGTAATATTGCATTAATGTCCTCCAGATATTGCAATATTGCAGTAATGTATTCCATATATTGCAATTTTGCAGTAATGTCTTCCAGATATTGCAATATTGCAGCATTGTCTTCCAGATGTTGCCATATTGCAGCAATGTCTTCCAGATATTGCAATATTGGTGTGATTTCAAATGGCAATATTGAGACTTCTCCCAGACATCACTATGCTATTCAACATCTGACAGACATTACTATAATATCACAATATCCAACGTCTTACAGACATTATTGCCAAAATCCATCATCTGGCAGACATCACTACCCTAATCCAACATCTAACAGACATTGCTTCTATAAACTAACATCTGTCAGACATGCTTACCATAATTCAACATCTGACAAGTATTAACATAACCCAACATCTGGCGGACATCACAACCATAATCCAACATCTGGTATGAATCACTACCACCTTCCAACATCTGGCATACATCACTACCAAATTCTTACATCTGGCAGACATTTATACCATTTTCTAACACCTGGCATATGTCACTACCATAATTCAACATCTGGTCAACCCGGAAGACATCTGACAGACAGCATTACCAAAATCTAACATATGGAAGACATCACTACCAATTTCCAACATCTGGCAGACATCACTACCTTTATCTTGAATCTGCTAGAAACCACTACCATGTATAGCATCTAGCTGCTCACTACCATAATCCAACATCTGGCAGACCGTTACCATATTCCAACAACTGGCAGACATCACTACCATAGTTCAACTTCTGGCAGACATCCCTACCATAATTATATTCCAACATCAGACAGACATTACTAACATATGCAAAATATTTCAGATTACTACCTTATTCCAAAATGGAGCAAACATTATTACCTCATACCAACATCTGGCAGACATTAATACCAACTTTCACAATTTGTCCAACATCTGACAGACAGGTTTTTCTGGCTCGATTCGCTCGTCAGCAAAAAAACTTGCTTGCGCGATTATTTATTGGCATTTGTTGTAATCATTCGAACTTGAGCCCGACTTCAGAACAAATCTTGACTTACTGGAGTCGCCTCTTAAGCCACGACTTTGAATATGGCAAAGTCATGCTTGGTAAGTCTGACTTGAGTAAGTCCAACATCCAGACTTGAGTCGGACTTAAGACCGATTTTCAAGTCGGTCTCAAGTCTTGTTCTAGAATTCGGGCCCTAAAGCCTGGAAATTGCTGTAACTTGCCAGGATGTTCCAGAACGTCACCCACAATGAAAGGGTTAAAGAAGATCTTTTTAACCGTATCTTGAAGAAATTCTTATTTTCCAAACAAACCTCAGTAAATAATGTTCCAAATTTTGACGTACCTAAATTAATTAAATATATCAAGATGCCTTATTATGGTGGGATTAGTTATGAGTTTCGTAAACTGATTCTGAATATATTAAAACGTGAATTTCCTTCTGTTCATTTTAGACTAATTTTCACTAATGAATATAGAATTAGATAATTTTTCGCTTCAAGGACCTTGTGCCGAATCCATTGTGTTCAAATATTGTTTATTAATTTACTTGTCCTAGCTGTCAGGCTAGGTACCTGGGATGTTCTGGCCGTTCATTCAAAATCAGGGTTTTCGAACACATTGGTAAAAGCTATAGGACTGGTAAGTTTCTGCAAAAAATGCCCTTTTCAGCTATTCGTGAACATTCACGTAATGAGGATCATCCATTCTCTGATATTAATTTTCAAATAATAGCGAGATTTAGATATCATAATGAAGCACTCATAGGGGAGAAAATATTGATAGCGAACCAAAATCCTGAAATTAATACTGCTAGTAACTGCTCATGAATAATTTTCGAATTCAATTCAACACTTTATAAATTAGGGGTTGGTGTTGTTGTTGTTGTTGTTCCCCATGCTGCCTGGCCGAACAGCCCCAAGGCCCCGAGCAAGGCCAAGGCCATAACCGAGCAGAACCATAGAACCCTACCCGCCGACCACAATAAAGCCTGGGTGACCGAAGCCACTCCATGGCAGGGAGCTGAGGAGGGTGCGGAAACGCCCGGGAAACCAAAGCCCCACCCAGGGCCCTGTGCCCCTCAGCAATTATGAAGAGAAAGTTGAGGGGCAAGGGAAAAATGTGATGCTTTGGCTTCCAATCTTGGTAGATTGGGAGGTCAATCCACGGAAGAGACGCCGTCACTTGAGATCTAGAAAATATATAAGTAAAAGGAACAGTCAGAGTAAGCTATGGGTATGGCAGAGATTGCCCAGTTCTCACTCTGATAGACCATCCCATCACCACATGACTAGAACCCAGTCCTCTCAGCATCAGCTAGGAAAGGCCCTAGAAAGCCGCCTTTGGCGGGAGGATAGCTCCCCTATTTCAACCCTTTTCGGGGTCGGCCACCTGCCAAGGGGTTGGTGTTATGTGTTTTGGTTCTTGCTTTTTTTTTTTTTTTTTTTTTTTTTTTTTTTTTTTCATTGGGCGTCTCAAAATTATTCAGAGTCAGTTAGTCATTGACCATTGTTGCGACAACTCCTAGCTGGTTGGACAGTAAGTCATTTTGTATTTATTCTTGAGATTTAATGTTTGTATTATTTAGATAATTTAGGATTAACTCCTTCAGACTCATATGACGCTACCGCGTCATATGGCCGAGTGAACCAAAAACTCATATGATGCTACTGCGTCATATGGACTTATTATATTGCCAAAAAATAAGTTTATGACGCTATTGAGCCGGTCTTTTGGCTGGTAAGTCCCATAAGTTAGATCTACATGTGGAAATATCTAGCAACCCCCTGGCGTCCCTGTGATGGCCCCGTGGGGGTAGAAACGCTCAGTCTCTTCCCAGCAGCCAGCCTACTAGGTGGGTGTGCGCGGCCCTTTAATCCGAGGGGCCTCCATTTTGCCCAGCCTGGGTGGTATTTCCGCCCTAATATAACCCAAACGAAGTGCTATATCATTGGGTTATCGATGGATTATTGTGTTAGTCTTGTTTAGGGAATAATAACCATGTTAGTGATGTGTTATGCTAGTCTCTGGTGTACGCGACCAAGGTGGGCTCCACGAGGGGCCATGGTTTTTGCCTATACGTTTCGCTTGTTTGTGTATCACTTTCATATAATATTGAGTGAATTATATTGCTATTTATCAGTTCAAGTAGTGTATCTTACTTGTATTAGTGTTTGTTAGTGAAAAAATGTTCATAACTGGTGGAGCATATGTCGCCATGCTTCCCCCTGTGCATTTTTGCTCGATAATTTACTGGTGGAAAGTGCTTGGGAGGTAAGTTTGTTATTGGCAAAAGCACTCTACATATACAGATTAGTGGCCACGAGGGAATCTCAGCAGTGTCAGCATTGTCAGAGTAAATACAGTCAAAATTTCTGTCGCCACGAGTAGGTGGAGGTGTAGGTGGTGGTGGTGGTGGTGGTGATGGTCGTGGAGGTGGTGGTGGTGGTCGTGGTGGTGGTGGTGGTAGTGGTGGAGCAGCAGTGGTGGTGGAGGAGTTGTGAAGTGGTGGTGGTGGTGGTGGTGATGGTCGTGGTGATGGTGGTGGTGGTGGAGGTGGTGGTGATGGTGGAGCAGCAGTGGTGGTGGTGGTGGTGGAGGAGTGGTGGTGGTGGTAGTGATGGTCGTGGAGGTGGTGGTGGTGGTAGTGGTGGAGCAGCAGTGGTGGAGCGGTGGTGGTGGTGGTGGTGGTGGTGGAGTGGTGGTGGTGGTGGTTGTGGTAGAGCAGTGGTGGAGATTGTGGTGGTGGAGCAATGGTGGAGATGGTGGTGGTGTTGGACCAGTTGGTATTGACACACCAATAGGGTCAGGTCCCTTTTCTGACCATGGGTCAGGTCAGAAAATGAACCCTTTCGGTAGGTTCAATCGCACCTGGTCCTACACCGCCACCATCTCCACCACCACAATCTCCCCCACTGCTCCACCAACACAATCTCCACCACTGATCTACCACAACCACCACCACCACCGCTCCACCACTCCTCCACCACCACCTCCACCACTCCTCCACCACCATTTTATTTTTTTTATTATTTGTTTATTTATTTTATTATTTTTATTATTATTATTATTATTATTTATTATTATACCTGTTATTCCTGTTACCCTGGGTGTCTATGGAATCAGCCCCTATGTCCAGAGCAAGGGCAAGGCCCATAATAGAGTATTTATATTTTTATTTCATTTATATTTTTGTTTTATTATATTATTATAATATAATTATTATTATTATTATTATTATTATTATTTATTATTATACCCCACATTATTATTATAATGTCCCCCACCCCAAACTCTATTATATATATATATATATATATATATATATATATATATATATATATATATACGGTATATAATTATATATAATTCGATAATTATATATATATATATATTTTTTATTTATATTTTGTGTATTATATTATTATTTTTTTTTTTTTTTGCCTATACCCCCCCCCCTCCCCCCCCCCCCGCCTCCCCCCTATTCTTATATATATAAATGCTTACATGTATATATATAATTATATTATACATATATACTGTATGTATATATATATGCCTCCAAATTTCTGTCAACACAGTGGTGGTAGTTGTGGTGGTGGTGTTAGTTGTGGTGGTGGTGGTGGTGGTGGTGATGGTGATGGTAGTTGTGGTGGTTTTCACACCTTCGAATACCACTCCCATGGCTTCACACCTCCCGATAGGTATGGCATCTGATCCCCGCCACCTTCTCCCCGGACGTTAGCCCAAGGTCCGCGGCAGTAAGCAGGGGTGGGGAAATAAGTGTGATGATCTTAATTTCGCTTATTCAGCTATAGTTCCGGTCGATTGTACCATATACATTATAATAGCATAGCTTAAAAGAGCTCTACATACAGAAAATTAGCTAAAACTAAATAATATAATAAGGCAATCTTGTAATTGACCCACGAGGTAAAGCTAACCTTCTTGCGGATATTTTCTCCACCAACTCAACCTTAGATGAAATAAATCAAGATGTCCCTGTACTTAATTGTAATTCGCCTGAAATTCCCTTACTTAAGATCCACACCAGACATGTCAAAACTATTTTGCAGAATCTCTCAGTAGATAAGGCTCCTGGTCCAGATGAAATTCCTCCAATAGTACTTAAGAATTGCTCCTTGGTGCTCGCTCCTGTATTGGCAAAACAATTCCGTCTGTGTACTCATACCTCATGCTTCCCAGTACCCTGGAAAGAAGCAAACATCCATCCAGTTCCTAAAAAAGGTGCCTCTTCAGATCCATCAAACTACAGACCAATAGCTATAACTTCCACTCTTGGTAAAGTCTTTGAAATTATATTAAATAATCACATAATTAAGCATCTTGAGAATAATAAATTAATCAGTGATAGGCAATATGGTTTTAGACGATGTCGATCAACTGCAGACATTCTTTGCCTTCTTACGCATCAAATCAACCAAGCTACAGACCAACATGGTGAAACACATACAATAACACTGGATATATCAAAGGCATTTGATAGAGTCTGGCATCAATCCTTATTGTCGAAGATGTCACACTACGGCCTTGCATCATTAGTTCCACTAATTTCTTCTTATCTTCATAACAGAAAAATATGTGTAATGGTAGATGGCCTTTATTCTCAATTTCACTCAATAAATGCTGGTGTTCCCCAGGGATCAGTTTTGGCCCCAACTCTGTTCCTCATTCATATCAATGATCTCATATCTACCACTCATAATCCAATACATTCCTACGCAGATGACTCAACACTCCACAGTTCCTTCACATTTACCAATTCTTTCACCCAACCCGATCTTATAAATTCAAAAATAAACACTGCAATTTCTCTGAACCAGGACCTTTCTAGAATTAATGAATGGGGACAAAAGAATCTAGTTTCCTTTAATGCACAGAAAACCAAGTACATTCAATTTTCTAACCGACAGAATCTCACTGACTCCCATATATTTTTTAATGATGTAAATATTCCCACTTCCCCTAGTATTGACATTCTCTGTGTAACATTAACTACTAACTTGAGCTGGACACATTATGTTAGAAGCATTGCTAAGATTGCCTCTAAAAAACTGGGACTCCTGTACAGAGTTCGAGAATTCTTCACTGACGAGCAGTTGGCCGTAATATATAAAAGTAATGTGCGTTCTCAGATGGATTACTGTTCACCTCTGTGGGGTGGAAGTGGAGTGGTTGCATTGAGGCAGTTGGACAAAATTCAAAATAAAGCTATTAGATTAATCAATAACCCTGCAATCACACAGGACCTTCCTACATTATCCATACGAAGAAACGTTGCATCCCTTACATTATTCTACAGATATTTTCACAGCAATTGTTCCGAGGAACTTGCTTCAATTGTGCCGCCTCTCCACATCTTTCCCCGTAGAACTAGGGCAGCTGAGAGCGCCCATGAATTTACACTTTCTCCTCCACAATGCAGAACTTCTGCTTATCAGAATTCATTTATCCCCAGAGCTACTACTCTTTGGAATTCACTTCCCTCGAATTGCTTTCCACAAACTTACAATCTACAAATGTTTAAATCCAGTTGTTACAAACATTTTATGAATGGAGGATGCCTTTAGGCACATGGACCTTTTTGTTTTATTTGTGTTTTTCCTTCCTCCGTTCATTGTCTCTTAAAAAAAAAAAAAAAGTGCGTTGTCTGCTTCACTGAAGGTAAGTCACAGGTGCTGCAATAATAAGGGGGGGGGGGAAGCTATATGTGTGATGATCTTAATTTCGCTTATTCAGCTTCTTTTCTAGCCAAGATTGTACCATAATGTATGAAAAATATATAGAATATAATAGCATAGCTTAAAATAACTTTAAATGCAGGCAATAATAAAACTAAATAATAATAATATGTGCGTCGTCTGCAATAATTCTTAGGGATGGAGGGTGGTCAGTGACTCGGTGAGAGCAGGGAAGAATGCTAGACTACTCGGCCCACGGGACAGCTCGGCCCACGGCGAGACAGCTCGTCCCAGTAAAAACGAGACAGCTCGGCCCCGTGTTAATTACGAGACAACTCTTAATTAACCTAACCTAACCTAACCTAACCTACACATTATGAATCGAGATAACTAGCCTATGACATAATTATACAATATGCGAACATTTCGCCCACATTACACACACGCCATACACGGGAGGCCATGACTTGTGTGCAGCACAAAATCCTGCAAATCCTGTCCTCTGCGCATGCGTGAGAATCTTAGGCCCCTTGGCACGATTTTGTTTTCCTTTATACTATTATATTATCTTAACCTAACCTAACCTAACCTAACTTAAATTAACCTAACAGTTGAGCCTAAATAACATAATCAAAATATTAGGGAAAAGGCCGCGCATATGCAGAGGACAGGATTTGGTGCTGCATACATGGCCTCACCTATAAACCCTCCACTTAGCTCTCCCCATCCTAATCCTGACTGGTCTCGTCAAATTGCCCCATAGCAAAACATGGGGCCGAGCTGTCTCAAATAATGGGCCGAGTTGTCTCGCTGTCGTGGCCGAGTTGTCCAAAAGTGGGCCGAGCTGTCCGAGCCAAGTTGTCCCATGGGCCGAGTCATCCAGTCACCGCAGGGAATATATAAGATTTTATTTACTTTAATTAGGCTAGCCTTTTTCTTTGTTGTCATAGCACTTAAAACTTTAGCAACTGTACAAGGAACTCTCTGTAATGGCTTGATATAGCCTCATTTGGGTAAAATATCTTCAAACCCAATTTCCAAATGCTATGCCAGACCTTCCTCACAGCCTGTAACTGGACTTGCGAAAAGGCAAAACTTAGCCTACAATAGGCTACAATAGGCTAGGATAGTCTAGATATTTACGTTAAGTTGTGCTAATTAACAAAGATGATGATGTAGTGACTATATGGAGTATGAGATGAAAGTGAAGCGAAAACACCTGGTGAAGTAACTATAGGAAGAAGGCTTAGCGTGTGTAGCTGGGACGGAGGTTGGTTGGAGAGTGTGCGAGGGCGTTATGTTTGTCTCTGTCGTGACATACCGCGCACGCGCATAACATATTGAAAATGTATCTCATCTTTTTTACAATGAGATACTTATGAACAATCTTAAATAATACAAATATATATATATATATATATATGGGAATTATAATCCTACAATACTTTCCCATATACAACTATAGAATAATATATTCTACCCAATCATGTAACGTTCGACCAAGGTTATGGAAGCGTTCAACTTAAGACTACGGAACGATACGTAACGCTACATCAATCCAGATTACGTAGCATCGAGACTGTTCATACTAGTTCGAGTACACTAAGTATGGACAATATATATATACATATATATATACCGGTATATATACAGTATATATACATATATTATATATATATATATATATATATATATATATATATATATATATATATATATATATATATATATATATATATATACAGTATATATATATATTGTTTCAAAGAAAATTTGATATACAACCGACAAACAGTTTGTGCTTATGTTCTAATAGCGAGAGCAAGAGAGAGCTAGGGAGAACAAGTTGCCAGCCTATAGCGCGTTTATCATGCTACTCACCCCTCTACCTAATCTTATCAAGGTTTATGGTATTATGAGGCTCTGCGAAAATGTATTTTCATAGTTGAATATTTAATGTATAAGAATATGTTATATTACTATCACAATCGAAGGTAGGTAAGTAAGATGTTAGACAACTTATTTATTGTGCCATTACCAAAGTTTAAATAATTGTTCTTCATATAATAATTCACACTCCAGCTACAGGTTTCTTTGTAGTCCACCACCACCTACCCCTATCCTGCACTACTGCTAGGTTGCCCTCTATAGTTTGTAACCCCCCACTTTGTATCTTGATCTCTTTATGCATGTTCTGTCTCGTGCTCGTCTTCTACCTTTCATGTAACGTTTTTTCCCATAGCTTCGTATCTTGCTTGAATTTGCTTAGCTTGCCTCTGCCGTTTTAATCATGAGTTTTAGTGTCACATGGTTTTCATGGGCTTGGTGCTAGTTCTTATAATAACACAAATAATCCTATCTATATAATATTTTCGATTGTCTGTCTGTCTGTGTGTGTGTGTGTGTGTCTGTGTGTCTGTTCTTTATGCATGGCCACATTTTTTAAGCTAGAGCGTTCATAGTTGGTATGCATAGTAAGGGGGTCCCTAGGCAGGGTTTAGTGAAAAAATAGAATTCCCCAGGGTGAAAGGGACGGAGAAAATGGGCGCGAAATCGGAAACATCGGTTTTGGTTTAAAAAAAAAATCCGTTTGGGGCAGGCCTCCGATCGAAAAGGTGTAGAGAACTAAAGTTGTTCGCAGCCCCCCAAAATGGGAGTACGGATGAGGTCAGATCCAAAATCGGAGGTCATTTAGCGGCCGAAATCGAGGTCGCCGTTTAATGAGGCACAGGGAGGTCGAGGCCGGTGATTATGGTAGTAGTAGTATTGTGATGATTGTGGTAGTAGTGATTGATGATGGTGATTATGGTAGTAGTAGTGGTGGTAGATGTTTCATGTTATGACCGGCACTACGAAATAAACAAGGGCACTCAATATTGGACTAGATGATAGGCTATATCTGCAACAACGGTACGCTAATTCCAAACCCTCGAACTATTTCGCCGGCGAACAGAACACTTAAACCCTCCAGAATTAATCTCCTGGATAACGGGGTATCAATTAACTGGGTTTTAGTGCACTTTTACAAAGGCTTACCGATGACGGCAAAGCCTGCTCACAACAGGAGTACTTTACGTTAATAAAATGCTCTTAAGTAATAACAATGCTTGAATAAACTATAACAAGATTTAATAAAGGAGTATATGCTTACGTTAACTTTAGTGTGAGTCTGTACTCAACACTAAACTCTACAATGCTCTATGAAAACACTGGAATTCTAGTCCTACAGCAATCAGATAAAGAATCTTCTGAAAACGTCTGATGCTCTAAGATGCTCGTTAATATAGAACAGAAATAATGCAGGGGCAGGACACCAAAGCGTGTATCTTAAATACACTAATAAGTAGGATACATATATATATATAACAAGGGAGTGCAACAACTCTGTGACAGCACTAATAATCGCCACTCAAAACAGTACTTCCTTAGCCAACTTAACAGCCAAACTGGGTTGTGCACTATGCATCAACCTAGGCTAAAATAAGGTGTGAATAATTCCTAAAGCATACACAATTAAAGTTAATAAACACAATGCTGTCTTTCTCACTAATACAGTCTAGCAGTGGCATAAAAGGTACTAAGAAGCTAGGCAGAGCGCAAGTATGCTCGTAGCCTACTGCCTCCCCTTGAACAGATTTCCCTTATGTTACGTTAAGTGACTTGGAGGCTCTCTTGGTAAGTCCAGATCTCTAGTATCTGGTCTAGCCCTGGCGCTCCACAAAGGTCAACAAAATGAGGTAGCAATCATACAGGTGAGAGTAGGCAAAAGCCCTTCACTTGTATACTGCTACACTCGCAAAGGAAAATATGCACAAGGGTTACAGGCTAGCTAGCTTCGTCGATGTTGTACAGGCTCTAACTTGCCACATACAAAACTCAGACAACGACCAAAGATACCTTCCACTGTTTAGCATTAAATAATAAGAGAGAACAGCTCAATAATTAGAAGCACCCCAACACTATGGTACCATTTGACTATGACTCTAATAATCCCTAAAACTAGTGCATACATATATGGAGAGCTGGTGCTGGTAATACGACTGGCCGACTATGGAAGTCGTATGCAGAACCAGAAGGGATAAGTAATTGAATAAAGAGAGAAGTATGAAACCGAAGAAGTTCAAAGAGAGAGATAGTAGTATAGAGGGTTATATGGGAGACAGGTTGCAAGGGACATGTAGGACCTAGCACACTACGCTTAGCTCTGAGGAAGGTAGCTCCTCGGGACCCCTAGGATCACACACAAAGGCATGATGGTCAGCCAATCACAGGCCGCTACGTCACCAGGCAGCAGGGCTGCAGAAGGCGCCAGGAACCACCAGCCAATCAAAACCGAGAGAAAGGACCACGCGAGCGGGAACCTCCGGGAGGAAGGAGGAAGAGCAACACTCACCTCCCCCACCCTACTCGCTCGCTCTCTCTCTCTCCTTCACTACAATGCATCCTATATTCTAGCAATGATATAAAATACTTCCAAGTGTCACAGACAAGAATAAAGATCACCACTGATCTGTCTGTGACAACATGTACTCTATGAAAGAAAGAACATCGTTCTACGATTATTGTAGCCCATATCACTGCCCTGGCGAGCGCTAGCGAGTCCCGAGCACATTCTGGCAAGCTGGCCAGCGTAACATTCATGTGTTCATAAATAAATGGTAGAATTTAAACCCGGGCAACGCCGGGTACCCCTGCTAGTAATTATAATATTAATACCCTCTCCCCTCCCCCATCTAAGATTCTCGATGTAAAAAAACACAGATTATTATTGGAGGATGTCTCTGTTTTAATTTGCTACAACTTTAGCAGTATTATGTTTCATTAATACCAGCAATCCAATACTTTGCAATCATAATACCACATAATATTCAAACACAAAATTATGTTTTCACAGTAAAGTAATTAGCCACCCACTTCCCTCCACCCCCACCTGGTCCCACCTCGGTGCTGGTTACCCCTCCCACTCCTGTACCCTCCTCCCCCCTCCCTCCACCCCATCCTTCACCTACTACCCCCACACCATCACTGTTACCAGATATTTTATGGTCACTAAATGTGCTGCCCTCTATTGAGGTCTTGTACAGACCAAGGGTGTCTCTATTTCATTTGTGGACAACTGTACCTGTGGTGAATGTGACTCCAGAGATTGGACATCCAAATTTCTCTCACATTTGTTAGTTCAACAAATAAATAACCAATAACAGTGTACTTGTTTAGGCCTGTTCATGCACATATATACATATATATATATATATATATATATATATGATCAGGCCCAATCCCCACGTTTCCTATTTTTTATTTTTATTTTCCTCTATTTTTTTTTATTTTTTTTTTATTTTTTTGTTCTTGGGGGTGGCTGACTCAAGACAGAGCAAGAACAGGAAAACACAAAACACAAGACAAACCAGGTAACAAACACAGACAAAACACAAAATGCACACACATCTAGGTCACCCAGGAGAATACCCAGAGACCAGGGTCACCAAGGTCGCTCCAGCGCTCCCCCGGCCCCCGACCACCCGGAGAGGCTCCAATCTCGGCAGGCAGACATGCAGCGGAGCCAAAGCCACAAACCCGCCCACCACACTTCCAGGCGCACCCTTCATATTAATCGTCTGTCTCCCCGGGCCAGGCGCCTGATTGACTATTATCTAGTCCAACTTGCGCCCGACCCCTTCCCCCAAATGACCACGTGTTCACTCAACTATTCACAAGCATTCTCCATTCATTCCTGTTTATTACCACTTCCTTTGCCTGATCTATAGTAATTCCTCTATCATCCAAAGCTTGTCTTACACAGTCTCTCCATCTCAATGGGGGTCTTCCTGCCCTTCTATCTCCCCTTGTATCTGACTCATATATTCTCTTTGTAAGCCTTTCATCTCCCATTCGTTCAACATGACCATACCAGCTCAGCACCCTTATGTCCACCCTGGCTGACAAATGTTCCTGCTGCCCCACTCTCCTACGTATCTCTTCATTCCTCAATCCGTCTCTACGGGTAACTCCACACATACTCCTCAAGCAGCTCATCTCCATCACATCCAGCTTTCTTCTCTCCTTTTTCTTCAGAGCTCATGTCTCAGCCCCATACATCACTGTTGGTACAACAATTCCTTGATACATTGCACTTTTTACTTTCATTCCGAGATTTCTCGTCTTCCTCATACTTCCCATTGCTCCGAAAACCTTCCTTCCTTCACACACTCTCTGTTTTACCTCCATTTCTATACCTCCACTCCTGCTTATCGATCCTCCTAGATATTTAAAACACTCTACTTGTTCCAATATTTCCCCATCCAGCCTCACATCTAGATTCACCCTACGATCACCCCTATTACACACCATTACTTAACTTTTATTGACGTTCACCTTCAGTTTCCTCCTCCCACAAACCACTCCAAACTCTTTGACTACCCGCTGCAATTTCTCCTCAGAATCCGCCACCAACGCTGTGTCATCAGCGAACAGCAACTGATTCAACTCCCAATCTCTACCATTCTTTCCTACTAAAGCCAATCCTCTTCCCATAGTTCTCATTTTACCTCCCTTACCACACCATCCATAAACATATTAAACAGCCATGGTGACAATACACAACCCTGTCGCAAACCTACCTTTACCTCAAACCATTCACTCAACTCGCCATTTCCTACTTTAACACATGCTTTGCTCCCTTCATAAAAACTGTTAACTGCTTCCAACAAATTTCCTCCAATTTCATAAATCCTTAACACCTTCCACATTGCTTCACGATCCACACGATCATACGCTTTTTCCAAATCCATAAAAGCTCAAAATATCTCCTTATGCTTCTCTAAATACTTCTCGCAGAACTGTCGTACTGCAAACATCTGATCCACGCACCCTCTTCCCCTCCTAAAACCGCACTGTTCTTCTCCTATTGCAACTTCCGTACATTTTATTATCCTCTCTATCAACACCCTGCAATACAGCTTTCCAACCACTGATAATAAACTAATACCCCTATAACTTGAACACTCCTGCCGATCTCCCTTCCCCTTGTACAACGGCACAATACATGCACTCTTCCAGTCTATTGGTACCCTTGACATCACAAAGCACACATTGAAAAGTCTCACCAACCAATCTATTATCACATCTCCACCCTTCTTTATACACTCCACAGCAATACTATCCAAAACTTCTGCTTTTCCCGCATTCAATTGTTTCACTGCTTCTTTCACCTCATTTTCCTCAATCCTTTCATTCATTCCCTGCCACCTGGGAGGCCTGGGTAACCTATCTCCATCAACCAATGCTTCAATTACTGCTTCTCTTCCATCTCTTGCTTTTAGCAATGATTCAAAATACTCGGCATATCTTTTCCTCACTTCAACTGATTCCACTAGTAATTCTCCATTTGCATCTTTCACTGACTCTTCCCTCTTTTGTCCTCCTTTCCTTACTCTATTTACCTCCTTCCAGAACATCTTCTTTCGTTCTTCAACCTTTGACCCCACCTTTAGAGATATATATATATATATATATATATATATATATATATATATATATATAATTAGTATTACCAATTTCTCTGATCTTATTAATGACATCTTTGCTTTTTTATCCATTCCTAAGAAGTCCATATTTGCAACAATCCTGAATAGTATTACATAATTATTTTGTCCATAGATAAAAAATGCTTTAACCAGTAATTTTTATAGAAAGGAATGCAGAAATCAAGGCCTAACATAAGTATTTTCTGTTCCCTAGAAGATAATTTCCTATTCGAAATATTAAATATACACTTATCATTAAACCTTGGGAGCTGAATACCAAGATCTTTGAGTTTATGTTCATGTCGTATCTTTATTTTCTTCGAAATTTCATTAAAACGTTCAAAAACTTTATGAAGAAAGGTCCAGTAATCTAGAAAGGTGACTTGACTCCAAAACGAAGCTTTCACATTACGAAGTTTATCCAGAGTTTTCTTAAGTTTCTTCTCTTGCTGTCTAATTTCTCTTTTCAAAAGTATAAATTGCCATTCTCTATAGGTTTCAGTTTTGTTGAACTCTTTGTTATATACTTTAAATTTAACAAACTTAGGAACTGTTCTATGCTCCGTGCAAAACTGTAGACAGTTTATATCCAAGCCAATCTTGACAGTTGTCTGGTGTAGGGTTTCCAAGTTCCGGTAAGTAGTGAGCGTTTGTCTTCCATATCGATTGAGTAGAACCTCTGAGGGAGACCTAGGGCACCGCAATTTCCATAGTAGAAGGACAATAAGGGAAATAACGCCGGGAACCATCTTAATTTATTAAATTTTTCGGCACCTCATGGAGCCATCATCAGGAACTATATATACCCTAAAAAAGAGATCAGACTCAGTAAACAATCAAGTAGGGCTAAATATTAATAATTGAAAATACAAATTAAAAGTTCAAAATATCATACAATTCTAGTTACATGATTCTAGTTACATATCTTAAAATAAATTATTCGTAATATCATCTAATAGGAAATTTACTACCCTCTAATAGACAGGACATTAAAAAAACATATGAAAATCTGGACATCGTTCAAATCATAAAGGAAAATCAACTATTAAATATCAAGCGGGGAACAAGCACAAGGTCGGTACAAAAGAATAGGACAACAAATGTCAAAAAGAATGAATTAATAAATACTTATGAGTTACTGCTGACTAGGGAAAGTAAAGGAGGCCTAAATATTTTATATTAATCCTAAATCATCTAAATAACACAAACATTAAATCTCAAGAATAAATACAAAATGACTTACTGTCCAACCAGCTAGGAGTTACCGCGACAATGGTCATGAATAATTTTGAGACGCCCAATGAACAAAACAACAAAAAACAACAAAACCAAGAAGCAAGAACCGAAACACAAAACACCAACCCCTAATTTATAAAGTGTTAAATTGAATTCGAAAATTATTCATGAGCAGTTACTAGCAGTATTAATTTCAGGATTTTGGTTCGCTATCAATATTTTCTCCCCTATGAGTGCTTCATTATGATATCTAAATCTCGCTATTATTTGAAAATTAATATCAGAGAATGGATGATCCTCATTTCGTGAATGTTCACGAATAGCTGAAAAGGGATTTTTTTGCAGAAACTTACCAGTCCTATAGCTTTTACCAATGTGTTCGAAAACCCTGATTTTGAATGAACGGCCAGAACATCCCAGGTACCTAGCCTGACAGCTAGGACAAGTCAATTTATATACAATATTTGAACACAATGGATTCGGCACAAGGTCCTTGAAGCGAAAAAATTATCCAATTCTAAATTCATTAGTGAAAATTAGTCTAAAATTAACAGAAGTAAATTCACGTTTTAATATATTCAGAATCAGTTTACGAAACTCATAACTAATCCCACCATAATAAGGCATCTTGATATATTTAATTAATTTAGGTACGTCAAAATTTGGAACATTATTTACTGAGGTTTGTTGGGAAAATAAGAATTTCTTCAAGATACGGTTACAAAGATCTTTAAAGTAATTCATCAAAAAGTAATCCCTCAGTTTACATATCTCCGCATGAAGTAACTCATAACTAGAGCATAATATGTCATAAGGTCTCTCTAGCAACGTTTTAATCAAATTAATTTTGTAAATCTCGGGACAGAAACTAAACCAGCTCATGCCCAAACCCGTGTGCGTTGGTTTCCTATACAGTCCTGTACTTAATCCTGTAATCTTGTACTTAATCATGTATGGACTACCGAAGGTACATAAAGTAAGTTACCGTACTCTTAGACCTATCATTTCATGTATTAAAACTGCTAGATACAACTTATCTAAATTTCTGCTACCATTAGTAACTCCACTTCCCATTAATGAATTTACTGTACCTAACTCGAAAAGTTTTGTTGAGGAGATTTTGACTCTAAAGTTACCGAAAACGTACGTTCTTACAAGCTATGATGTCGAGTCTTTATTCACCAATGTCCCCTTAAAAGAAACTCTTAACATAATTTTAGATAGATATGAACCTAAAAAAAAATTTGACATAGGTAAAGATCTAATAAGAAAATTGTTTAACTTTGCAACCACTGAGTCCTGCTTTTTTTTTTTAATAAATATCTATGCAATCAAATAGATGGGGTAAGCATGGGTTCGAGTCTCGGTCCAGGGTTTGCGGTAGCATTCTTATGCAATAAAGAGGTACAGTGGTTAGATAATTGTCCGAAGGAGTTCAAACCCATTTTTTATAGACGCTCTGTGGATGACTGTTTCTTAATTTTTAACAGTGAAGATAAGAATTGTCGTTTTTTTTTTCAGTATATAAACAGCCAGCACAAAAATATCAAATTCACCTGCGAAAACGAGCAAAATGAGTCACTTCCTTTTCTGGATTTTGTGGTTACTAAAACTAATAAGGGATTAAGTACAGGACTGTATAGGAAACCAATGCACACAGGTTTGTGCATGAGCTGGTTTAGTTTCTGTCCCGAGATTTACAAAATTAATTTGATTAAAACGTTGCTAGAGAGACCTTATGACATATGCTCTAGTTATGAGTTGCTTCGTGCGGATATATGTAAACTGAGGGATTACTTTTTGATGAATAACTTTAACCCATTGGCTGCGGCTATGTTTGGGATATTTAGGGTATATTCAGGCACTCCTGAATGATAAATCAAGCATCTGCATTAAATGAAGTGTATTCTGCCGATAAGTAGGCGAAAATAGCTTCAAAATGAGACCAGAACGGGCCCCGTACGTGGTCTGGTTCACCCGCAGTGGTGCCAGTGAAACGCGGGAAACCCGCTATTTGGTAACACTCGCTCGCTTGGCTACACTGTTGTGAGACACAGAGAGAGACCCGCGCGAGACACAGTCAACCTCAGTGAGCCGCTCGCTGCTCTGAGGGTCGGAGGTGGGCCCGTCACGCTCCCGCCCACAGACACTCGATTTTTACGGTTTTTACAGGCTTTTAGGCCCGAATTCTAGAACAAGGCTTGAGACCGACTTGAGTCTTGAATCGGTCTCAAGTCAGACTTGAGCCAAACTTTTAAAAAACTGATATGCTAAAACGAGACTTGAAATGCTTTAAGACCGAGCCGACGCCTCTGAGCCTAAGCCACCACCGAGTAGGCTTGAGACAGACTTGAGAGTAGGCGTGGCACGATGACATTTGGCAGAGATCGTGTTGATCGACGATTTCGTCAGTAGGTAGTGATGTGATGTCTGTCAGATGCTGAATTGTGGTAGATATATCTGCCATATGTTCTCATATGGTAATAATGTCTGCCAGATGCTGGAATTTGGTAGTGATGTCTGCCAGATGATGGAATGTTGTAGTTTATTTTTTTTTTTTTTTTTTAAGAGACAATGAACGGAGGAAGGAAAAACACAGATAAAACAAAAAGGTCCATGTGCCTAAAGGCATCCTCCATTCATAAAATGTTTGTATCAACTGGATTTAAACATTTGTAGATTGTAAGTTTGTGGAAAGCAATTCGAGGGAAGTGAATTCCAAAGAGTAGTAGCTCTGGGGATAAATGAATTCTGATAAGCAGAAGTTCTGCATTGTGGAGGAGAAAGTGTAAATTCATGGGCGCTCTCAGCTGCCCTAGTTCTACGGGGAAAGATGTGGAGAGGCGGCACAATTGAAGCAAGTTCCTCGGAACAATTGCTGTGAAAATATCTGTAGAATAATGCAAGGGATGCAAAGTTTCTTCGTATGGATAATGTAGGAAGGTCCTGTGTCATTGCAGGGTTATTGATTAATCTAATAGCTTTATTTTGAATTTTGTCCAACTGCCTCAATGCAACCACTCCACTTCCACCCCACAGAGGTGAACAGTAATCCATCTGAGAATGCACGTGACTTTTATATATCACGGCCAACTGCTCGTCAGTGAAGAATTCTCGAACTCTGTACAGGAGTCCCAGTTTTTTAGAGGCATTCTTAGCAATGCTTCTAACATAATGTGTCCAGCTCAAGTTAGTAGTTAATGTTACACCGAGAATGTCAATACTAGGGGAAGTGGGAATATTTACATCATTAAAAAATATATGAGAGTCAGTGAGATTCTGTCGGTTAGAAAATTGAATGTACTTGGTTTTCTGTGCATTAAAGGAAACTAGATTCTTTTGTCCCCATCCATTAATTCTAGAAAGGTCCTGGTTCAGAGAAATTGCAGTGTTTATTTTTTAATTTATAAGATCGGGTTGGGTGAAAGAATTGGTAAATGTGAAGGAACTGTGGAGTGTTGAGTCATCTGCGTAGGAATGTATTGGATTATGAGTGGTAGATATGAGATCATTGATATGAATGAGGAACAGAATTGGGGCCAAAACTGATCCCTGGGGAACACCAGCATTTATTGAGTGAAATTGAGAATAAAGGCCATCTACCATTACACATATTTTTCTGTTATGAAGATAAGAAGAAATTAGTGGAACTAATGATGCAAGGCCGTAGTGTGACATCTTCGACAATAAGGATTGATGCCAGACTCTATCAAATGCATTTGATATATCCAGTGCTATTGTATGTGTTTCACCATGTTGGTCCGTAGCTTGGTTGATTTGATGCGTAAGAAGGCAAAGCATGTCTGCAGTTGTGTCTACAAGATGTTGAAATAAGGCAGTGATGCCTGCCAGATTCTAAACTAGGGTATTGATATCTTCCAGATGTGGGCATATGGTAATAATGTCTCTCAGATATTGGATATTGTAGTGATGTCTGCCAGATGTTATGATATAGTTATAATGTCTGACAAATGTAATGTGGTAATAATGTCTGCCAGATGATGGAATATGTGGTAATGTTTGTCAGACGTCGAATATTGTAGTGATGTCTGACATATCTTGCAATGTTGCAGTGATATGTTGCAGATATTCCAATATTGCATTAATGTCTTCCTGAAAGACATGACTGAAATATTGCAATATCTGAAATACATTACTCTAATGCAATACTGTATATGGAAGACATGATTTCAATATTGCAATATATGAATATTATATGGAAGACATGATTTCAATATTGCAATATATGAATATTATTGCAATATATAGAAAACATTGCTGCAATATCTGGAATACTGTTTTGCCATTTATGGACTCCATTTCTGCAATATTTGGAAGACATTACTGCAATATTGCAATATCTGGAAGGTGTTACTGTAATATTGCAATATCTGGAAGACATTACTGTAATATTGCAATATCTGGAAGACATTACTGTAATATTGCAATATCTGGAAGACATTACTGTAATATTGCAATATCTGGAAGGCATTGCTGCAAGATTGCAATATATGGAAGACATTACTGCAATATTGCAATATCTGGAAGGCATTACTTTAATATTGCAATATCTGGAAGACATTACTGTAATATTGCAATATCTGGAAGACATTACTGTAATATTGCAATATCTGGAAGGCATTGCTGCAAGATTGCAATATATGGAAGACATTACTGCAATTTTGCAATATCTGGAAGGCATTACTTTAATATTGCAATATCTGGAAGACATTACTGTAATCTTGCAATATATGGAAAACATTGCTGCAATATTATAATATCTGGAAGGCATTGCTGTAATATTGCAATATCTGGAAGACATTACTGCAATATTGCAATATCTGGAAGGCATTGATGTAATATTGCAGTATCTAGAAGACATTATTGCAATATCTGGAAGTCATTTCTGTAATATTGCAATATCTGGAATACATTACTGCTATATTGCAATATCTGGAAGACATTACTGTAATATTGCAATATCTGGAAGACATTACTGTAATATTGCAATATCTGGAAGGCATTGCTGCAATATTGCAAAATCTGGAAGACATTACTGCAATATCTGGAAGACATTACTGTAATCTTGCAATACATGGAAAACATTGCTGCAATATTACAATATCTGGAAGGCATTGCTGTAATATTGCAATATCTGGAAGACATTACTGCAATATTGCAATATATGAAATACATTACTGTAACATTGCAATACCTGGACGACACTGCTGCAATATTTCAATATCTGGAAGACATTACTGCAATATTGCAATATCTGGAAGGCATTGCTGTAATATTGCAATATCTGGAAGACATTACTGCAATATTGCAATATCTGGAAGGCATTGCTATAATATTGCAATACCTGGAATATATTACTGCAATATTGCAATATCTGGAAAATATTACTACAATATTGCAATATCTGGAGGACATTGCTACAATATTGCAGCATCTGGGAGGCATTACTGTATTATTGCAATATCTGGAAGACATTACTGTAATATTGCAATATCTAGAAGACATTACTGCAATATTGCAATATCTGGATGACATTACTGCAATATTGCAATATCTGGAAGGCATTTCTGTAATATTGCAATATCTGGAAGACATTACTGTAATGTTGCAATATCTGGAGGACATTGCTACTCTATTGCAATATCTGGGAGGCATTACTGTAATATTGCAATATTTGGAAGACATTATTGTAATATCGCAATATCTGGAAGGCATTACTGTAATATTGCAATATCTGGAGAACGTTGCGACAATATTGCAATATCTGGGAGGCATTACTGCAATATCTGGAAGACATTACTGCAATATTGCAATATCTGGAGGACATTGCTACAATATTGCAATATCTGGGAGGCATTACTGTAATATTACAATATCTGGAAGACATTACTGCAATATTGCAATATCTGGAAGATATTACCGCAATATCTGGAAGACATTATTGCAATACTGCAATATCTGGAAAACATTACTGCAATATTGCAATGTCTGGAATGTATTACTGCAATGTTGCAATATCTGGAGGACATTGCTGCAATATTGCAGTAATATATACCAGGTATTGCAGCAATGTCCTCCATATGTTGCAATATTGCAGGAAGGTCTTCCAGATTATGCAATATTGCAGCAATGTCTAACAGATATTGCAACATTGCAGTAATACATTCCAGACATTGCAATATTGCAGTAATGTTTTCCAGATATTGCAGTATTGCAATAATGTCTTCCAGATAATATTGCAATATTGCAGCAATGACTTCCAGATATTGCAGTAATATCTTCCAGATATTGCAATATTGCAGTAATATATTACACGTATTGCAATATTGCATTAATGTCTTCCAGATATTGTAATATTGCATTAATGTCCTCCAGATATTGCAATATTGCAGTAATGTATTCCATATATTGCAATATTGCAGTAATGTCTTCCAGATATTGCAATATTGCAGCATTGTCTTCCAGATGTTGCAATATTGCAGCAATGTCTTCCAGATATTGCAATATTGGTGTGATTTCAAATGGCAATATTGAGACTTCTCCCAGACATCACTATGCTATTCAACATCTGACAGACATTACTATAATATCACAATATCCAACGTCTTACAGACATTATTGCCAAAATCCATCATCTGGCAGACATCACTACCCTAATCCAACATCTAACATACATTGCTTCTATAAACTAACATCTGTCAGACATGCTTACCATAATTCAACATCTGACAAGTATTAACATAATCCAACATCTGGCGGACATCACAACCATAATCCAACATCTGGTATGAAACTCTACCACCATCCAACATCTGGCATACATCACTACCAAATTCTTACATCTGGCAGACATTTATACCATTTTCTAACACCTGGCATATGTCACTACCATAATTCAACATCTGGTCAACCCGGCAGACATCTGACAGACAGCATTACCAAAATCTAACATATGGAAGACATCACTACCAATTTCCAACATCTGGCAGACATCACTACCTTTATCTTGAATCTGCTAGAAACCACTACCATGTATAGCATCTAGCTGCTCACTACCATAATCCAACATCTGGCAGACCGTTACCATATTCCAACAACTGGCAGACATCACTACCATAGTTCAACTTCTGGCAGACATCCCTACCATAATTATATTCCAACATCAGACAGACATTACTAACATATGCAAAATATTTCAGATTACTACCTTATTCCAAAATGGAGCAAACATTATTACCTCATACCAACATCTGGCAGACATTAATACCAACTTTCACAATTTGTCCAACATCTGACAGACAGGTTTTTCTGGCTCGATTCGCTCGTCAGCAAAAAAACTTGCTTGCGCGATTATTTATTGGCATTTGTTGTAATCATTCGAACTTGAGCCCGACTTCAGAACAAATCTCGACTTACTGGAGTCGCCTCTTAAGCCACGACTTTGAATATGGCAAAGTCATGCTTGGTAAGTCTGACTTGAGTAAGTCCAACATCCAGACTTGAGTCGGACTTAAGACCGATTTTCAAGTCGGTCTCAAGTCTTGTTCTAGAATTCGGGCCCTAAAGCCTGGAAATTGCTGTAACTTGCCAGGATGTTCCAGAACGTCACCCGCAATGAAAGGGTTAAAGAAGATCTTTTTAACCGTATCTTGAAGAAATTCTTATTTTCCAAACAAACCTCAGTAAATAATGTTCCAAATTTTGACGTACCTAAATTAATTAAATATATCAAGATGCCTTATTATGGTGGGATTAGTTATGAGTTTCGTAAACTGATTCTGAATATATTAAAACGTGAATTTCCTTCTGTTCATTTTAGACAAATTTTCACTAATGAATATAGAATTGGATAATTTTTTCGCTTCAAGGACCTTGTGCCGAATCCATTGTGTTCAAATATTGTTTATTAATTTACTTGTCCTAGCTGTCAGGCTAGGTACCTGGGATGTTCTGGCCGTTCATTCAAAATCAGGGTTTTCGAACACATTGGTAAAAGCTATAGGACTGGTAAGTTTCTGCAAAAAATGCCCTTTTCAGCTATTTGTGAACATTCACGTAATGAGGATCATCCATTCTCTGATATTAATTTTCAAAAAATAGCGAGATTTAGATATCATAATGAAGCACTCGTAGGGGAGAAAATATTGATAGCGAACCAAAATCCTGAAATTAATACTGCTAGTAACTGCTCATGAATCATTTTCGAATTCAATTCAACACTTTATAAATTAGGGGTTGGTGTTGTTGTTGTTGTTGTTCCCCATGCTGCCTGGCCGAACAGCCCCAAGGCCCCGAGCAAGGCCAAGGCCATAACCGAGCGCCCCCACAGAACCCTACCCGCCGACCACAATAAAGCCTGGGTGACCGAAGCCACACCATGGCAGGGAGCTGAGGAGGGTGCGGAAACGCCCGGGAAACCAAAGCCCCACCCAGGGCCCTGTGCCCCTCAGCAATTATGAAGAGAAAGTTGAGGGGCAAGGGAAAAATGTGATGCTTTGGCTTCCAATCTTGGTAGATTGGGAGGTCAATCCACGGAAGAGACGACGTCACTTGAGATCTAGAAAATATATAAGTAAAAGGAACAGTCAGAGTAAGCTATGGGTATGGCAGAGATTGCCCAGTTCTCACTCTGATAGACCAGCCCATCACCACATGACTAGAACCCAATCCTCTCAGCATCAGCTAGGAAAGGCCCTAGAAAGCCGCCTTTGGCGGGAGGATAGCTCCCCTATTTCAACCCTTTTCGGGGTCGGCCACCTGCCAAGGGGTTGGTGTTATGTGTTTTGGTTCTTGCTTCTTGTTTTTTTTTGTTTTTTTGTTTTTTTTCATTGGGCGTCTCAAAATTATTCAGAGTCAGTTAGTCATTGACCATTGTTGCGACAACTCCTAGCTGGTTGGACAGTAAGTCATTTTGTATTTATTCTTGAGATTTAATGTTTGTGTTATTTAGATCATTTAGGATTAACTCCTTCAGACTCATATGACGCTACCGCGTCATATGGCCGAGTGAACCAAAAACTCATATGATGCTACTGCGTCATATGGACTTATTATATTGCCAAAAAATAAGTTTATGACGCTATTGAGCTGGTCTTTTGGCTGGTAAGTCCCATAAGTTAGATCTACATGTGGAAATATCTAGCAACCCCCTGGCGTCCCTGTGATGGCCCCGTGGGGGTAGAAACGCTCAGTCTCTTCCCAGCAGCCAGCCTACTAGGTGGGTGTGCGCGGCCCTTTAATCCGAGGGGCCTCCATTTTGCCCAGCCTGGGTGGTATTTCCGCCCTAATATAACCCAAACGAAGTGCTATATCATTGGGTTATCGATGGATTATTGTGTTAGTCTTGTTTAGGGAATAATAACCATGTTAGTGATGTGTTATGCTAGTCTCTGGTGTACGCGACCAAGGTGGGCTCCACGAGGGGCCATGGTTTTTGCCTATACGTTTCGCTTGTTTGTGTATCACTTTCATATAATATTGAGTGAATTATATTGCTATTAATCAGTTCAAGTAGTGTATCTTACTTGCATTAGTGTTTGTTAGTGAAAAAACGTTCATAACTGGTGGAGCATATGTCGCCATGCTTCCCCCTGTGCATTTTTGCTCGATAATTTACTGGTGGAAAGTGCTTGGGAGGTAAGTTTGTTATTGGCAAAAGCACTCTACATATACAGATTAGTGGCCACGAGGGAATCTCAGCAGTGTCAGCATTGTCAGAGTAAGTACAGTCAAAATTTCTGTCGCCACGAGTAGGTGGAGGTGGAGGTGGTGGTGGTGGTGGTGGTGATGGTCATGGAGGTGGTGGTGGTGGTCGTGGTGGAGCAGCAGTGGTGGTGGAAGTGGTGGTGGAGGAGTGGTGGAGCGGTGGTGGTGGTGGTGGTGATGGTCGTGGTGATGGTGGTGGTGGTGGTGGTGGTGGAGCAGCAGTGGTGGTGGTGGTGGTGGAGGAGTGGTGGTGGTGATGGTCGTGGAGGTGGTGGTGGTGGTAGTGGTGGAGCAGCAGTGGTGGAGTGGTGGTGGTGGTGGAGTGGTGGAGCGGTGGTGGTGGTGGTGGTGGTGGAGCGGTGGTGGTGGTGGTTGTGGTAGAGCAGTGGTGGAGATTGTGGTGGTGGAGCAATGGTGGAGATGGTGGTGGTGTTGGACCAGTTGGTATTGACACACCAATAGGGTCAGGTCCCTTTTCTGACCATGGGTCAGGTCAGAAAATGAACCCTTTCGGTAGGTTCAATCACACCTGGTCCAACACCGCCACCACCTCCACCACCAAAATCTCCCCCACTGCTCCACCAACACAATCTCCACCACTGATCTACCACAACCACCACCACCACCGCTCCACCACTCCTCCACCACCACCTCCACCACCATTTTATTTTTTTTATTATTTTGGTATTTATTTTATTATTTTTATTATTATTATTATTATTATTTATTATTATACCTGTTATTCCTGTTCCCCTGGGTGTCTATGGAATCAGCCCCAATGTCCAGAGCAAGGGCAAGGCCCATAATAGAGTATTTATATTTTTATTTCATTTATATTTTTGTTTTATTATATTATTATAATATAATTATTATTATTATTATTATTATTTATTATTATACCCCACATTATTATTATAATGTCCCCCACCCCAAACTCTATTATATATATATATATATATATATATATATATATATATATATATATATATATACGTTTTATAATTATATATAATTCGATAATTATATATATATATATTTTTTTTCTTTTTCTTTTTTGTATTATATTATTATTATTATTTTTTTGTTTTTTGCCTATACCCCCCCCCCCCCCCCCTCCCCCCCTATTCTTATATGTATAAATGCTTACATGTATATATATAATTATATTATACATATATACTGTATGCATAATTATATATATGCCTCCAAATTTCTGTCAACACAGTGGTGTTAGTTGTGGTGGTGGTGGTGGTGGTGGTGATGGTGATGGTAGTTGTGGTGGTTTTCACACCTTCGAATACCACTCCCATGGCTTCACACCTCCCGATAGGTATGGCATCTGATCCCCGCCACCTTCTCCCCGGACGTTAGCCCAAGGTCCGCGGCAGTAAGCAGGGGTGGGGAAATAAGTGTGATGATCTTAATTTCGCTTATTCAGCTATAGTTCCGGTCGATTGTACCATATACATTATAATAGCATAGCTTAAAAGAGCTCTACATACAGAAAATTAGCTAAAACTAAATAATATAATAAGGCAATCTTGTAATTGACCCACGAGGTAAAGCTAACCTTCTTGCGGATATTTTCTCCACCAACTCAACCTTAGATGAAATAAATCAAGATGTCCCTGTACTTAATTTTAATTCGCCTGAAATTCCCTCACTTAAGATCCACACCAGACATGTCAAAACTATTTTGCAGAATCTCTCAGTAGATAAGGCTCCTGGTCCAAATGAAATTCCTCCAATAGTACTTAAGAATTGCTCCTTGGTGCTCGCTCCTGTATTGGCAAAAAAATTCCGTCTGTGTACTCATACCTCATGCTTCCCAGTACCCTGGAAAGAAGCAAACATCCATCCAGTTCCTAAAAAAGGTGCCTCTTCAGATCCATCAAACTACAGACCAATAGCTATAACTTCCACTCTTGGTAAAGTCTTTGAAATTATATTAAATAATCACATAATTAAGCATCTTGAGAATAATAAATTAATCAGTGATAGGCAATATGGTTTTAGACGATGTCGATCAACTGCAGACATTCTTTGCCTTCTTACGCATCAAATCAACCAAGCTACAGACCAACATGGTGAAACACATACAATAGCACTGGATATATCAAAGGCATTTGATAGAGTCTGGCATCAATCCTTATTGTCGAAGATGTCACACTACGGCCTTGCATCATTAGTTCCACTAATTTCTTCTTATCTTCATAACAGAAAAATATGTGTAATGGTAGATGGCCTTTATTCTCAATTTCACTCAATAAATGCTGGTGTTCCCCAGGGATCAGTTTTGGCCCCAACTCTGTTCCTCATTCATATCAATGATCTCATATCTACCACTCATAATCCAATACATTCCTACGCAGATGACTCAACACTCCACAGTTCCTTCACATTTACCAATTCTTTCACCCAACCCGATCTTATAAATTCAAAAATAAACACTGCAATTTCTCTGAACCAGGACCTTTCTAGAATTAATGAATGGGGACAAAAGAATCTAGTTTCCTTTAATGCACAGAAAACCAAGTACATTCAATTTTCTAACCGACAGAATCTCACTGACTCCCATATATTTTTTAATGATGTAAATATTCCCACTTCCCCTAGTATTGACATTCTCTGTGTAACATTAACTACTAACTTGAGCTGGACACATTATGTTAGAAGCATTGCTAAGAATGCCTCTAAAAAACTGGGACTCCTGTACAGAGTTCGAGAATTCTTCACTGACGAGCAGTTGGCCGTAATATATAAAAGTCATGTGCGTTCTCAGATGGATTACTGTTCACCTCTGTGGGGTGGAAGTGGAGTGGTTGCATTGAGGCAGTTGGACAAAATTCAAAATAAAGCTATTAGATTAATCAATAACCCTGCAATCACACAGGACCTTCCTACATTATCCATACGAAGAAACGTTGCATCCCTTACATTATTCTACAGATATTTTCACAGCAATTGTTCCGAGGAACTTGCTTCAATTGTGCCGCCTCTCCACATCTTTCCCCGTAGAACTAGGGCAGCTGAGAGCGCCCATGAATTTACACTTTCTCCTCCACAATGCAGAACTTCTGCTTATCAGAATTCATTTATCCCCAGAGCTACTACTCTTTGGAATTCACTTCCCTCGAATTGCTTTCCACAAACTTACAATCTACAAATGTTTAAATCCAGTTGTTACAAACATTTTATGAATGGAGGATGCCTTTAGGCACATGGACCTTTTTGTTTTATTTGTGTTTTTCCTTCCTCCGTTCATTGTCTCTTTAAAAAAAATAAAAGTGCGTTGTCTGCTTCACTGAAGGTAAGTCACAGGTGCTGCAATAATAAGGGTGAGGGGGGTTGGGCTATATGTGTGATGATCTTAATTTCGCTTATTCAGCTTCTTTTGTAGCCAAGATTGTACCATAATGTATGAAAAATATATAGAATATAATAGCATAGCTTAAAATAACTTTAAATGCAGGCAATAATAAAACTAAATAATAATATAATATAATAATAATAATAATAATAATATGTGCGTCGTCTGCAATAACTCTTAGGGATGGAGGGTGGTCAGTGACTCGGTGAGAGCAGGGAAGAATGCTAGACTACTCGGCCCACGGGACAGCTCGGCCCACGGCGAGACAGCTCGTCCCAGTAAAAACGAGACAGCTCGGCCTCGTGTTAATTACGAGACAACTCTTAATTAACCTAACCTAACCTAACCTAACCTACACATTATGAATCGAGATAACTAGCCTATGACATAATTATACAATAAACGAACATTTCGCCCACATTACACACACGCCATAAACGGGAGGCCATGACTTGTGTGCAGCACCAAATCCTGCATATCCTGTCCTCTGCACATGCGTGAGAATCTTAGGCCCCTTGGCACGATTTTGTTTTCCTTTATACTATTATATTATCTTAACCTAACCTAACCTAACCTAACTTAAATTAACCTAACAGTTGAGCCTAAATAACATAATAAAAATATTAGGGAAAAGGCCGCGCATACGCAGAGGACAGGATTTGGTGCTGCATACATGGCCTCACCTATAAACCCTCCACTTAGCTCTCCCCATCCTAATCCTGACTGGTCTCGTCAAATTGCCCCATAGCAAAACATGGGGCCGAGCTGTCTCAAATAATGGGCCGAGTTGTCTCGCCGTCGTGGCCGAGTTGTCCAAAAGTGGGCCGAGCTGTCCGAGCCGAGTTGTCCCATGGGCCGAGTCATCCAGTCACCGCAGGGAATATATAAGATTTTATTTACTTTAATTAGGCTAGCCTTTTTCTTTGTTGTCATAGCACTTAAAACTTTAGCAACTGTACAAGGAACTCTCTGTAATGGCTTGATATAGCCTCATTTGGGTAAAATATCTTCAAACCCAATTTCCAAATGCTATGCCAGACCTTCCTCACAGCCTGTAACTGGACTTGCGAAAAGGCAAAACTTAGCCTACTAGGCCTAGGCCTATAGCCTAGGCCTAGTCTGTTTCTTTGCAACTGACGGTTAACCCAGGAACTGCGGGAAGACTCTTAAGAGTTCCCCCGGCGGACTGCGGGAAGACTCTTAAGAGTCAGGGAAAAAATAAATAAATTTAAAACACCGAAAAAAAAAAAAAAAAAAAAAAATTGCCCCTGGGCCATGCCAAATATCACTCCTCCACCTCCCCTCCTTCCCCAGTTTCCTCCCCTCCTTCAGTTATCACCTATTTTCCCTGTTATTCCCTTTTCCTGGGGTCTATTTTCGTGCTAACATTAGCGAGTTGGTAGCAGGGCGTTGTCATCACTGTTAGCAAGCGAGTGCAAGAGAGAGAGAGAGAGTATCGATCGACAGTCTCTCTCCAGAGGTGGAGGAAAGTGGTGGGCTGGGAGGTTGCCTCAGCCATACATTGTGTAACTCCCGGCCTGTATCGCCGATTTTGACCATCCAAACGCTGTTTCCATTTGTTTTATTGTTGTAACAGGTTAATACCTTTATAATCAACCTATAATATGCGCATATGAATAAGTATTAATGCTATTTATGGTAAAATAAATATTTTAGTGATGGGAACAGCTCAAATACGTCAGCTCAGGAGTGTGGTGTCTCATACCCCCCATGTGCACTTCAGAGGTTAATTGCAAGTTCCCATCAAGATTTCTCAATTAGTCTGAATAGTTTGTAATGAAATGTGGTGCTAGGCTAATACTATAAACTTGGTCTTAGTATGATGCAGAGACATAGCCTAGGCCTAACCTATTAGTTTCACATTTTCTTCCATTAGGCCTAGCCTAGCCTCTGCCTAGGCCCTAAGTATTGATAAATTAGCTGCTAAGGGATTCAATGTATTGTCACCTGAAGACAAAAAAACAGTAAGCCTATAGGCCTAGTAGCCTAGCCTATATTAATACAGTTTACCAATGTAAATTATAGCATAGGGAGTCAGTATCATTATCATAGGTGAGTCGGTGACAGTCATAGACCTATAGACTTGTGAACAATTTCACTAATTGCCAACGAGAACTGAAATGTCCTCTTAGCTATTTGATGATAACCTTCGGAGTAGGCTAGCCTAACATTAAAGTGGGGTATTCTGTTATTCTGTATTATTTTGCAAGTGTTCCATAATTTCCAAGTTTGCCACCAATTCTCCCTACCAACAATTCTCTTGAGACCTTTGGTGGATGCTTCGGGATGGATGTAGAGTTCGGGCGTACGGTCGTTATTGTTTACATAGGGCGATCGCCGCGCTCGCACTTACATTCCCGTCTATTTCGACGCTATATTTTCTGCTATTTGCCCCCTTTCATTACTACATGAATACTAGGTTAGGTTAGGTTAGGTTAAAATAGACGGGAACATGATGGGAAAGGTCCGACGCCACTACGCGTAATGTAAACAAAGATGGCGGTACGCCCGGTCACTACATCCTACCCGACGCTTCTGAACTAGCGCCAGAGCTACGACTGTAGACACCACTATACCCAACACCTAGGATATGCACAGTTTATCTCAATTTTTGTGCGATTCTACAAATTTTTATTAGCCTATACACGTATACAGTATACGACTACACTAAGTACTACTGTACTTAGGCCTATATAGTATAGTAATAAAGGGAAAGTCCATATGCAGCTGATAATGACTACAAACATAATTATAAGCTGATTAATTATAACAAAATTGGCGCGAAAATACCATACCTGCTGACTTTGTATTGTAAATAGGCTTATACGTTATTTATGAATATGGGTGATTTTAAAATATATAAAACAACAGTATGCAAAGACCAAAGTATGTGTCAGCTACAGAAATTTCGACTAACTGCATACCGGTATATTATAGAATTGAAGGAGAGGGAGGGTGGATAGCTCCGCGATGTCGCCCATTTCCCACAATGCACCGTGGTAAACCTTGCGTTTAGCGCCTCTATCGGTCACTGTAGGCATTTATTGGTAGGGAGAATTGGCCTTCTCTAGGCTTATAGCCTATTCAATTCAAAATTAGGCTATATGGTAGCTAAGGCTAATTGTCCATCTAGGTTAGATTATAGATTTACATAAACATGGTTGCAATCGGTTAGGTCGAGTAGCCTAGACTAGATTAGGTAAATTATGGTTATAGGCTATAATAGGTAAGTTTAGATTAAGTTAAGCGGTATGGATTGTGTTAGCGGACGTACACGTCGTCGTCGACTTGTTTACATAAATCGTACGATCTCAGTTCCCTGGTGTCTAGCCTAATTTGAATGGGCGTGCCATCCGCTTTGTTTACATAATCGCACGCCCGCAGTTACATTCGCGTCTAATTAGACTGCTTATTTATTCCTGATATTTACCCCTGCTGGTAATATATATGATGATGACAATAAGTCAGGGGGGGTGAGGGGCTGAAGGCGAAGCCCCCCTCAACCCATTATTGTATCTCACGGCCAGGTGTTGGGTAAATATATATATCTTTGTTTTACCAGCCGTGGGATACAATAATGGGGCAAGGGGGGGCTTTGCCTCCATCACCCCCCATGACTTCTTGTCATTATCATATATATTACTAGCAGGGGCAAATAATAGCATTAGACACGAATGTAACTGTGAGCATGCGACTATGTAAATTGTAAACAAATCGGACAGGGGATGGATGTAGAGTTCGGGCGTACGGTCGTCATGTTTACATAGAGCGATCGCCAAGGTTAACTCGGCGTCTATTTTGACAGCGAATTTTTCGGTTATTTGCCCCCTGCTGGCAATATATATGATGCTGACAATATGTCATGGGGGGGTAAGGGGGCGCAAAGCCCCCCCTCAACATATTATTGTATCCAATGGCATTCAAAATAGATGGGAACATGATTGCAAAGGTCTGACGCCTCCCCCGCCGCCGCCGCCGTCATGTTTACATTTGTCGATCGCCGTGGTTAAGTTCGCGTCTATTTTGACAACGATTTTTTCGGTAATTTTCCCCATGCTGGCAATATATATGATGATGACAATATGTCAAGGGGGGGTGAGGGGGGACAAAGCCCTCCCTCAACATAATATTGTATCCAAAGGCAGTCAAAATAGCCGGGAACATAATGGCAAAGGTCCGACGCCACTACGCATAGTGTAAACAAGGCTGGCGGTACGCCCGCACTTAACATTCTTGCCGCGGACAGTAGCGGACACTCGTTAACACAACTCTTACTGAGTTGTGTTAGCAGGCGTCCCGTCCGCTTTGTTTACATAGTCGCACGCTCCCAGTTACATTCGCGTCTAATTTGACTGGTGTTATTTGCCCCTGCTGGTAATGTATACGGTACCGGTAGTATGAAGAGTTGATGACAATAAGTCATGGGGGGTGGAGGGGGCAAAGCCCCCCTCAAGCCATTACTGTATCCCACGGCCGGTAACAAAACAGTTTAGGCCTACCCAACACCTGGCCGTGGGATTCAATAATGGGTTGAGTGGGGCTTTACCTCCCTCACCCCCCCATGACTTATTGTCATCATCATATACAGTATATTACCAGCAGGGGCAAATAATAGCAGTCAAATTAAGACGCGAATGTAATTGCGAGCGTGTAACTAAGTAAACAAACCCCTGCCGGGGCTGTTCGGCCAGGCAGCTTAGGGAACGACAAGAACAATAAAGTGGATGGTACGCCGTAACACAACTCCTACCTTGATTTTATTTTATTTTTTTCCAAAAGTATCCCATGGCCAGCTGTAATTTACCCCCTGCTTGTAATAGCCTATAGGCAAGAATGTAGTTACCGGGTATACCGCCCGCCTTGTTTACACTACGCGGACACTCGCAATAATGTCATGATTAGACGCGAACGTTACTTCGTTCATACGACTTATGTATACAAGGCGACGTGTACGACCGCTATCGCCATCCTTATCAGTTATTATTAGGTAACAAGTGAATTTGGGCAGAAATTAAAGTCAAATTATAATCACATCAGAAAAGCCTGTTTACATTTCTTAATCAATTATGGGACCCTTATTAAAAAATACCATAATACAGTATCTATTTAATCATTCTAAAACAGTAATAGGCCTATAGTTTTCAGCTTAAACTTTAATCGTAATTCTTTAGCATGAGGCCTTCCGCTTCCTTGGTTTAAAAATTATTCCAGATTATATGAAATGGCATTTGAGACCAATACAATACTTAAACTTTGAATGGAAACGCTAAATGATACAGTAAATTATGTGTGGGCATTGACAACCTCGCGTTCGAGTTTACCCTCGTTTTTTATTGTTACGGTGCACGATTGGATAGAATGTAGAGTTCGGGCGTACCGCCCGCCTTGTTTACACTACGCGGAGTGGCGGCGGACGCTTGCCATCATGTTCCCGTCTATTTTGACTGCCATTGGATACAATAATATGTTGAGGGGGGGGCTTTGGGGATGGATGTTGACTCCGGGCGTACGGTCGTCATGTTTACATAGGGCGATCGCCGCGGTTAACTTCGCGTCTATTTTGACGGCGATTTTTTCGTTTTTTTGCCGCCTGCTGGCAATATACTGTATATGAAGATGACAATATGTCATGGGTGGTGAGGGGTGCAAACCCCCCATCAACATATTATTGTATCCAATGGCATTCAATATAGATGGGAACATGTTGCAAGTGTCCGATGCCTCCCCCACCGTCGCCGCCGTCATGTTTACGTTTATCGATCGCCGTGGTTAACTTCGCGTCGATTTTTTCGGTTATTTGCCCCCTGCTGGCAATATATATGGTGATGACAATATGTCATGGGTGGGTGAGGGGGGGGGGGGCAAATCCTCCCCTCAACATATTATTGTATCCTAAGGCAGTTAAAATAGACGGGTACAAGATGGCAAACGTCCGACGCCGATCCGCGTAGCGTAAACAAATCTGGCGGTACGCCCGAACTCAACATTCTACCCGGGCTTTGCCCCCCTCGCCCCCCCATGACATATTGTCGGGTACAAGATGGCAAACGTCCGACGCCGATCTGCGTAGTGTAAACAAGGCTGGCGGTACGCCCGAACTCAACATTCTACCCGGGCTTTGCCCCCCTCACCCCCCCATGACATATTGTCGGGTACAAGATGGCAAACGTCCGACGCCGATCCGCGTAGTGTAAACAAGGCTGGCGGTACGCCCGAACTCAACATTCTACCCGGGCTTTGCCCCCTTCACCCCCCCATGACATATTGTCATCATCGGTAAGATCCTGTGTAGCAGGAGGAACTGTTTTTCAGATGCCTATTTACTAAGAATCATTGAACAATATATTTAACCTAGCCTAACCAAAGCCTAACCTAACCTAACCTAGTACAGTATATAAGTGGACTATTTATGAATGTAAAATTTAAAGATACATTGTAACCTTACCAAATTATTGAGATATATGTACAGGTCCACCCGCTACACAGGATTATACCTCATCATCATATAATTATATTGCCAGCAGGGAGCAAATAACCGGAAAAAATCACTGGCAAAATAGACGCGAACTTAACCGCGGCGATCGACCATGTAAAAATTACGGTGGCGGCGGACGCTTGCGATCATGTTCCCGTCTATTTTGACTGCCATTGGATACAATAATATGTTGAGGGGGAGGGGCTTTGGGGATGGATGTAGACTCCGGGCGTACGGTCGTCAGGTTTACATAGGGCGATCGCCGCGGTTAACTTCGCGTCCATTTTGAAGTCTATTTTTTTCGTTTTTTTTGCCCCCTGCTGGCAATATATATGATGATGACAATATGTCAAGGGGAGCTTCTCCCCCCCCCCCCCCTCCCCCCCTCTACATATTATTGTATCCAATGGCATCCAAAATAGACGGGAACATGTTGCAAGCGTCCGACGCATACCCCCACCGCTGTCATGTTTACATTTGTCGATCGCCGTGGTAAACTTCGTGTCTATTTTGACGGCGATTTTTTCTGTTATTTGCCCCCTGCTGGCAATATATATGATGATGACAATATGTCATGGGTGGGTGAGTGTGGGGCTAAGCCTCCCCTCAACATATTTTTGTATCCCAAGGCTGTCAAAATAGACGGGTACAAGATGGCAAACATCTGACGCCGTTCCGCGTACAGTGGTCCCTCTCATTTAGCGAATTCATTAGTCTAGCCAAACCATCGCCAAAAGTGAATTTCGCCAAACGCGAATAGTACTTTAAATGGGAAAATTATCCATTAATCTTTGACGAGGCCCGAGTTCACCTTTTTGGGCCTTTTCAAACCGCCCGCCATGCGCATCGTCGATTGCCGACACACTCGGCGCCGTCTGCTTACTCTGTTTTTTGCTAGAAGACATAGGCCTAGCCTATATATCTCCACAAAGAATTGACCTTACCTAGGTTAGATGTATATCAGACAGCAGAATTCATTGTTATCTTGTGAATAGTCTTATTGATAAGGAATAACCACATAACCTTAGCAACAAGTTGCTAAGTCACTAGCTGTCCAGACCAAGAAATGGTCTAACCTAGCTTAGATATATATCAGGAGGCATAAATCACTTTTACCTTGTGAATGGTGAAGACTAGAATTTTCTATACCAACTGCTTTTCGATTGAGCAAAATAATGAAATTGGTTTTGGATCCGTGGTCACTTCTTTGATTTATTATATATATCGATTGGGCCCCTGAGTCAGCTGATTCGCGTGTGTGTGTTTGTGTGTCGCAGACTGTTCGGCACAATAAACAAAGCAAAACAAGAGAGACATGTGGTTCACAGATCGGTTTGGTCAAGATTACTCGGTTAATATACGTTTATGAAATATACCTGGGATATTCTCGCTATCCAAGCAGCTCAGTTAGGGTTTTGTGAGTAGGCCTAAGCCTATCTATAGCCTAGCCTTGGCCTAAGAGTAAGTCTCAATACGGCGCTCTACTGTAGCCTACATGAAACATTAACAGCAATAGAAAAGACAATAGCTAATAGATAACAGATTTTATTTACCATGAATAATTTAGAGTTAGGCCTGGTGAGACTAGCTTGCGGGCGGCGCATTCTGGGCCGACGCCATTCCGTGACGTCAGCATTCTCGCCAAAAGTGTATTTGAAGCGCCAAATTCGGATTCTGGTACCATATCCAACCTATCGCCAATACTGTGTTTCGCCAAGCTGAAATCCGCTAAACGCGAGGGACCACTGTAGTGTAAACAAGGCTGGCGGTACACCCGAACTCTACATTCTACCCGGGCTTTGCCCCCCTCCCTCCCACCATGACATATTGTCATTATCATATATATTGCCAGCAGGGGGCAAATAACCGAAAAAAATCGCCGTCAAAACAGACTCTTAACTTAACCGCGGCGATCGACCTATGTAAACATGATGACCGTATGCCCGAACACTACATCCATCCCGCGCGTTTACCCCGATACTCCCATTGACATAACCATTGATATAGAGGATGCGCTTGTATAGTAAATCTGCACCCATTGTTGTGTAGCTAGTATCGACAACTTTTGTTGTCACTGTTTACTGGATAGGTCATTGAAGATTTTTGTGAATTTTTATGGCATCCTCCCCCCCCCCCCATCCCCTCTCCTTTGTCAGCTAGCAGCAGCTCCCACTGAGGATAGTACGTTAGGCTGGTGTAGGTTACAATAACTTGGCCTAATCTAATTTATCGTCCGAGGTGGGATCTGCCACCTCCATACCCCAGCTACCTGCAAATCATAAAATGCCCTCCAATCTTCAAAATATGCAGTGGATGACTAACGTAGCTAGTGACCAAAATCGTTGATATTGGTGATTCAAAAAGTTTTATGCAGAATTCCCAAAAATTAACAAAAGTATTCATCTACAGATAATGCAAGGCATAGCAGAGTCGATAATGTCGCTGGTTGCAGACCAACTGTTCCTGGGTTCAAGTCTTCGCCAAGCAGCTGTGGTTTTTCATAGGTGATCCCAGGGTTTCTGAGTTCAACAATATCTATGTATATTAGGTGCTGTCATCTACTGTGGTAAAGAATAATAAAGCAACCAAGATCTCGAAAGCTTCATTCAATAATCTCTGGGCCTTATAAGTTCTTCATGTTGTCATCTAAGTACTGAACCTCCCTTGATAGCACTGTTTATCTATCATATTTTCCAAAAGTTCTTGTATGTATGTACTGTATATACACAGGCACATACACCATAGCTGGGGGTGGCCGACTCGAGACAGAGCCTAACTTCATAATTATTTCTTTATACTGTACAGTATTTGATAAAATAGCAGTACTGTACAGTACTCTATTTGCTACGTTAACATCCAGAACTTTACGTAGTATAGCGGCCCAGAAACATTCCCAAGTCTATTTATCATGGAATATTAGGTCAGTAAAAGCTAGGCATAATGGAATATAGCATTGCTAGTTCTTTGAAACTTACAGTAGATAACTCATGGATCATGATTTAGAAGGCATTCCCGACACAAGTACTGTACTGTACCTAAAGTTCAACTCGTAAGACGCAGGTAGAGGGGTAACTGTTGAGCAATAGTTAGCGTTTCTAAAAGCCGAAAATATGTGGTATACTTATACTGTACTGTATTGATCCTTTTTAAAATTAGGCTTGGCCTAAATGTTCAAATGATTGGTAGTATTTAAGGGACTGATTCACTAAATCACTTTTATTTATTTTGTATATTTTATATTATTATTTTTGTTTTACCCTACTGTAGGCCAAGGTCTGCTAGTAAAGTGAAGCACTACAGTTTCAAAGTCTAAAATACAGTACAGTAGTCATGTAAGGTACAGAGTAAGACATTGGTTCTAATTTTAATACTTGTGTGCTGTGATACAATCACAATAATTGCTATTTTCACACTGCATTTTAATGTTAAGTAAATTTTTCGGATAAATAAAGATGTAAACATTGGTTTATGATGTATTATTTAACATTTCATTTTACTGTACATTTATTGCAGATATATTGTATATTTTTCATGGTGGATTGGTCACACATAGAAACTGGTATTATTGATTATCACAGACTAATTTTACTGTATAGACTAAAAAAAAGAAACACACAGTTAGGATAAAAATACCTTAGGATTCCATATAACTAAAGTGTAGTCACTTATGTTGTCCAATAAAGAATTAATAACTCTTAACAGAACCAATGCAGTTGTGTATTTATGAGAAATAGTTCATTTAGCTTCTTGCTATCATTAAAATTATCATAATATTGAATATCCTTGGCAGAAATGCTTCCATACTATATACTTTATCCAGACATGTTATTTTTTTCTTACAGAATATCTTTCATTTCAAAGACTTTACACTTCCCCATTATTTATTCCATCTATATACTCTGTTTACACCAGATGCCATTCTGAAATAATGTAACTTATGTCCACATCTGTTAAGATATCTCCATTATTTGTTGTCTATGTCTCACCTTGCCTTATCATCTGTATTTAAGGTCATTATCCTTACCTATGGTAATACTGTATATGGTAGTTTAATTGGTGAGACTGGAAAGTGAATAGCGATCTGGAAAAAATAATGAATGTATTAATTTGTATTGTGATGCAATTCTGACATCTGCTATGCAAACTTAAAGCAGAATTTCTTCAGGGTTTGGTAAGCAGACCAAAGGTTCAATACACATGGCACTTGGCAGAGTTCCATTGGATGATAATAGCCAACTGTAAGTGTAGGACATTGACGTATGAGTGATTGAAGCATGGATGTTGTTGGAGAGACAGAAACCATGAGTGAGAGGGGTGGAAATTAGTTACTTGTGGAGTTACATGGAAGGATACACAGACGAATGAGAAATTACAAGAGTGGTGTGGTGTGAATGTAGATCTGGAAAGTGTGAGAAGGAACACATTGAGATGGTTTGGCAACGTGTAACGTATGGGAAGAGATTGAAGTGTGACAGAGAGAGAGGTGTAAGTATGGAGTTAAGAAGTATATGCGTGAAAACGGTGTTGGATGGGAGGAGGGGCGTCGACTGACTAGGGACAGTGGTAAATAAGGGCGATTCATTTGTGGCCACACCTTCGGGGATCATGGCATCTGGCAATAAATAGACAGAATTTGAAACCACTTGCTAAAAGGTATGAGACCTGTCTGTTTTACACCCAAGATGTCAACCATTGACAGACTTCTGGCTGAGGTATGGTGGTGAGAAATAGTGACCGAATGGGTATGGAAAATGTGTAAACTAGCATGGGAGAAGGGGAGAGCACCGGATGACTGAAAGACAGACCACCGGGGAATATGCCTTCTAAGCGTAGTAGGGAAGGTTTACAGTACAGTAGGGTAGTGATTGAGAGAGTGAGAATGGAGCAATCGATAAGTGACGAGCAGGGTGGGTTGAAGGACATAAGTTGTATGCTGCCTTTATGGACTTAGAGAAGGCCTATGACAGAGTTGATAGAGAAGGTCTGTGGAAAATACTGAGAATATACGGAGTAGACGGCAAGTTGCTGAAAGCAGTGAAGAGCACGTATGAGGGTGCATAGGCATCAGTACGTGTGGAGAAAGAGCAGAGTGAGTTCTTTGATCTGAATGTTGGGTTAAAGCAAGGGTGTGTGATGTCCCCATGGCTGTTCAATATATATATATATGTATGGATGAAGTCATGAAAGAAATACAAGGAAGAGCAGTGGATGCATGGTGTACCTCTGATAGGGGAAGGAAACAAGTGGAAGTTGCCTGTACTGCTGTTTGCTGATGATACAGTTCTGATGAGCAATAGTGAATGGGAGTTGCAGGGGCTGGTAAATATATTTGGAACAGTGTGTGAAAAATGGAATCTGAAGGTAAATGCGGGAAAGAGCAAGGCAGCCATAGAGCGTGAGGTATGGTTGAACGGTCAGGTTATGGAGAATGTCGGCTCATTAAATATTTAGGCAGTGTGTTGAGTAAAGATGGGAGTATGGATGAAGAAGTGCGGGAGAGAGTGCAATAGGGGAAGAGGGTTGTAGGAATGCTAAAAGTAGTAACATGAAGTAGGGTGGTCAGCATGGAACTAAAGAAGTCCTTGCATGACAGTGTGGTAGTCCCGACATTGACTTACGGGAGCGAAGCATGGACGTTGGTGAAGAGACTCAAACCAAGAGTAAGAGGGGTGGAAATAAGTTACTTGAGATGTGCGTGCGTAGTTACATGGAGGGATTGACAGACTAATGAGGAAGTACGAGAGAGGTGTTGTGTGGATGTAGATGTGGTGGAAAGTGTGAAAAGGAACACCTTGACTCCTTGAGATGGTTCGGTCATAAGGAATGCATGGGAAGTGAGAGAATGAGTAAAAGAGTGTACAAGAGTGAGGTGGAAGGACAGAGAGGGAGAGGTAGACCAAGTGGAAGGATGGAGTTAGGAAGTATATGAGTGAAGGCAGTGCTGGATGGGTGGAGGTGAGTCGACTGACTGGGGACAGAGGTACATGGGGCCTTTTGTTTGTGGCCACCCCTTTGGGGATCACGGCGTCCGGTAAAATATATATCATTATATATTATGTATGTATATATATATATATATATATATATATATATATATATATATATATATATATATATATATCAGGAGTGTTGGACCAAGGAACCTATGATCTACAGGGGAAGGGATTAGAACATTTAAACATGCTAAAAGCTTGGCATTCAGATAAAGCTATTGCCCAAATAGCAGAAACTGTATGCTGTAGAGGAACTCCACAGAGTCTCAGTGGTCACTGATTAAAATAGGATGTGTGATAGGAGGAAGTATGATACAGATACAAGTGAGGTTTGAGAAACCACCTGACAATATACATTTTAAAGCAACACAAATACAAAGGCAAACCAGTAAATGTATTATACTGAAAAACGAGGGACAGGAAGTGACTGAAAGTTTCCAATAAGAGAAGGATTCCATACTAATTTTGTGCACCATGTATTTGAGCATGTATCCTACTCCTCAGTCCTCTCGACTATTATGGAAGTAAAACACTGTATATTCTGGCATAATCATGATAATTCGAGTGAGAGCTACGGAAATAAATATACTAGACCATCTATTCATACGCTGTTTACCTTACTAACCACTTCAAGTCACCTAGCCTATTTTCCGCCATCCTCCACTCACCAGCTGAGTTCATCAAAGGGTAAATATTTCTATATGGTTAATACTTCTTCAAAATCAATAATATACAGTCCACTTATCTAAGTTAACCATATAATTGGTCCTTAAACCTTTCACTAGTTAGCCCCCCCCCCCCCATTTTTTTGGGTGTTATTCGGTGGTCGGTAGTTGCCTTGCTTGGAGTGGGGCTGGCCTATCCCTGTTTTTGTCATGAGTCCTACTACGTCCTCCAGGCCCCGGTCTTTTGGCCCCATGGGGCTGTCGTTTTTTTTTTCGTCCGCTCTTTGCTCTGGCCGCCCAAGGTGCCTGACCACCAGTGGGACAGGATGTGGAAACTAGTGGATAGGTCAGGGCTGCGACGGGAGTTTTACCCAGAATGAAAAGTTATAAATCTGATCCAGTACAGTACTCAAAACAATAATTAGCCTACTATCGGGAATTTAGATAAAGGTTAAATTACATATCACTGGTACATGAAATATCCCAACAAATAGTTATAATATAATTACCAACGAGGTATTCGTCGATGGGTGTAATCCAGTCCCCCACACACGGCTAGTTCAATTGCATGACATGTAGGAATGTTCACATAATACAATATCGATACAATGAACTTAGCTTGGAGGACTGGTGATGTAGGACTGTTGTTTTAAATTAGTATTTGTAGCACATGGTGAACTGTGGGTTGAGTCAGAGCCGGGGGAGGAGATGTTGGCTGTACGGTGTTGATTGAGAGACTAAAGGGCCGGCGTCCGATCCCTTCGCGAAATTACATATGGCTGCCGGCTCATAATAATTATAACCTATAACTTGGTTTCATAATACATCTAGAGCTGATGTAGATATTTATACATTACAGTTAATATTTAACCTAACTTAAGAATAAACTACAATACACAAAGAACCAGCCGAAATCGTACAAGCGATACGATACCGCCAAATTCAAATGTCCTATTGGACCAAAACCTGTCGGGATCATTACCCTATTCCCGACATATTGCCCGCCACCAAAATGATATACAGGAGCTATATACAGAGAACAAAAAAAGGACATCGAAGTCAAAGATCACCTTGTTTGATCTTAGATCTCCAAAGATCCACGGAACTCATAGCCGTCCTCCTTTTGGGACGAGCGCCACCTGAAGCCTGAGGAGGATCATCCTTCTCATCATCGGCTGCCCCACCTTGAGGAGCACTGTCACCAGCACTCTCCCGCGGAGGGGTATCAGTAGAGACGCAAGGATCATCCGGCAGTTCTACATCCTGCTCCAAGGGATATAACCTTACGACTGGGCGAGTAGTAACCCCAGTCGAAGTTCGTATTCTAGCAACCCTTATAAGACCATCAATGCCCTGGAACAAATCGATAATCCTCCCAAGCTTCCAAAATAACCTAGGATGCTCATCATGAATCAGGACGATATCCCCGATACGAGGCCATCGTTGATTCGTCCCTTTGATCTTATGAGAGTGACGCTCGCGAAGAGACAGCAAATATTCTTGGGTCCACCGTTTCCATAGATCGTCGGACACCTTGTTTACATACTGGAAGCGACGACGTGTGGCGTCAGCATTGCCGAACGTAGGGTCATGCAGATCTTCGTCATTTACGGACGATCTAGGAAAGGTATTAAGGGTTAGTCCACGTGTTAGCATAGAAGGCGAAATGGGTAAGAGGTCATCAACATCTGCCGAGGTATAGGTCAAGGGCCTGTCGTTGACTGACATCTCAATTTCTATTAAGATGGTTTGCAACTCCCGTCTGGTCACCAGTGCCCTTCCTAATACCTTCTTCATGGCAGATTTGACGATACCGATAGTTCTCTCCCAAATCGCCCCGAACCATGGTGCACGTGCTGGTATAAATCTCCACTGACAACCCTTTCCAGTGAGGGTAGCCACAACCTGCGGGTCATCCATTAAACACTGGAGATATTTAGAGGCCCCGACAAAACAAGTCGCATTATCACTCATAATAATTTGAGGGAAACCATTGCGGCCTGCAAAGCGTCGTAGAGTATGCAAAAACCCCTCACTGGATAGGTCGTCAATCAATTCAATATGAATCGCTCTGGTTACCGCACATGTGAATAGGACGGCATATACCTTTATGATATTACCGGGCGATTCTCTAACATGAATCGCTCCGGTGTAGTCTACCCCGGTTACCTGAAATGGTTCAGTCCTTTGTACCCTGAACTCAGGCAAGGGAGGTAGATCAACTGGGGAGTAAGGCTTACCCTGTAATCTTTTACAGATAGTACAGCTATTGTGGATCCCTTTAATTGCTTGTCGCATCTTAGGGATCCACCAACGTTGTCGCATATACGCCAGAACATAATTTACGCCAAAATGTAGGCAGGTCCTATGGCATTGGCGAATCAACAGTTTGGTAATCAAATGAGAGGAGCTAAGGAGGACAGGATATTTCGCAGAATCAATAATGTCCGCTTTTTGTATCCTGCCTCTACACTTAATTATGCCTCCTTCCATATATAATCCTAGCTGCCTCATTAAGTTTGAGGGTTTGGCCTTTGACTCCTTGCTCAGGATTTGATGTTCAGTAGGATAAGATTCCCTTTGTACTAAACATATTAGTTTTGCTTCTGCTGATCTAAATTCATGGAGTCTGATATGCTTCGAATCTTCACTAAGGAAAGACCCATGAGCCCGACTTCTCATGTTGTTAATGAAACGGTATATCCATGCAAATACCCGTATTACTTGATCATAGCTGCCGTAACGTTCCCACTCTACCAAGTTGTTATCCTGATGTGTAGTACTCACATTCGAAATACTTAACACATCATCTTGGGGCCGACTTGAAGGATCAGATATGTATTCCCTGAAATCCTGAGGCCATTCAGTTGGAGATGTAAGCCATGGAGGTCCATGCCACCAAATAGAGGAAGACATAAACTGCTGTGACGAGATCCCCCGGGAAATTATGTCACTGGGGTTATCCCTGGTGCTCACATAGCGAAATGTAGCTGTAGGAACTAAGTTATGAATTTCATCAGTGCGATTAGAAACATAAACAGGTAACACTTTCTGGCTGTGTACCCATGAAAGCGCTATTTGACTGTCGCTCCAGACATAGACGTTATTAATCTGTAGTATGTCTGTATAAGCATCCAGTGTAAACTTTATTAGACGAGCAGACAGAAGCAATGCAGTAAGTTCTAATTTAGGAACTGTAATCTTCTTTATAGGGGCTACTTTAGCCTTCGCTATAGCTAGTGTCGCTTCACTACCATTACATATGTATATGGCAGTACCGTACGCACTATTACTAGCATCAGAAAAGGCATGTAGATCCACCTGGTGACCACTAATAACCTGACGAGGAAGTTGGACCTTGCAACATGTGGAAAGGTCCGACCGAATCAACCGCCAAGTATCTTGTAACTCAATCGGGAGGGGCGTATCCCAATCTAGTTTTAGCCACCACAGTTGCTGTAAAAACATACGAGCATGGATTGTTACAGGCAGCAAAAAACCTAGGGGATCAAACAACCTCGCTGACAAGCTTAAGCAGTTTCGCTTGGTCATAAGCTCACTGCCGCATGGGGTGTGACAGAAGGATATACAATCTGTGGTAGTGTCCCATTTGTGGCCTAAAAACTTCACCTCACTATTCTCAGTAGCTACACCGTCAGAAGCAAATTGACCTTTCAAAAGATCACTATTAGTGGCTCATTCTCTTAAGTATAAATGAGCCTTGGCAAATATATCGCGGATCTCCCAGCATCTCTTGAGCAATAAATCTTCATTGTCTCCGGTGCCTTGAAGATTGTCCACATAGATCCCTTGCTTGATCTCATTCTTGAAGTCAGGATCTAGTCCAGCCTCCTCAAGATGATGCAAGATAGTAGCGTTGAGAAGGAACTGGGAACAGGTCGCCCCGAATAAGACGACTCTGAACCTGTAGACCAGATACTCTGAATCTAGATCCATTGGGTCCCGTGGCCATAAAAATCTTGTCGAGTCCCTGTCTTCACGATGGAGTTGAAGCATCAGGAAGGCCTTCTCAATATCGGCGACCCATGCAAACTTATGACATCTGAAGCGCAACATAATTTGCGCTAGATCAGAGACCAGGGACAGACCCGTGTATAGACAATCATTCAGACTATAGGAGCGATCACTGGATTTAGCAGAGCAGTCATACACAATACGAACAGGAGTGGTGGAACTGTTCTTTTTAATTCCATGGTGAGCAAGGTAATGGATGTTATCCCCATACTCATTGAGATCTACTCTCTCCACAAATCCACGTTGTACCTGCTCGGCTAAAACTGCCGCATAAGTCTCGCAATAACTTGGATCCTTGACAAACTGCTTCTGAAGGCCACGTAACCTACCAAGTGCTAGATGGAAATTAGTAGGTAATTTACTCTTGTAATTATTCCAAGGGAGCCTTACCACATACTGACCTCTGCCAGAGTCATACGTTACAGTCTCTTCATACGAGCTTAACGCTAGCTTGGACTCACGATCAAGTTCATGTGGGTCAATTCCAATATTGTCCAAGTCCCATAGCTTATCTATATCAGTACATGTATTATCAGGCACATTTGGCCGAATATATTTATCTATGGGGCTTACTGCTACCTTGAGGACCGTAACCACCTCCACCTGTGTGTCTTTAGAGGAAGTGGCATAGGATCCAGAAATGGCATACCCTTGGATCGTGGGGAGCATTATAAGCTTATCTACCCGCCGATATCCAGGGTGAACCAGGTCGTAGTAATAATCAGCTCCGACCAGTAGCATAATACCATTGTTAGCAGAGAGTTGATCATCAGCCAGTTTATAACCCTTGCTTCTGAGATATTTCAAATGTGGTTGAATCTCTGATGCTATATAGAAACTGGGTAGTGTGTCGACCACAACAGCCTTGATGGGACATACCTTTTTTCTACAAACATATGAAATCTCCACTATATCATAGTCACTGGAATCTATTTCACCAGTGAAACCATGGAGACGCAAATTCTCTTGACCCTTGCTGGTACACTTGAGCTGGGGTAATGATGACCGCAGAACAAATGACCTCTGTGAGCACTGGTCAAGTAAGGTGCGCGTCATTATAGTATTATTATTACTCCCCACTACTGGCAGCATCATAGTAGGAAGCAATTGACATTCTCGAGAAGCAATGGACATGGCAGATACTTTATCACCCTCGCTCTTACTTTTCTCATGTGACTCTTTGGGGGTTCTCCCCTTTTCTTTGCCGTCGTGCCGATCAGACTGGGTGCAAAGGGAAAACCAATGTTTCCCCTTGCAATACTTACAAGGTTTGATGTAGGAATTGGTGCAGGTACTGTTGAAGTGGTCTCTTGCCAGACAGCTGGTGCATAACTTAAGCGATTTAGCCTTGCTAATCTTCTGTGTAGCCTTAGGATACTTAGGACACTGATACCACAGATGACCGTGGACACTGCACAACTTACAACCTAATGATATTGGCCTTTTCTGTTTAGGAGAAGTCTGTACCGGGAAAGCTGCAGTAGATGGCGACATCTCCACTTGTCGGTAGTGTCCAGTACTCTCCATATTGAAGACTTCAGTCTGGTACACCTGCACCAACGCTTCCAAGTTTAGTGGAGAGTCGCTTAGTTGTCGTCTTAAGATTTCCCTTAGGGGAGAGGGTATTTTATTCAAGATATTCACACTAAATATCTCCTCCTTGGCGACGGCCATTGTCTCCATAGATCGGAGGAGGCTCTCAAAGGAGGCATAGTACTCCTTTAGGTCCATCACATCATAGGATGGAGGATCTAGTGTGAAGAACTTAGTAATTAACGCGGTCTTGATGACTTCCACTCTCCCGTAAGTTCTCTTCAGCAACTCCACTGCAGACTCGTAGCTGGTAGCTTCTAGCTTGTACCCATCGACTAACTTCAATGCCTCCCCTTTCAATTGACCACGGAGATATGTGAACCTTTGGATGGATGTGAGTGTTTTATTATAATGGACGGAACACTCAAAAATATCCCAAAATCCAGTCCAGGTAGCCGAATCCCCGGAAAAGGTAGGCAAAGTAAGCTTCGGCAGGTTAAAACCAGTCGCCTTTGGTGTACCGGTATCCTTAACAGAGCTTGATTCTTGGGTGGAAGATAGTCTGGCTAAGGCTGTATTAACATTCTCAAAGTACTCAAGATCTGCCGACATTTCTTCTTCCACATCGTCAGTAACTGTCAATAAACCATATACCTGCTGAGCATAACTATCATAAGTAGCTAGCGATTTAGTAACAGTAGCGAATTTACCCTTAATTTGATCAGCAGTAGCACTTATTAAAAATTCATCAAGATCTCTTAAACATCTATTTAAACTTCCCTTCATCCCTCCCTTAAGAATCTTAAGTTTCTTTAAATCTGTCATCGTTAAGGTCTAATTTTAAGCAACTTAAACTACAATGAGGTCAGACTACAAACCGTTAATCGCTTAGGAATCAACAGCGGCAAACCCCCATTACTTAAGAAATTTACTCAAAAAGAATTACATAATACTTACATCCCCCTTAATATAAACTATCGAAAGGAAATGATCTAACTAGACAAAAGAATTAAATACTAAATCCATTAAAAGAAAGGGTAAGGTGAAGCACTAATTATTGTAAGCCCTTTATAGATAAGCTTAGTTGGTTAAGCTACAATCATGAGGTCTGACTATTAACCGTCAATCGCTTAGGAATTAACAAAGACCGACACTCATGACCGCCACTTTAAGCAACTAGGCCTAGGCTATTATGAAATTTAAATATAAAAGGTCACATGAGAACCCTCCCCACCAGCATAATTAATAATGAGTCCCACAATGACAAAACACAAGCAACACCACAGGCACACCACCAAAGCGAAATGAAAAGCCACCACAGACACCTGCAGGCCCGACGAAATTACCCCAACCCCAATCTCCAGCCCAGCTAACCCACCAAAAAAACGCCAAGGATCACACGCCCAAAAAACCCTGGAAACTAGTCCCAAAAAAGATAGAGACAGCGCCTTAATGGTAAAAAACATGAGGGAAGAAGCTGGGTGTAAACTAGGGAACGGCAGTCGGCCAACAACGCGCGAGGCGGCAGCCATTTGTAAGCCCACAAGCGTCAAGGAAGCAAACAAAACGGTACTACGGTAAGGAAGCTTTAGGGCACGAAGGACCATTATTTATCGGGAATTTAGATAAAGGTTAAATTACATATCACTGGTACATGAAATATCCCAACAAATAGTTATAATATAATTACCAACGAGGTATTCGTCGATGGGTGTAATCCAGTCCCCCACACACGGCTAGTTCAATTACATGACATGTAGGAATGTTCACATAATACAATATCGATACAATGAACTTAGCTTAGAGGACTGGTGATGTAGGACTGTTGTTATAAATTAGTATTTGTAGCACATGGTGAACTGTGGGTTGAGTCAGAGCCGGGGGAGGAGATGTTGGCTGTACGGTGTTGATTGAGAGACTAAAGGGCCGGCGTCCGATCCCTTCGCGAAATTACATATGGCTGCCGGCTCATAATAATTATAACCCCTAACTTGGTTTCATAATACATCTAGAGCTGATGTAGATATTTATACATTACAGTTAATATTTAACCTAACTTAAGAATAAACTACAATACACAAAGAACCAGCCGAAATCGTAAAAGCGATACGATACCGCCAAATTCAAATGTCCTATTGGATCAAAACCTTTCGGGATCATTACCCTATTCCCGACACATACTTTAAATGCTTTTTCGGGCTCATTAAATTATATTAAAACTACTTTAGCCCTAGAAAATCTTGCACAATTGGCACGGCATGAAGATTAAAATCATCCATACTGTACTGTATAATAATTTCAAAAGTTAAGGTTATTCATTCTATATAAAATTTATACTGTCCAATAACTTCTTTATTGATTCACATGTCTTTCTAAATTTACTCTCGTCGTGTGCCCTGGAGGTGGGGTAATATGATAGCTGATAGGCTGAGTGTGTTAATCCAACTCAAAACTTTTTTCCTTGTGACTTCTTGAGATGAACTTTTCTTGTGTACAATTTTCACATTTATTAAATTTAATAATATAGAATTAGCGGTACCCATTGAGTTTAGCCTGTTTAAATTACCCTATAGGCTCTCTCTCTCTTCAAATTCTTGAATTTATTATAACTTTAAACGGTACCTCTCTTTTTTAATATCTGGAGACTTTTGGCCTATACTTTATTTTACTAAATTTCCCTCCCGGTTTTTCTTAACTTATGGCGTAATGATTCTATAATTTCATAACTATTATGTAAGGAGTTAAATGGAAAAGCTCCGGATTGCTAGTCTACATTGCGCACAATTCTTATTCCGCGTTTCGTGAGGGTGTTTTATTTTCGGCTCGCAATTTATTTGATTTCTCGGAGTACTGTATTGTTGTCCGCAACTTATTCGGTCTGGCATTGATAATTTGATTTAACGTCAATAGATTTCCTTCCCGTATAATCATGGCTAAAAGTGTACAAAAGCGTCGGGCTGGGCTTAAGGGCTCTTTGATGGTCTTGACCTCTGACATTGACTAATTCCTTGATTCAGCGTCTAGTGTGGAGGTGGAGGCCAGGTTGCTCAGTATTCAAAAGCAACTTGACAAGTATGAGGTCACACAGGAGGACCTGGCCGACATTTACGAGGACGCCGAGTATATCGAGGTGATAAGAGAGGATACCCTATATATGGAGGGCATACAAGTAATCGTTGCCACACTGAAGGGGATCTTGATTCCAGAGGTCAAGAAGGAGGTCAAGCTAGAGCCAAGGAAATCCGCAGTCAAATTACCACATCTTACTCTACCAAAACTTGAAGGTGATGCCACATTGTGGTCGGGATTTTGGGAGATGTTCAAGTGTACCATCCATGACAATCCCGGCCTCACAGATATACAACGCTTCACCTATCTAAAGGGTCAGCTTCTGGGTGATGCACATAAGCTAGTCGAAGGATTCATTATCGAAAGTGCAAGCTATGCCCCAGCAATTGAGCTCCTGCAAGAGACATATGGGCATCCAGATCGAATCAAGGCAGCTTACGTTATCAAATTCAATCAATTAGTGTCACCCAAACACCAAACAGCTGACCTGAAGGATTTCTATGCCAATACAGAGAGTGTGATGAGGTAAATTATTAGCCATGGTATTTGTTTGGAGGAATTTTGTGTGGTGACTCTTGTCAATAAGTTACCATCACCACTAAAAGAAACCATAAAACGGGAAATGGGAGACTCGAGCCTGGATTATAAGAAATTCACCCATTGCTTCCAGGCTGAAGTGTACAATATGGCGGGTCTAGATAGAGTAGGGGGTACACCCATGGCTACGGCAACATTGACCGCCCAAAGTGAGTACAGGAAATTCAACTGTGTTCTGTGTAGTGGCACCAATCATTTATGGTACAAGTGTATGAAGTATAAGACAGGGCCTCTTAAAGTTAAAAGAGCCCGTCAACTACGTCTCTGCACTGGGTGCTTGTCAAAAGACCATGGCGATTCGGGTTGTACTAATCCTAACATAAGAAGCTGCAAGTTTTGTAAGGGCAAACACTTTCATTCCCTGTGTACACAAAAACAAGGGAAAGAAAGTAGACCAGCGGAGGATAACACCAAGAGAGTGCAGACTGCTGCTACTTCAACTACAATGTCCGTTGCCACAGGTAAAAATACTGTAATCTTGACCACCGTACAGCTGCCAGTAAAGGGTAAGGATAATAATTGTGTTAAAATCAGATCGTTACTTGACCAATGTTCTCAGAGGACCTTTGTGAAGTCTTCTGTTCTATCCTCCCTTTCCTACATTTCTAAAGGAACTGAGGAGTTATGTCTTCACGGATTTACCGGGAAACAAGCCTCTAGGGAATATAATGTTGTGGCACTGCAATACAAACACAGAGGTAAATTTCATCATCTAGACGTAATAGTGGTTGATGAATTGCCAAAACATAAAGGTGAACTTAACCTAAAGTCTAAACTGGTTAGTTTACAAAGTAAAGGCATAAAATTAGCCGATCCTCACGCAACGGACACAGATCAGCTGGAGCTGCTTATCGGTGCGGATCACTACTACAATATAGTGCGACCTGGGTATAAAAGGTCAGGTATCCTAATTCTGCTTCCTACCAAGTACGGGTACGCCATTAGTGGTTCATATGTGGCACAACCTACCAGCTCCAGCACAGAAGTAATTACAGTATTGAATGTAGCAGTAAACCCAATGGACGAATACATGTCCACTGGTAATATTCCACCATGCAAAAATGACTTAAACGTTTTGTGGGAATTAGATCACATCGGGATAACCCCTAAGGAATACTCACAGGTTGAGCGTCAAGCACTATCGTCGTATGAGGATACCGTTACCCTCTCATTCGGCGTTCAGTACGCGCAATATTCGCAGATTACAAAACAAATCTGCTTGAGTATGACGGCTAAACTTTTTGACCCCTTGGGGATAGTTCTACCGGTGTCGATCAAATCAAGATTATTCCTTCAGCAATTATGGAGGATAAATTAGGATGGGATTAGGTTTTGACTGGCGATCTGGTTCAGGAGGGGGAAGACATTATTTCATGTCTTCGTCTCTGTAAGGGTTTTAATTTTCCTCGGAGAGTTGTCAAGGACCATCCTGTTTCCATTCATGCCTTCTCAGACGCTAGCAAGGTCGCGTATGGCACCGCCATATACTTTGTTGTCACAAGTGGCAGCCGTCTCGTCATGGCGAAGGCGAAAGTTGCCCAGATCAATTCCCTTTCCATCCCAAAATTATAGCCGACTGCAGTTCTGTTGGCTGCTAGACTCGTTCACTTTGTAGAGGAAACTTTTAAAAATTTGCTAAATATCTCGGAGACAGTTATATGGAGTGACAGCCAAATTACGCTCTACTGGTTACATAGCCGAAAGAAGCTACCAGTGTACGTCACCAACCATGTCGACGAAATTCGTACCCTGCTCCCAACCGCACAGTACCGGTATGTGTCTACCAAAGAGAATCCAAGTGACTGCATTACTCGTGGTGTCTCTGCTAAATTTCTCAAATCTTCTGCGTTGTGGTGAAATGGCCCATGCTGGCTTAATGATCCCAACGAATGGCCAGAGAATATAGATTTGAGCGAGCAACACACTGCTATTGTGGCACCAGTAATTGACTCGGTGCCTGACGAAGACACACGGTTATGGGACTAGGATAGATTCAGCAGCTATGAGAAGTGACAACGTGTTACAGCATGGGTGATACGATTTGTAAAAAATGTAAAAGCAAAAATTAAAGGCACACCGCCCACAGGTAGTGCATACCTCAATGTGAAGGAGATCAGAATTGCAGATAAATTATTACATAAGCTCTGTCAACAAGAAATATATACACAGGAATATAAATTACTGGTTAAGGGAACAAAGTCTAGGAATAACCTGTCAACCAGTTGGGCTTACACTTGAAGGGGGACTTGATACATTGCGGAGGCAGATTACGATTGGCAGCCCTTTCTGAGGCAAGTAAGTATCCAATACTACTGCCCCCCAATCATCCCTTCACCCATCTTATCATCGATAGGTGTCACCGACTCTGTTGTCATTATGGGGTTGGTCATATAGTCACTTATGTAAGACAACGATGGTGGGTGCCTAGAATCAGGCAGGTGGTCAAGAAAGTCCTTCGCAAATGCTTAAAGTGTAGAAGAGTACAGGGAACACATTATGATCCCGTCGGAATTCCTCCCTTACCAAACCTGCGAACTACCCCAGGTGACCCTTACAAAGTTATCGGGGTTGACTACAGTGGAGCAATCCCTGTGAAAGATTCACCCAATCTTAAGGTGTATATGATACTTTTCACTTGTGCTGTTACCAGGGTAATTCACCTGGAACTGGTCACCAACCTCACTTGTGATAGCTTCCTACATACCTTCCGAAGATTCTGCAGTCGACAGGGATATCCGCGTATCATGCTGAGTGACAATGCAAAGACTTTCATAGGGGCATCTGCATATCTCAAAGAAGTGAGCAACAATCCTAAGATTCAGACCTGCCTAGCGGATGTAAAATGTGAATGGCGTTTCATTCCCGCCAGAGCGCCTTGGTTTGGCGCCATATGGGAGAGAGCCATAGGCATCATGAAGGCGGGTCTGAAGAAGGTGTTGGGTAGAGCTCTCATCTCGATTGAGGAACTCAACACCATACTCTTGGAGATTGAATCCACCGTAAATGATCGCCCTCTATACTATGCTTCTGGTGATTTGGAAGACCTTACCCCTATCACACTCTCGTTACTGGTGCGTGGATACAGACTGCGGGATCTTCCTGAAGAGCATGACGAAGATACTATGGAAGATCCAGACTACATAAGTAAGGACGTGATATCGGCCCGCTACAAATATATTCGTAAATTATCGCGAGATATTTGGCATCGCTGGTCAACAGAATATCTGGTGACTTTAAGGGAAGCGCAAAAAAATAAACTAACACCATTAAAAGGTTATTGGCCTAGGATAGGGGACGTGGTAACCATCCATGAGGAGGGCCGGTGCGCATTTTGGAAATTGGGTCAGATAGAGGAGTTGTTACCAGGTCGTGATGGTGAGGTTCGGGTAGCAAAGGTTCGCACCAGGACTGGAGTAATCACACGGCCAACAGTACGACTATATCCTCTTGAGGGTGACCTCGATCGCAAGGACACCCCCTCGGATCAGTTATCCATTGATGTCCCCTCTCTGGCTTCTACTTCGGCGCAGCCTGTTGACGCGTCCGGCGGACGCCCATGTCGACAGGCAGCCCAGATATCCTCCCAAGCTTGGCGGGATAAGATTGCCTCCGGGCAAATCTAATCATGTAAATTTTGTATATTTTCTGTTGGTGGGAATATGTCCATACTTAGTGTAGTCAAACTAGTATGAACAGTCTCGATGTTACGTAATCTGGGTTTATGTAGCGTTACGTATCGTTCCGTAGTCTTAAGTTGAATGCTTCCATAACCTTGGTCGAACGTTCCATGATTGGGTAGAATATATTATTCTATAGTTGTATATGGGAAAGTATTGTAGGATTATAATTCCCATATATATATATATATTTGTATTATTTAAGATTGTTCATAAGTATCTCATTGTAAAGAAGATGGGATACATTTTCCATATGTTATGCGCGTGCGCGGTATGTCACGACAGAGACAAACATAACGCGCTCGCCTACTCTCCAACCAACCTCCGTCCCAGCTACATACGCTAAGCCTTCTTCCTATAGTTCCTTTACTTCACCAGGTGTTTTCGCTTCAGATGCATACTCCATATAGTCACTACATCATCATCTTTGTTAATTAGCTCAACTTAACGTAAATGTCTAGCCTATCCTAGCCTATTGTAGCCTCTATTCATGCGCTGTTTACCTTACTAACCACTTCAAGTCATCTAGCCTATTTTCCGCCATCCTCCAATCACCAGCTGAGTTCATCAAAGGATAAATATTTCTATATGGTTAATACTTCTTCAAAATCAATTTTCATAAGGGAATTGGGTTAAAGAACAGAGGTTTAAATTCAAATCCTCTTTTAGCATGTTCTCTCATTTTAATAGCACGCCCTCTCATTTTAAAGAACGTAAACAAGACATGGGGAATTTGGCGCCAATTTCAAATAAGCTAACAAATATGACAGAGTAAATAATTATAAAGTCATCATCATGCTGATATGTTTAACCCCCTCTATACCAGTGACGTCTTATTAATTTTATTATGGCTACTATTAGACGATTGTATTCAGTTTATAAAGGGCCTCCATCAATTAACATGCTTCAAAATATTTCACTTAACCTTTTTTACAACCACAGATCCTTCCTAAACTCTACATAATAATCTAGATATAGCAAGATTAACACCTTATTAGCGGCCTAGGCGGTTTATTTATATGTACCGCCCAGCGGGGTGTTTTTAGCCAAAATAGGGCTGTTTACGTGATCATTTTCATGCCTAAATAAGACCCAGAACGTAAAACAAGTATCTATGCCTGAAAGGGCATAAACAGAGCTTTCGAATGACACCATAACGATCCTTTTATGATGGCTAGTTTTCTTGCAACAACCGTGCAACGCGAGTGCAAAAAGCATGTAATTAGGCACTTTCCCCATACAATTCCGTATATAGCGAGTGAGAGAGGGAGGGAGGAGGTGGGATTCGTGTCAGTAGGTTCGCCGCGGTGGTCTGGAGCAGTCATACGCTCGCTACTCTCCTGCCACCACTTGTCTCTCTCTCTCAGCAACATTACGTGCTGAAATTGCCACACGACCTATGTCGAGCGCCGCCACATAGTCCAGCTTTATTTAACTCGACTTATGTTGTGCGCCGACAGTTAAGGGTTAAAATACAAGACGTCGCCGGTTTAGAAGGGGTTAATGACCTAGTTAGCTGTAAGTGCATATTTTGACACAGGTAGCCACAGTGTGGACGTCATATCTACCATATAATAGTGAGACATCTTTCTATATTCAATCTATTTATTATTATTATTAGTATTATTATTATTACTATTATCAGTATCTCACTTGGAGGGACCATATTACCAGTCTTGCTAAGGCAGCCTCCCAGAAGCTGGGTGTGCTCAACCGCCTCAAGGGGTTCTTTACCCCTGCACAGCTTCTTGCTCTGTACAGGGGTACAGTGCGTCCTTGTATTGAGTATTGTTCACATGTGTGGGATGATCCTCTCACACTGCAGTCCTAGACAAAGTAGAAAGGAAACCCTTTTGTATCATTAACTCCCATCCACTCACGCACTCTCTGCAATCTCTCTCTCTTCGCCGCATTGTTGTATCTCTCTCGCTATTCTATCGCTACTACAATAATCAGTGTTCCTCGGAGCTTTCCCAGTGTATACCACCTCCTCTACGTAGGGTACGTAGTACCCATCTTGCAACACAATCCCACCCTTACTCTGTGCAACTCTCCAACTCAGGAGTGAAATGCTATTCTCAGACTTTCTTCTATTCAACTGCTGAGCTCTGGAACTCTCTCCCAGAATCAGTCTTTCCCTCTTCATATGATTTAAATTGCTTCAAACTCCGTGTGTCCAGGCATTTTAGCTCGAATGTCCCTTGATTTTGGCTCTGTCACTCTTTCAACTTTGGGGGAGGCACTCGCTGCAGGCAGTTCTGCCTTTTGTCTCCCTCATTCCCATAGAAGAAAAAAAATCCAACCTTTTTTCTCTTGTATATTTCGACTCCACGTCTCATCCCCATACATCACTGTTGGTACAACTATCCCTTAGTCCCTCCAACCATTCTACTTTTACCTTTCTTTTCAAGATTTCTCACCTTCCACATACTTCCCATTGCTCCGAAAGCTTTCCTTCCCTCACACACTCTCTGTCTTACTTCCATTTCCACACCTGCGTCCTTGCTTGTCACTCCACTTACATATTTAATACACTCCACTTATGCCAGCATTTCCCCATCCAGTCGTACAGTTAGGTTCACCCTACGTGATGATGATACACACCATCACTTTACTTTTATTTACATTCACCCTCAACTACCTCCTCCTACACATCACATACAGGGGAGGTGTGGTGGAGTGGTCTTGCCACTAGACTGGTAATCCATTGAACCCGGCATCGAATCCTGATATGTCAATGAGAAGATAGTATTGGGATGGAATTTATTCTGTATCTAGTATCAGTGCATTACCATAAAGCCCACTGAAACGCCAAATAAATACCCTCATTGTTCCCCGATTAATAGCACTGTATGAATATTCCTATATTAAAAATAGACTACAGGGGGACAATGCCTAGTGAGTTCATTGTTTAATAGGTGGCGTTCTGAGTGAGGGTCCGAGTCTAGGAGATAAAACAGTGAAGCACTGGAGTAAGGCAGCTTCAGAGATGAAGCTGCTTCGAGTCATGAGTGCGCAACTAATGTACAGGCTCTCAGCCTATGCCCGAGAGGGAGTAGTTGGAATATAGAAGAAGAAAAAACTCTATTACTACTCACTGCAGCTTCTCCTCAGAATCTGCCACCAATGCTGTGTCATCAACAAACAGCAACTGATTAAACTCCCAATCACCACCATTATTTCCTACTAATCCAAATCTTCTACCCATAGATCTCAGCTTTCCCTCCCTCATCACACCATCCATATATACATTAAGCAACCACAGTGACATATTACACAACCCTGTCACAGAACTGCATTCACCTCAAACCATTCACTCAACTCATTCCCTACTATAACACATGATCTGCTCTCTTCATAAAAACTCTTGACTGTTCTTAACAAATATCCTCCAATTTTGTAAATCCTTAGTACCTTCCACACTGCTTCTCGATCCACACGAGCATACAGTATGCTTTTTCCAAATCCATGGAAGCCCAATTAATATCTCCTTATATATTTTATAAATACAGTACTTCTTGCATACTGCATAGCTGTCTTACTGCAAAAACTGATCACCATCTTCCCCTCCTAAAACCGCACTACTCTTCTCCTATTGCACCTTCTGTACCCTTTATTACCCTCTCTATCAACACCCTGCCATACAGCTTTCCAACAACTGACAGTAAAGTAATACCTCTATAGCTTGAAAACTCCTGCCGGTCTCCCTTCCCCTTGTACAAAGGCATTATACATGCACTCCTCCAGTCTGATGGTACAATTGACACATCAAAACACATACTGTATTGAAAATTATCACCAGCCAATCTATTATCACATCTCCACCCATCTTAATACATTCCACAGCAATACCATTCATATACCTTATACTTTACCCGCTCACATTTGTCTCACTGCTTCTTTCACCTCATTCTTCTCAATCCTTTAATTTATTCCCTCCCGCCTCTATAGCCTACCTCCATCAGCCATTGCTTCAATCACACTGCCTCTCTTCCATCTCTTACATTTAGCAAAGATTAAAAATACTCAACATATCTATTCCTCACTTCCATACCTTCCACTAATAACTCTCCATTTGCATCTTTCACCGACTCCACCCTCTTTTGTTCTCCTTTCTTTACTCTATTTACCTGCTTCCAGAATATCTTCTTACATTCCTCAAAATTCTCACTCAATCTATGACCCCACCTTTCATTTACACTTTTCTTTGCTTCTCTAATCTTCCGTTTTGCCTCTATCCTCTTCTCCTTGCACTTCTCCCATACCTCAACACTTCCATCCTGCAAAACCCTCTCAGACTACGGTCTCTTCTCCTCAACTGCCTTTCTTACCGGTTCATTCTACCACTTGTTTCCCTTCCTGATACCTCTGCCACCTACTATACTTTTACCACAAACTTCCTCTGCGCTTGCTTTCACTCCTTTCTTAAACTGTTGCCATTCATCCTCTATCTCTCTCTTCCATCCATTTCTCATTTAGCCTCTCCTGGTGCTCCCTCTCTTTTGTAGTTTTCTCTAACTCATTAACTTTTATTAGATATTACCTCTCTTACTTCTTGTTTGTCTTGCATTCTCCTGCAACTCCTCCTCTTAGCTTTCCCTCCACAAGATACATTAATGACCAGACATACCCTCAGCCTCACCTCTCAGCGCATTCACATCCAGCAGTCAACACAATCTTTCACTTATCACCAATATATAATCCATTAACGCCTTCTCTACAATCTCTCCCCTCACAAGTTATGCCATCTATACTTGTGTATACGTCTCTTTTTGAAGAATGTATGACCTACACTCATTCTACTCTCCACATATATAATATTCATTCTCCACTCTTGTTTACACTATCCACACCAGAACTACTTATCACTCCCTCAACAGATTCATTGCCTAATACATTCAAGTCCCTTAAAACTATCACATTTTAATTTTCCTCAAACCCTTGTAGACAATCCCTATATTCCCAAAAGCCCTCCATGTCCTCTATTATCCTTTCACTTCCTGGCTCATATGGACACAAATACCAACCTTTCACCCGTAAACCGCATTCGCACTCACATTATCCTTGATGAAACGCTCTCTCCACTCTTATATAAACTCTCAGTTTCTGTTACAATAAGAGCCATGCCCTCTTTTGCTCGGACTCTCTCATCTACTCCAGACTTTTTACCTTTCACATTCCAAAAATCCACCTCACCCTCTCTTTAATGTAGCTACAAATGTACGGGATGTCGAATGAATGAGAAGAGAGAGGACATTGGCAGGTTGTTTGAAAGAAGTATGACGTGCTTTTGCTGAGTGAAACAAAATAGCGTCCGGGACCACGATCGGGTTCCCTCACCTCTATCTCTAGTCTCTTTTAGGGCCTTCCCTAGTGGTTAAGGCCCCATTAATTGCTCTTTCCATTCACATATGCATAGCCTATGTGAGTTGCAGTTGGGATGTGTGTACATGCTTAGATTGCTATGTAGGATTCGAAGTTGCATAATAAATCGTAGGCAGTGTCCACCATCCTTTAACTGTCTTCGTGGTGTGATGCATAAGGTGTTGATTTTCGGTGTGAGCGTCCTGGGTTCGAATCCACGGACTGCCACATGTGTTTGTAAATTTCATTAATCGATTTTAGGAGTATAGTTGCTTGTTGGAAGGAACATAGTAATTGATATTGGTTCAGGGGTAATTTATCGAGAGGCCTTCCCTAGTGGTTAAGGCATCATTAATTGCTCTTTCCATTCACATATGCATAGCCTACGTGAGTTGCAGTTGGGATGTGTGTACATGCTTAGATTGATATGTAGGATTCGAAGTTGCATAATAAATCGTAGGCAGTGTCCACCATCCTTTAACTGTCTTCGTGGTGTGATGCATAAGGTGTTGATTTTCGGTGTGAGCGTCCTAGGTTCGTATCCACGGACTGCCACATGTGTTTGTAAATTTCATTAATCGATTTTAGGAGTATAATTGGTTGTTGGAAGGAACATAATAATTGATATTGGTTCAGGGGTAATTTATCGAGAGGCCTTCCCTAGTGGTTAAGGCATCATTAATTGCTCTTTCCATTCACATATGCATAGCCTACGTGAGTTGCAGTTGGGATGTGTGTACATGCTTAGATTGATATGTAGGATTCGAAGTTGCATAATAAATCGTAGGCAGTGTCCACCATCCTTTAACTGTCTGTACATGCTTAGATTGATATGTAGGATTCGAAGTTGCATAATAAATCGTAGGCAGTGTCCACCATCCTTTAACTGTTTTCGTGGTGTGATGCATAAGGTGTTGATTTTCGGTGTGAGCGTCCTGGGTTCGAATCCACGGACTGCCACATGTGTTTTGTAAATTTCATTAATCGATTTTAGGAGTATAGTTGGTTGTTGGAAGGAACATAATAATTAGTAGGTAATTTTTTTCAAAGGAAGGAGGATTCCTAGCTCCCGCCCCAAGCCCCTTTCAGCCGACGTTTACGCCTCGCAGAAAAATACGGTGATGGAAAATTCTTTGCCTTCCAACTCAGAGAAGGCTATCTACACCGGCTAGTGGCGGGCGCTGGGGTTGCCGCATCCCTACGCCATTAGAAATGTAGAAAAATAAAAAGATAGAAAAAGACTATGGGAGGTAGAGGACACCAACCCTCACTCTGACAGTCAGCTCACCAATACACTACTGTACTGTAAAATATCTGAATTGGGTGAGCCAGTTTTCTCCAAATGTTTTTGTAATAAACTTACTGAACCAATTTATGAACATTCCTGCTATTTTAAAAATATACATCATACAAATGTTTGCATTGCAGGGTTATTGATTAATCTAATAGTTTTTTTTAAATTTTGCTTAACTGCCTCGATGCAACCAATCCATAACAATCATGTTGGACTCGGAAAGATTCTGCCTGTTTGAAAATTGTATGTACTTAATTTTCTGTGCATTAAAGGAAACTAAAAAAAATCCATTTTCTCTCACCTCCTCCTCTTCTCATTTGCACCTTTGCTAGTTGCCTACATGTGCCAGCTACTTCAACTTCCGACCACAGCTACATGATGTTTTAGACAAAGAAACAATAAATAAATAAATTTATAAATACAATAAATAAATAAATAAAACAAAACAAATACTGGAATATGCTTCCAGCATGTTGATGTACTTTTCGTTGTGTTTTGCAGGAGTAGTATTTTGCACTCCTTGGGTTAAGTCAATATACACCAGTTTGTTCCAGGGTGGATGGGACTTGTTAGCCTTGGTCGGCAACCCATATGGGGGAGATGACCTTGTAAAAATCTGGGTGGATGGGACTCGTCAGCTGGTTGGCCACCGGTCTAGGGGGAGTAAACCTTACTGGTATACAAATCCATACTGCTTACCTAAGGGTGAAGCATGTTACTATATGGACCAGCCGTACACCACTGTAGAAAAATAGTGCTAACAAAATACCGGTAGGCCTACATAAAAGGCCTCGAAGTCGGACGGACCCTAAGTTGAGTGGTCAATCCTGTAAACTGGCACAGGTCCTCATAGGTCTGCTTGGGGGCATTTCATGTATGGCCAATTGGCCACCCTCATAGAGGGGAGAATGGCATCCAGCAATAGATAGATAGCTTGTTCACTGATCTTGTAACTTGATAGATAAAACCTTAAATAGTGTCTCCCAGTCGATCTAAGGAATATTAGCTCAAACATGACAAATCCCATGTATAATAATAATAATAATCTTCTGGTTACTTATATAGCGCCCGTATCTCCTCCTTCGAGGATTCACAGGTGCTTGGCTTTCTTTAGTCTACCAGAGACCATTACCCATCCCCCTTGCTCATGGGGAGATGGTAACCGCCGGCTGTATCCCAGAAAAACTTTTCAATCTGAGCGGGGATTGAACGCCAGACCTTCAAGATGGGAATCAGGCACGCTATCAACTGAGCCAGCCGGACGGCTGGCATATAAGCTGTTATCAGTATTATTAAGATCATTTGAGATGGATGCAGATGCAGTGTGAAGATTATCAGTTACTGGAAAATGTCAGGTCATTTTAGTAAAGATGAGAAATTTGGAGGATGAAGTGTGAGATATGGTAGCGCAAGGGAGGAGCTTTAGCCCTATAGGAATGTTGAAAGCAGTGACAAGGTATAGGGTGAGGAGCATGAAAGTAATAAAGTTTATCTATCTATTGTCGTATGCCATGATCCCCGAAGGGGTGGCCACGAACGAAACACCCCCATGCTCCTCTGTCCCAAGTCAGTCGACATACGTACCACATGACCGAACCATCTCAAGGTGTTCCTTTTCACACTTTTCAGCACATCTACATTCACACCACACCTCTCTTGTACTCCGTCATTAGTCTGTCTATGCCTCCATGTAACTCCGCACGCACTTCTCAGTAAAAAAGTAACTGCATGAAAATGTAGTAATCCTGACGTTGATGTACGGGAGTGAATCATGGATGTTATTGGAGACATAAATCATGAGTGAGGAAGGAGAGCGTGTGGAAGTGGATATGTAGGAGAGTGTGAAGAAGAACACCTTGAGGAGGTTCGGTCATGTGGAGTATATGGCGAGTGAAAAAAAAAATACTAAAAAAAGGAAGGAAAGCCAGAGAGGATGAGGTAGAGGAATGAAGTTGAGAGGCCAGATGACAGAGGAGTATTGAGGTGATTTATTAATGGTCACTGCTCAAGGAGCAAGGTGTTTGACAATAGATAGATGTATACAGTATATAAAGGACTTATGGATACATCTTTGGGATAGATTTGCAGTGACTATAACAAAATGTTGGTACTGTATTATATTGTACAGTAGGCCTACTTCTTAAAAATTAAATACTATATTACAGTATCTACCTAGCATGATTCAAGTTAGGTTAGTCAATTATTTTGTACCATAATTTTAGATTGAGTGGGAAAAATAGTCGACAAATAACCAATATATGAGATAATTTTTCAGTAATGTAACTTTACACTACTGGGTCTCTAAATCAGCAATGATTTCAGCTTTTTTCCTAATTTTTTGTTTTGTATTTTTATACTAAATTGGTCATTAATAACAAGGTTAAAGTATCACATCACCTAACTATCCTATTTTATCCATATTTTAAGTTTTACAGGTACAGTATAGTAGAAATCCACCCGACATCTCAACTGCAGTCAGAAGCGGACTTGTCCTGAAGATTTACCGGATTCCAAACACTTATGCCAAATATTGTAATGTGTTATTGAATATTACTTGTTAATCTTGGTTGGTTTGGGTTTGGGTGGCGAGATTAAGTGTTTAGTGAATACCGGTAGCTAAAGACCTAGTGGATATTTTTTGTTATCTTGGCTTCCATTCGAAGACAATTACTTTTGCTAATTACTCGTCCAGTGCTGAAGGATTTTGTGCATTCGTCTGTAAAGTATTACAAAAGTTTTAAATAGTTAGGTTGGGCAACTTAGGCTTAGCCTAGGTCTAATGGGCTATTGATAAAACATAGTACACTACCATAGTTTAGGTCTACAACAAAAATAAGTATATTTATAATGCCAAAGCTTAAAGCTATGATTCAAGTGTTTCAGAATATAAATATACAAAAAACTAATTAACCTAGATTTTAAGTTAGGCCACTCCTTCAAGCCAAAGCTTTGGTATCATTTAAGAAAAGAGGTGTGCGTGCTATTTTCTTATTCATTTTCTGAACTTGCGCATTGTCTGTTCTTGTAGTTCCCCAGACTTTCTGGCCAAATAGTCTTGAGTTCGGTAGACCGAAGCCGCTCCCGTTGCTTGGGCCCCCGAAGGAGTCAGGACATCAGTGATGCATGGGGTATGAATGTACAGTTTGTCGCACATATTCCATTTCTCAACCATCCCAGCAAATCGTAACTTGGCAGCGCCTCACCCACCTCCCTCATTCCACCTCTTAACAATAGTGGAAGGGAAGGAGGTGGAGCAAGGGAAGGGGGTTAGAATATGTGTGGCAAACTGTACAAGAGAAAAGAAGGTTGAATGTGATAGAGATGAGCTGCTTGAGGAGTAGGCTATGTGTGGAGTGACGCATAGAGACAGATTGAGGAATGAAGACGTATGTAGGAGAGTGGAACAACATGAACCCTTATGAGCTAGAGTGGAAAGAAAGGTGCTATGCTGGTATGGACATGTTAAACGAATGAGAGATGAAATGCTTACAAAGAGAATATATGAGTTAGAAACAAGGGGAAATACATTGAGAGGAAGACCTCGGAGTAGGTGGAGAGATGGTGTGAAACAAGCATTGGAAGATAGAGAGATGACTGAAGAACAGGTAAGAGAAGTGGTGATGAATAGGAATGAATGGAGAATGTATGTGAATAGATGAGTGATAATCCAATCATAGGGAGAGGGAGTTGGGCACCAGTTAGACTAGATAATAGTCCGTCAGGCGCCTGGTCCGGGGAGCCGGTGTACTGTATAATTGTCGGTTTATTGTTCACTTGTAGCCGTAAGGCTGAAAATCTAGTTTTTTTTAACCTACTGTAGGTACAGTCAAAGCTTATTCTGCCTAACTAGGTCCCCTGCGACCTTTGACGAATGTGAGGTACCTGGGTTCCCACCATAGTACGTACATGCAAATGCTCTGGTGAGAAGAATGTGCAGGCTAACACAAGCTGATAGTTGAGCAGCCTGGTAAGGAAGCGGAAAAAATCCTTTAGGATTCTGATGGATTTGAACCATTGACATTGCGGTTACAGTGCGGACACCTTAAACCGTTGGCCATCCCGATCCTTAATATATGATCCAGATATATGAATGACCATGCCTGGAAGTAATGTGGGCAAGCATTGTGGTGTGCTCCGCTGCGTGTCTGTCTGCTGAGACTAGAAGCTCTCTCGAAGGTCTGGGACCTGCGGGTTGCTGGAGGTCTCTGGGTCTTATCCTGGGCGACCTAGATGTGTGCAAGTTTTTTATCATTTTTGATTTTGTTTTTTTTTGTTCAGGGTCTGTCTCAAGTCAGCTCCCTCCAACTACAGTATGGGGTATGTGTCCGAGTATATACATACATACAGTACCGTACTGTATTTGTATTCACGAGTGGGGGGCAGCAATCTTTGTTTGGACATTAAGCTAGGTTAGGCAAAACTGTTCTAGCCTACCGTGTACCAGTCTGCATTTCCTCCCATCCAAAATTCCCCTCGGGGGAAATCTGGCCCAGTATAGATACTTCCCGGAGGGAATTTTGGACCAGGATAATATTCCCCCTCACTCACCTGGTTATATGGCAAGTGTAGTTATGACTTTAACATAACAAAACATCAAGAAATGGCTCAACCAGGTTAGGTTAGGTTTGGATACCTTAGAACAAATATTATTTTATATTTTTTATTCAGTAAAATATACCACCATCCATATTTTTTTGTTAAAAATATGTGCACTTACAGTAAGTAACTATGTCAACTTCTCGTTCTTATGTAAGATGGAAATAATGACCAAGAGGGGAGAAAAATTTCCTAGGTCTGATTCCCCCCGCTACAAAAAAAAAAAAAAAGCCTAGGCCATCGTTTCCATGGGGAAAGTGAGCCTAGGCTAGTTTTATCCATACTATTCAAGCAACCTTTCAAACGATTCGCACGATCTGAGTCACAACAGTTACGTTCGCTTCTAATTAGACCGTTTTTGGGTTGAGAAGTCAGGACTTACTGTCATCATCATATATGCTGACAGCAGGCGGCAAATATCAGCTGACCGTGGGATAATTTTGATAAAATAAAATAAAAACAACAGGAGTCAAATTAGACGTGTAACAGTCGTGACCGAGAGCATATGAACATCGCAGCGAAAGGTTGCTTGCATTTAACCCTTTTGCCGGGGGGAAATTCAATGAGGGGGAAAAAGTCCTGCTCATAATTCCTACCCTATCCTAATCTAACCTAGTGTCTTCAGTGGGGCTGCTTCGTCTTGGTCTTGGTCTTGGTGTGAGAGTCACCCTGAACGGATCAAAGGTGTGGCCTTAGGATCGGCTCTCTCTCCAGGGATGGCAATTAGATAGCATAGGTTGCCTAGGCAATTAGATTGCTACCCGCCGACGTTAAAAATGCCCGCCAATCTTAAAAAAATTGGATTTGATATTATCATTAATAACGATCCAGTAAACTAAGCAATGCAGATATGTTAAGCAAAAATTTTCTAGTAATTTGACACGTTTGCGGGGTGTGGGCCTGTGGGGGCAATGACACTATAGCCTATATAATTTGTGGCTTTACATTGACAGGGGGAGGAAGGTAGTTAAAATAGTATATAGCCTATAATCCTACTTTACTGTTACAAATTACTCATCGCACTCCGGAATAACTCCAATAACTTCTACAAAGCCTTCAGTGAAGATAAAACACAACATATATTGCAAACACAAATGGAACCCTAGCCTAGTCTTGTAAAATCTTACCTGGATAATTAGGCTAGGCCTAGGCCTATTAAACTTTGATGTGCTCTGGCAACCAAGAATAAGGCTAATTAAATTAATGTGGCATCTTAATTTCATCTAGGCTATTTCCTGTCCTCTACCTGTGCACTCTGAAACATGTAAGGCTAGGCTAGTATCAGGTCAGTAGCCTACTGCACTCTCAAATCTCAATCCCAATTTAAAGATGCAGAAACAATATAATTCCACTTTGTTTCTTTTCAGGTGACAATAAATCGATTCCCTTAACAGCTAGGCCTAATTTCTCGATATTTAGGCTAGGCCTAGGCCTAATGGAAAAATGTGAAACTAGGCCTAGGCCTAGCCTATGTCTGCATCATACTAAGACCAAGTTTTTATTATTAGCACCACATTTCACTACAAATATTCAGACTAATTGAGAATTCTTGATGGGAACTGCAATTTACCGTCAGTTGCAAAGAAACAGACTAGGCCTAGGCTATAGTAAAGTTTTGCCTTTTCGCAAGTCCTGTGAGGAAGGTCTGGCATAACATTTGGGTTATTTGAAGATATTTTACCCAAATGAGGCTCTATCAAGACATTACAGAGAGTTCATTGTACATTTACTAAAGTGTTATGTGATATGACAACCAAGAATATAGCTGATTGAAGCACTTTAATCTTATATATTCCCTGCTCTCGCTGCCCTAAGAATGATTGCAGACGCAATTATTATTATTATGTAGTTTTACTTATTGCCTACATTTTAAGTTCTTTTAAGCGTCGCTGTTATATTATATATATATTTATCATACCTTATGGTACAATCTTGACTAGAAAAATAGCGTAATAGGCGAAATTAAGATCACCACACTTATTTATATCCCCACCCCCTGCTACTGCCGCGGACCTTGGGCTAACGTCCGCGGATAATAAGAATAATAAAAACTATTTGTCTACAGCCTACTGGGCAAAAGCCCTCATAAGGCGGAGAAGGTGGCGGGGATCAGATGCCATAGATAGGATACCTGGACCTGACTGACCCTTCCCAGCAACCATTGACCCTTCCCCAGACAGTCACTTGATCTCTTGTATATATGTTTTGTATTTTTATCATTATGCCCCCTCCCCCTCTTCCCCCTGCCCCCCATATATATATTATTATTATTACTAGGCTAGTATCTATTTATTATATATTATTATTATTATACTCCCCCCCCTCTTCCCCCTCCCCCTCCCCCCTCCCCCCATATATATATATATAATAATTCTTATTTATGTATTTATGTATGTTATGCCCCCTCCCCCTCCCCCTCATCCCCCTGGCCCCCATACATATATTATTATTATTACTAGTCTAGTATCTATTTATTATATATTATTATTATTATTATACTCCCCCCCTCTTCCCCCTCCCCCCCCCCCATATATATATTTATATATATATATATATAATATAATTCGTATTTATGTATTTATGTATGTTTATGCCCCCTCCCCCATTATACATCCCTCCCCCTCTTCCCCATGCCCCCACATATATAAATATATATATTAATATTATTACCAGTATCCATTATTATTATTATTATTATATATTATTATTGTTATACCTCCCTCCTCCTCCCCCTCCCCCCTCTCCCCCCCCCCCCCCCCTCCCCCTCCCCCCATATATATATATATATATATACTGTATATATATTTTTTTCTTTTTTTTTTCAATGTTTTTTTTAATTTTTAGTTTGATATATACTGTATATATATATATATATATAATTATTTATATATATATATATATATATATATATATATATATTATATTTTGTTATTTTGTATTTGTTTTGTATTTGTTTTTATATACCCCCCCCCCCATTACAGATCAGTTACACATATCTGAGTAGTCTAGCAGCCATGAGTAAGAGTCGACCCATCCCGGAGGACCAGCTGGCCTCCGTCCTCGCCACAGTCCTGGATATGACAAGCAGTGAGAGTGAAAGCGAGGACGACATGGGGGGGGATGATGAAGAGGAGTGGACGGATGATTTTAGCCCTTCTCCACCGCCCAGGGGGAAGAGGAGGAGGAGTGTCATCGACGACCCTTCAGCACCTCCACCCCCACAACCTCCACCCGTCCTACCTCGCTCATCCCCACCCATCCCCCTACCTCGCTCATCAACACCCGTCCTCCTACCTCGCTCATCAACACCCGTCGCCCTACCTCGCTCATCAACACCCATCGTCCTACCCCGTACAACCCTACCCGTCCTACCCCGTACAACCCCACCCGTCCCCCTACCCCGTACATCACTACGCATCGCCCCACCTCATCCATCCCCACCCCTCCTACCAGCACTAATTCAACCATCAACATCCACTCATCTCTTCACACCACAACCATCAACATCCACTCAATGCTTCACACCACTACCATTCCCGGACCTCAATACATCGTCATTCTATTCTTCTCCTGCTTCACGCACCCTGCATGGCGGTCTATCCCAAGTTTTAGTGAATAATGGATACTCCTACTCCGACATCTCCAGCACCATCAACCACCATCTTGAAAAATGGTACACCCAAAGCCCTCCCAACATTGACCCCCCAATGAAATTAAGATCTTCTACCGCAATTAAATGTCCTCTGAACACAAATATGACGAGGCCATCTTAAAAGAAATAATCTCCAAGCATGTCCACCCAACCAAACCCGGAAAACAAAATCAAATTAATAATTTATTACAAATCCCCCAAGACCTCCAACCTCGTTCTCCGCAACAAACCAGCTTCCACCAAGATAAAGAGCCCGATGACCGACGATCACGTCATTTACCAACATACCTGTAATTATGAGGACTGTGGACCTCATTCCTATATTGGCATGACGCAGTCTCGTCTTTCACGTCGGTTAACTCTTCACCTTCAGGCTGGAGCCATCAAAGACCACTATCTCACCCCCAACCACTCCCACCTCACACGCAACGAGTTAGAGAAACACACCACCATACTCGATAAAGAAAGTGACCCAAGGAGATTACCTATACTCGAAGCGTTATATATCCAAGCCTTACATTCTAACATCAACAACCAAACTCTAGACCTTCAGATCCTTCCTTCTGCCAAATGGCACTACCCTACAGGACCTAACACCCCCCTCGACCCCCGGTGCCCTTGACGCAGCCCCCCGCGCTACCTCCTTCAGCTTCGTCTTCTGCCGGCGCCATACGTACCACGCAACTTAGGCCACGCCCCTCGACACGCAGCCAATCAGCTTTGACCCCGCCAACCGACCAACACCATCCCGCATCCAGTGCGCCTGCGTGAAGCGGTTCCCCCTTTTGCACTCATAGAATACCCCTCCACCAATGGGAGACTTTTGCCCCCTGATTTTTGCCTCCTCTGATCCTCCACCCTCTAAAATAGAGAGATTAAAATCCTCACAAAATGACGAAGAACGGGTGAAATTTGTAGAGCTACGACGCAAAGCCAAAAAGTTAATTAAGCAAAGTAAAAAGACCTTAGAGTTACATATTGCGAATCAAAGTAAAACAAACCCGAAAGAATTCTATAGTTATATCAGAAAGAAAAAAGTAGTTACTTCAACTGTTGGACCGTTAGTCGATGAAAAAGGAGAATACACCAAAGACGAAGTACAAATGAGTAATGCCCTCAATACCTTCTTTGCATCAGTTTTTACAACAGAAGACCTCAGTGATATCCCTACACCATCGCCGATTCAGATTGATAATTCAGATGTTCTAAGCAATATCACCGTTACAGAGAGAGAAGTATTGAATTGTTTAGATAAACTCAAGGTAAATAAAACGCCAGGACCTGATACAATCTCGCCTAGAGTTCTAAAGGAAGCTAAGAATGAGCTCTCCAAACCACTGACATTACTATTCAATAAATCCTTGCAGTCTGGAACTATGCCTGATCAGTGGAAGCTAGCCAACGTAACACCGATATTCAAAAAAGGCAGCAAATCCCTACCCAGTAACTATCGTCCAATTAGCTTAACCTCAGTTGTATGTAAAATGCTAGAAACGGTCATACGAGACAGACTCGTAAATCACTTGGAGGAAAATAACATACTTAAAGATACTCAACACGGCTTTCGTAAAAAACGTTCCTGTTTAACAAACCTCTTAGACTTCTTCCACGATATCCTCAACCTCTACGATGAGAGTAAAGCTGTAGATATTATATACCTTGATTTTCAAAAGGCCTTTGACAAAGTTCCCCACAAACGTTTACTGCTAAAACTAAAAGCGCATGGAATACAAGACGGTGTGTTGAAATGGATAGAAAATTGGCTCAGCAACAGAAAGCAAAGGGTAGTCATAAACGGTAAGGCATCTAAATGGACCAATGTAAGTAGCGGGGTACCCCAGGGATCGGTACTAGGACCAATTCTCTTTCTAATTTTACATCAACGACATAGATGAGGGTCTCACCTGCACAATCTCAAAATTTGCTGACGATACAAAAATTGCAAATAGCGTACTCTCAAAAGAACAAGTTGACGATATGCAACACAATCTAGATAAATTGTCATGTTGGGCCCAAATTTGGCAAATGAGTTTCAATGCGGATAAATGTAAAGTACTACATGTCGGATACCTAAATGAGAAAGCAAACTATTCGATGAATGGCACTCAGCTTAAGAATGTAAACAGAGAAACTGATCTGGGAGTAACAATATCGAGTAACCTAAAACCGAGTCAACAATGTTCAGAAGTTGTTAAGAAGGCAAACAAAATAATTGGCTTTATAGGCAGGTCATTTGAGCATAAATCCAAAGAAGTTATCCTAACCCTTTACAATTCCTTAGTCCGCCCTCTTCTGGAATACTGCGTTCAATCCTGGTGCCCTTATTACCAAAAAGATATAAACAAGCTAGAACGAGTTCAACGTAGAGTTACCAAAATGATACCTAGCCTAAAGAACAAACCATACGAAGAGCGTCTTAGAGAATTAAATCTATTTCCTTTAACCCAGCGCAGATTAAGAGGCGACTTAATTCAAGTGTTCAAAATCATCAAAGGCATCGACAATATGAACTGTAGTAAGTACTTCACTATCGACCAATCTAATTACACGCGGGGAAACGGTTGCAAAATTATTGGTAAATCTTTTAACTCGCACGAATCTAAGAATTTCTTCTTCAATCGAGTTGTCAACTTGTGGAATGGGCTTCCCCGAGACGTTATAGACTGCAGCACCGTTGATTCATTTAAATTCCGCCTAGACAAATATCTCGCATCAAACCCGCGACTGACTGCGTTTGTAAATGAATAACTTTATCCTCCCCTCAGTTACTAACCCATATGTCCCCTACTAACTTCCTAGTCCTGCCACGTTAGTGGCAGGGCAGTAGTTCCCTTTACAATGTTCCCTTACCCACTCTAAATCACTGTTTGGACACTTGATCCTCAGTGTTTTGGAGGACAAGCAACCTAGAAGGGTCACTAGATCTGTTGTTGCTTGATTTCCTTTGTACTCCTTTGTACTTTGTACTCTATATATACCCTTCCTGTTTTACCTTTTATATCATTCTACCCTTACTTGATAATGCTGGTTGTCCAGTGAAACGCGTCGTATATCCTGTATCATCATGTACATTTATGTAACCCTGTACCACCATGAATTTTGCTCATCTCATTCATCTACTTCCTACCACCAAGCGAAAACTCATCAGAGACCTGGAAACTTTGAATAATAAAATTTCCAACGTAGAAATTGCCATTTCTTTTAACCTCGTATGTATTAAAGAATATATATATATATATATATATATATATATATATATATATATATATATATATATATATATATATATATATAGGCTACATATAAATACACACATTGACACATTGTTTTTACCATTATTTGTTTTTGACACCTTGTATATACAGTATATGTCATATATATATATATATATATATATATATATATATATATATATATATATATATATATATATATATATATAAATTTTTCCACACACATACATTACATTACCATTACCATTTACCATTCTTTATATTTTGTTTGACACCTTGTATATTTATATATATATATATACAGTATATATATATATATATATATATTCATTACTTTATTTTATTTACGTGTACAATAGAATTATTTCTGAATTTATTACCTGAAGATAACCTGGCTTTCTTGTTTTGTTTTTTCAGTGTCAACCCAGGAGCCATTTCCCTTCTCGTAGGAAAGGGTTGTGGCCCTACCAGGTAAGTAAAATTGACAACCTTCATGACTGACTTGTCTTCTATGAACATTATACAATTATTGGCAAGGAAAATTATATAAAAGTGTTGTATATTGTGGCAAAGATATACAACTGTATAAACATTCTCATATATTTTCATAACAATAACAATGCATGGAAACAATTGTGCATAGCTCGCGAACCAATTACGCTATATTATTTTGGTTTTCACCATTAGAAAGAGCATAATTTTCCGATTCCGGAGATATATACAGTTCTATACGTATCCTAGCAAATAACGCAACAACGAGGTGGGGAACAGCTCGGAACCCGGCTAGCGTCGGCGGAACAGAGACGGGTGAAGCGTAAATATTCGCATTTTGGCTCTTAATTTCAAATATTGATAGCGCAAAAAGTATTTGTCATAGGAACTTCTAGTTTGTTTTATACTCATCAGCATAATTTTCCTAAATTTAAAACCATACACTTCGTAACAATGAAATATATCGAAAATGTTATAAACCATATCAATCAAAATCATACTTTTTATTTTTCGGTCACTGCTTGAGAACTATTGGAGATAAACAATTTCTGTTTTCAGATTTGGAAAGAGCAGAAAAAATACTATTATTTGAGCAAAACAAATATATGGTCATCACTTACAATTTAGAGATAGGACGGTGTGAAGACAATTGCATGGGAATTATTTGTATTCCGGACTCATTTACACTTTAATATTTCTATTTATTTACATTTTTTTTATTTTTTTTTATCATGTACTATAAATATTCCTCTTTCCATTGACATATGATACATCACAATAAACAGCATTCTGGTGGATGGAAATAGAGATATATGTAAGGCTTCGAAAACACTCATGAGCCAAATTCAAGACTCAAAAGCTATGTATACCGCCTCCTCCTCGGACTTATTTGGACTTATGACGGAAGGAGTTAATATAAAATATGTAGGCCTCCTTTACTTTCCCTAGTCAGCAGTAACTCATAAGTATTTATTAATTAATTCTTTTTGACATTTGTTGTCCTATTCTCTTGTACCGACCTTGTGCTTGTTCCCTGCTTGATATTAAATTTAATCGTTGATTTTCCTTTATGATTTGAACGATGTCCAGATTTTCATATGTTTTTTCAATGTCCTGTCTATTAGAGGGTAGTAAATTTCCTATTAGATGATTTTACGAATAATTTATTTTAAAATATGTAACTAGCATTTTTTATCTCTGGACAAAATATGTAATACTATTCAGGATTGTTGCAAATATGGACTTCTTAGGAATGGATCAAAAAGCGAAGATGTCACTAATAAGGTCAGAGAAATTGGTAATACTAATTATACTTTATCTAAGAAAGAATAATGTAAAGTCAAGTCATTGGTTTTTAATATATATATATATATATACAGTATATATATATTTTTTATTTTTTTATTTTTTTCTATGTGAATGAGGGAGACAAAAGGTATAACTGCCTGCAGTGAGTGCCTCCCCCAGAGTTCAAAAAGTGACAGGGTCAAAATCAAGGGACGTTCGATCTAACATGCCTGGACACACAGAGTTTGAAGCACAGAGTTTTGGGAAAGAATGATTCTGGGAGAGAGTTCCAGAGCTCAGCAGCTGAATAGAAGAAAGTCTAAGAATAGCGTTTCACTCTTGGGTTGGAGATTTGCACAGAGTAGGGGTGGGATTGTGTTGGAAGGCAGGTACCCTACGTAGAGGAGGTGGTATACACTGGGAAAGCTCCGAGGAACACTGATTATTGTAGTAGCAATAGAATAGCGAGAGATATGCAACATTGCGGCGAAGAGAGAGAGAGATTGCAGAGAGTTGGTGAGTGGACGGGAATTAATGATACGAAAGGCTTTCCTTTCTACTTTGTCTAGGAGTGCGGTGTGAGAGGATCTTCACACATGTGAACAATACTCAATACAAGGATGCACTGTGCCCATGTACAGAGCAAGAAGCTGCGCAGGGGTGAAGAACCCCTTGAGGCGGTTGAGCACACCCAGCTTCTGGGAGGCTGCCTTAGTGAGACTGGTAATATGGTCCTTCCAAGTGAGAGCAGAAGAAAATGAGACACTGAGAACATTGAGAGAAGATGAAGGGTTGATTTTTGTATTGTTGAAAAATAAGGGATAGTCGTCTGGAGGTTCCTGACGGATAGTAAGATGGATAAATTGAGTCTTGGAAGCATTAAATGCAACAAGGTTTTCTCTATCCCAATTGGAAATAGTAGCTAGATCAGAAGATAAGTGGTTTCTGGCTTCATTACATTTGCATTTGAGGGACTGCTGGCTGGGGCGTTCTAGAAAACTAATTGAGTGGTGTAAGGTAGAGTCGTCTGCATATGAATGGATGCAGGGACCGGATGTACAGTTGAGAAGATCATTTATGAAAATTAGAAAGAGAATAGGAGATAGGACAGAACCCTGAGGAACATGGAAGTTGATAGGATGAGGAAGTGAGCGATGGCCGTCCACAACCGCAACTATGGCATATATATATATAATATTTTCGATTGTCTGTCTGTCTGTGAGTGTATGTGTGTGTCTGTGTGTCTGTTCTTTATGCATGGCCACATTTTTTAAGGTAGAGTGTTCATACTTGGTATGCATAGTAAGGGGGTTCCTGGGCAGGTTTTTGTGAAAAAATAGAATTCCCCAGGGTGAAAGGGGCGGAGAAAATGGGCGCGAAAACGGAAAAATCGCTTTTGGTTTAAAAAAAAAGGCCGTTTGGGGCAGAAGGAGGCCTCTGATCGAAAAGATGTATGGAACGCAAGTTGTTCGCAGCCCCACAAAATGGGGGTACTGGTGAGGTCAGATCCAAAATCGGAGGTCATTTAGCGGCCGAAATCGAGGTCGCCGTTTAATGTGGCGCTGGGAGGTCGAGGCCGGTGATTAAGGTAGTACTAGTATTGTGATGATTGTGGTAGTAGTGATTGATGATGGTGATTATGGTAGCAGTGATGGTGATTATGGTGATTACCCGGGCAACGCCGGGTACCCCTGCTAGTAATGTATATAATATTTTTGATTGTCTGTGTGTGTGTGTGTTCTTAATAGGCGGCCGCAGTTTTGGACCTGGGGAGCTGAAACTTTGCATGTGGGTGTCAATTGACCTGGGTCAGGTCATAGAGGGGGCGAGGCCACGATCGGAGGTCGTTTCGAGGCCGAAATTGAAAAAAAACATGAAAAAAAAAATGAAAAAAATGGCCGTTTGGGGCAGAAGGAGGCCTCCGATCGAAAAGGTGTATGGAACGAAAGTTGTTCGAAGCCCCCCAAAATGGGGGTACGGATGAGGTCAGATCCAAAATCGGAGGTCATTTAGCGGCTGAAATCGAGGTCGCCGCTTAATGAGGAACAGGGAGGTCGAGGCCGGTGATTATGGTAGTAGTAGTATTGTGATGGTTGTGGTAGTAGTGATTGATGATGGTGTCTATATAATATTTTCGATTATCTGTCTGTGTGTGTGTGTGTTCTTAATAGGCGGCTGCAGTTTTGGACCTGGGGAGCTGAAACTTTGCATGTGGGTGTCAATTGACCTGGGTCAGGTCATAGAGGGGGCGAGGCCACGATCGAAGGTCGTTTCGAAGCCGAAATTTAAAAAAAAATGATAACAAGAAAAAAAAAATAGCCGTTTGGGGCAGAAGGAGGCCTCCGATCGAAAAGGTGTATGTAACGAACGTTGTTCGCAGCCCCCCAAAATGGGGGTACAGATGTGGTCAGATCCAAAATCGGAGGTCATTTAGCGGCCGAAATCGAGGTCGCCGTTTAATGAGGAACAGGGAGGTCCAGGCCGGTTATTATGGTAGTAGTAGTATTGTGATGATTGTGGTAGTAGTGATTGATGATGGTGATTATGGTAGTAGAATTTAAACCCGGGCAATGCCGGGTACCCCTGCTAGTATATATATATATATATATATATATATATACAGTATATATATATATAAATATATATATACAGTATATACTGTATATATATATATATGTAATTATATATATATATATATATATATATTATATATATATATATATATATATATATATAATATATATATATATATATATTTACCTGTATATATATATATATATATATATATATATATATATAATATATACCAGCAGGGGTACCCGGCGTTGCCCAGGTTTAAATTCTACTACCATAATCATTCATCACTACTACCACAATCATCACAATACTACTACTACCATAATCACCGGCCTCGACCTCCTTGTGCCTCATTAAACGGCGACTTCGATTTCGGCCACTAAATGACCTCCGATTTGGGATCTGATCTCATCCGTACCCCCATTTTGGGGGGCTGCGAACAACTTTCGTTCCATACACCTATTCGATCGGAGGTCTCCTTCTGCCCCAAACGGCAATTTTTTTCATTTTTTGTTTATATTTTTTTTCAATTTCGGCCTCGAAACGACCTCCGATTGTGGCCTCGCCCCCTCTATGACCTGACCCAGGTCAATTGAAACCCACATGCAAAGTTTCAGCTCCCCAGGTCTAAAACTGCGGCCGCCTATTAAGAACACACACACATACAGACAGACAATCAAAAATAATATATAGACACCATCATCAATCACTACTACCACAATCATCACAATACTACTACTACCATAATCACCGGCCTCGACCTCCCTGTGCCTCATTAAAGGGCGACCTCGATTTCGGCCGCTAAATGACCTCCGATATTGGATCTGACCTCATCAGTACCCCCATTTTGGGGGGCTGCGAACAACTTTCGTTTCATACACCTTTTCGATCGGAGGCCTCCTTCTGCCCCAAACGGCCATTTTTAAAAAAATTTCATTTGTTTTTCAATTTCGGCCTCGAAACGACCTCCGATCGTGGCCTCGCCCCCTCTATGACCTGACCCAGGTCAATTGACGCCCACATGCCAAGTTTCAGCTCCCCAGATCCAAAACTGTGGCCGCCTATTAAGAACACACACACACAGACAGACAATCGAAAATATTATATAGATTACTAGCAGGGGTACCCGGCGTTGCCCGGGTAATCACCATAATCACCATCACTACTACCGCCACTACTACTACCATAATCACCATCATCAATCACTACTACCACAATCATCACAATACTACTACTACCATAATCACCGGCCTCGACCTCTCTGTGCCTCATTAAACGGCGACCTCGATTTCGGCCGCTAAATAACCTCCGATTTTGGATCTGACCTCATCCGTACCCCCATTTTGGGGGGCTGCCATGAAGTTTCATTCCATACACCTTTTCGATTGGAGGCCTCTTTCTGCCCCAAACGGCCATTTTTTTTAAACGCGCCCATTTTTTCCATCCCTTTCAACCTGGGGAATTCTATTTTTTTCACTAAAACCTGCCTAGGGACCCCTTTACTATGCATACCAAGTATGAACGCTCTAGCTTAAAAACTGCGGCCGCCTATAAAGAACAGACACACACACACACACACACAGACAACCGCAAATATTATATAGAATTATACAGTATATATATATATATAAATATATATATACAATATATATATATATATATGCATATATATATATATATATATATATATATATATATATATATATATAGAGAGAGAGAGAGAGAGAGAGTATATTTTTTATTTTTTTGTTTAATAATACAGGCCAAAGATATATGCAGGAATATTATTAAAGCGAACACAAGCCGGGTGACATCGCGACTCCTCTGTAAAAGCCGGCTCTCCTGACACTGTGAATAATAGGCCAGGGTGCGGTAGGCTGTAGTGATAGTGGCCCTGACGCCGGTACACCTACTGAAGGAAGAAAGGAACAAGGGGAGTGCTGGAGACGTGAACGATGGGAAACAATGACTGATGATAACATAAGCACGGATGGTGGTGCCAGAATCCTGAATTGTCAACACCACCATGCTATATCAAATACTTCCAGCAAGAATAATATGTATACAGTATATATATATATATATATATATATATATATATATGTATATTCTGGCTTTCGTTAGTGGAATTTAGTCAGTCTAGGAAGGATTTGTAGGAAGTAGCGAGTTTATTGACATACTCTTTGCCCCTTTGATACATTGAGATCCTTCTTAACCTGTATACAATCGCTTAATGATAGCCAGAGCAGTATGCTAAAATGCGTCATAATCCCCAAGTGGTTAAATAGAAAACCAAATAATATACACACTAAGAATGTAGTTGAATGTCAATGGGGGCCAAATATCCACAACAACCAATTACAAGCCCCAAACTGGTTCTGCGGCAGTGATAACCTAATCAGACACTCTCCTCGGGTTAATTAACATAATCTGGATCTTAATAATTTTGCTGCAAACAAGCTTTATCTTGTGATATTGGATACCCTTACTAATCTCTAACCGTTTTGGTAGGATAATCCTCAGGGTATTAGAGTGTGAAGCCTATAATTGGGCTTTGTAATGAATTGGGGTTGTGTGGGACAGGGATCTGCCTTGCTTAGGCCAATCGGCTTTCTGCAGACTCCCATTTTCTTATGTTCTTATGTTCTTATGTAGCTATATTATGCAGCCTGGATAATGGTTGTCAGTACAATGTTTATGTGTTATCTGTTTTTTCTTTACTTCATACACATAGGAAAAACAACACAGCATATTTGTGTTATTTGTATGAAGGATCCAAAAGACAAAGCTGCCTTTTGTCTCCTTCATACACATAGGAAAATCAAATAAAAGAAATATGCAATGTAATATAGAACATTATACAGGATTCATGATCTACAGTATATATATACAGTATTATATGATGTATATATATATATATATATATATATATATATATATATATACTGTATATATATATACAGGTATATATATTATAATATATATATATATATTATAATATAATACAGTATATATATATATTATATAAGCAACAATTTTCTGCTATTAGAAACCATTCTCGTGACTTAGACCATAGATTCAGTGAACAAAATTTTAAAATTAAATCTAAATTTAGGAACAAGAATGATACCTTTATTGCTGAAAAATACTATATAAGTAAATTCAAACCAAAATTAAATACATAGCTTCATTTATAGGAAGCTCCAGTTTTTTGTTTTCCACTGTATTATTTTTGTGAGTGTTTTTTGTTGAATTAAGTTTCTTGATTAGGTGTGTTTTTTCTTTTTGTTTAGTCTGTTGATTTCGGTAACTTTTGAAAATTCATGGATGGCAGCTCATATTTTGTGTGTATATAAACTAGGAGTTAACTGTGTATTTTTACGTCAGTCACCACCTACACAGCAGTTTATCAACATCATAGTAAGCTACATGTGTGTATGTACTTCATATACCTTTTCAAATTTGTATTGATAGGTTAGATTAATCTTTTTTGTTCACATACATTTTTGAATGTCCTTATTCGGTTGGTTAAGTGTAAAATATAAACTTACAAGGCTTGCCTTTGAATTGTTTATATATATCTAATAGATATTTTTCTTTTTTGGTGTGTTAGTCAACATAATAATGTAAACATAATTTTACTTCTATTGATAACAGATTTGTCTAATAATTTTCACAAAAATCATTAGTGTGTTTTTTGCATAATATTTTCGCAGCCACTGTCAAGTGTGCAGTAATTTTCTTTATTATACAGTTGTATATAAGTAAAGAGATCCTCCCAAGCTTTATAATAACAACATATTAATTGGTTAAAAGGATGAAGTTCTTCTTTTGTATATTTTGTATTGTTACTTTTGGAAAAAGTTAAAAGATTCTCACAAGCTTTGTACTTAACATATGTTTACACTAGGTTACTTTCTTTTTAGGATCGTATGTTGAAATATAGCCTGATGATGGATGTGTGATACGTCCGAAAATTTGCAAATAAATAACTCAACATGTACACTGTTGTGGCTCTTGTCCTACTCTTCATATACAAAATTAGATATCCTGGAAATGTACCTACCACTGACATAATATATATATATATCGGTATACTGTATATATATATATATATATATATTTTTTTTTTGTCTATGTGATTGAGGGAGGCAAAAGGCAGAACTGCCCATAGTTGAAAGAGTGACAGGGCCAAAATCAAGGGACGTTCGAGCCAAAATGCCTGGACACACGGAGTTTGAAGCAATTTAAGTCATAGGAAGAAGGAAAGACTGATTCTGGGAGAGTTCCAGAGCTCAGCTGTTTAGTAGAAGAAAGTTTGAGAGTAACGTTTCACTCTCGGTTTGGAGAGTTGCACAGAGTAGGGGTGGGATTGAGTTGCAAGACGGGTACCACGTGCCCTACGTAAAGGAGGTGGTATACACTGGGAAAGCTCTGAGGAACACTGATTATTATAGTAGCGATAGAATAGCGAGAGAGATGCAGCATTGCGGCGGAGAGAGAGAGATTGCAGAGAGTTGGTGAGTGGATGGGAGTTAATAATACGAAAGACCTTCCTTTCAACTTTGTCTAGGAGAGCAGTGTGAGAGGAACCTCCCCACACATGTGAACAATACTCAATACATGGACGCACTACGCCCCTGTACAGAGCAAGAAGCTGTGCAGGGGAAAAGAACCCCCTAAGGCGGTTGAGCACACCCAGCTTCTGGGAGGCTGCCTTAGCAAGACTGGTAATATGGTCCTTCCAACTGAGAGCAGAAGAAAAAGAGACACCAAGAATATTGAGAGAAGATGAAGTATTGATTTTTGTATTGTTGAAAAATAAGGGATAGTCCGCTGAGAGTTCCTTAAGGGTAGATAGATGGGGAAATTGGGTTTTGGAAGCATTAAAGGTAACAAGGTTTTCTCTGCCCCAATTGGAGATAGTATTTAGATCAGAATTTAAGAGTTCTATGGCTTCATTACGTTTGTCGTTGAGGGATTGCTGGCTGGGGCGTTCTGAAAAACTAAAGGAGTAGTGTAAGGTTGAGTCGTCTGCATATGAATGGATGGGAATTGAGGTACAGTTGAGGAGATCATTTATAAAAATTAGAAAGAGAATAGGAGATAGGACAGAGCCCTGAGGAACACCGGAGTTTATAGGGTGAGGAAGTGAACGATGGCCGTCCACAACCGCGGCTATGGAACGGCCGGAAAGGATATTAGAGACAAAGGCACAGATGGAGGGATAGAAACCGAAGGAGGGTAGTTTAGAAATTACAGATTTGTGCCAGACTCTATCGAAGGCTTTCGATATGTCTAGTGCAATAGAAAAAGTCTCACCGAAGTCCCGAAAGGAGGATGACCAAGAGTTAGTAAGATATGAAAGAAGATCACCAGTAGAGCGACCCTTAAGGAAGCCATACTGGCGATCTGAGAGCAGATTATGAGAAGAGAAATGCTTAAGAAATTTGGAAGCAAGAACAGTTTCAAAAACTTTAGAAAGACAAGAGATGAGAGCAATTGGACGATAGTTGGAGGGTTGAGAGCGGTCACCCTTCTTTGGGACAGGTTGAATGTGAGCAAACTTCCAGCATGAAGGGAAGACGTTAGAGGATAGACAGAGACGAAAGAGTTTGCCTAGGCAGGGAGTCAGCACGGAAGCACAGTTTTTGAGAACAACACGAGGAACACCGTCCGGACCGGACGCTTTATTAGTATTAAGCCCAGAGAGGGTAGAAAGTACATCTTTAGAAGAGATTAGGATATTAGGCATAGGTAAGAGAGAGGAGGGTGGAGAGGGAGGAATAGCACCGGAATCATCCAAGGTGGAGTTTCTAGCAAAAGTTTGAGTGAAGAGTTTAGCTTTGTCAGAGGAAGAAGTGATGGTTGTGCCATCAGAGTGGGAAAGTGGAGGGAAAGACGAGGAAGATAAATTGTTGGAGAGGTTTTTGGCTAGATGCTAGACAGCTTGGGAAGAGCTAGAGTTGGATAGTGCAGTGCATTTATTATTGATGAAAGAGTGTTTGGCAAGTTGAAGAACAGATTTGGCTTGATTCCGGGCAGAAACATAGGAAGAATGAGAGTCTTGAGTTTTAAGACGTCGGTACCGTTTGAATGCTTCCTCCTTATTGCGGACAGCAGTAGAACAGGCGTGAGTAAACCAAGATTTTTTAGCATTAGTCTGAGAGAAAGAAATTGGAATGTATGCTTCCATGCCCGATAGGATTACCTCGGTAATGCGTTCAGCACTCTCCGAGGGTCCCCGGCCACGGAACCAGAAATTATTCTATGGGAAATCAAAGAAATACTGCAGGAGAGCCTCCCAGTCGGCACCGCCAAAGTGCCACAAGCGCCGCCGGCTAGAAGGATCGGGTGGCCGTACTGGAGAGATAGGACAGTTGACAGACATAAGTTTATGGTCGGAGGAGCCCAAAGGAGAGAAAAGATCGACAGTATAAGAAGAAGGGTTAGAAGTTAGAAACAAGTCAAGAATGTTGGGCCGATCTCCGATGCGATCCGGGATACGGGTGGGTTGCTGAACTAACTGCTCTAGGTAATTTATGATAGAAAAGACGTAGGCTTGTTCCCCAGGTGGGTCAGTAGTGTGAGAGGAGAGCCATTGGCGGTGGTGAACGTTGAAATCTCGTAAGATGGAGATTTCTGAGAAAGGAGAAATAGATAGAATGTGTTCCACTGTAGAGTTTAGATAGTCAAAGAATTTGGAAAAGTTGGTATAGTTAGGGGAAATATAGACCGCACAGAAATATTTAGTAAGAGAATGACAGGAAAGTTTGAGCCATAAAGTTGAGAATTCAGAGGAGTCGAAATCGGGAACACGAGAGCAAGTGAGTTTGTTGTGCACATATGCACAACATCCGCCTTTGGCTTTGAAACTAGGATAGAGAAAGTAGGAGGATACAGAGAAGGGGCTGCTGGATGTTGCTACAGACACCTGAGTTTCGGTGAGGAAGAGAAAATCAGGTTTGTAGGAGGAGAGATGGTGCTCAACAGAGTGAAAGTTAGAAGAAACTCCGCGAATGTTTCAGAAATCAATAGAAAGAGTAACAGGCCGAGGTCCAGGTAATTTTGTGGGGTCGTCAGGGGATGGTCGGTCGGGTGTGGGGGCATTTATGCCCCCCCCCCAGGGACTCCGAGGCTGGGCTAAAATTCATAATTGTTAAACAATTTTGGTGTGGAGGAATGAAGTGTGGTGTGCATGTTTAGTGTAGTGAAATGGATAGGAGGAGGAGGTGTTTGTGAGAGCTAGCTGGATTGCTCTCAGTGTAAATGAGGCACAAAGAAAATCAGTAAGAGAGGCCAAGCAAATGAAACAGGAGTTCCAGCGACTCTTTATCACATGCCTATAACGTCACCTGGGTCTAACCCTGATCGATTGGTGCCTACAATCTACCCATCGTATGTATATATATATTAAAGAAACTGACTGGAGCTTTTTAATTCACAATAACGACATAAATACATCTTGGAAGTTATTCGAAGCCACTTACCTAAAAGCAGTGCAAGACTGCATACCATCGAAAATACGGCGTCCAGGCCATAATAATAAGCCCAAATGGTGGGATAAAGATATTTAAAACTGCCTGCTTGCTAAAAAATTTGCTAATGATAGATTAAAATCCTCACAAAATGACGAAGAACGGCTGAAATTTGTAGAGCTACGTCGCAAAGCCAAAAAGTTAATTAAGCAAAGTAAAAAGACCTTAGAGTTACATATTGCGAATCAAAGTAAAACAAACCCGAAAGAATTCTATAGTTATATCAGAAAGAAAAAGTAGTTACTTCAACTGTTGGACCGTTAGTCGATGAAAATGGAGAATACACCAAAGACGAAGTACAAATGAGTAATGCCCTCAATACCTTCTTTGCATCAGTTTTTACAACAGAAGACCTCAGTGATATCCCTACACCATCGCCGATTCAGATTGATAATTCAGATGTTCTAAGCAATATCACCGTTACAGAGAGAGAAGTATTGAATTGTTTAGATAAACTCAAGGTAAATAAAAACGCCTGGACCTGATACAATCTCGCCTAGAGTTCTGAAGGAAGCTAAGGATGAGCTCTCCAAACCACTGACATTACTATTCAATAAATCCTTGCAGTCTGGAACTATGCCCGATCAGTGGAAGCTAGCCAACGTAACACCGATATTCAAAAAAGGCAGCAAATCCCTACCCAGTAACTATCGTCCAATTAGCTTAACCTCAGTTGTATGTAAAATGCTAGAAACGGTCATACGAGACAGACTCGTAAATCACTTAGAGGAAAATAACATACTTAAAGATACTCAACACGGCTTTCGTAAAAAACGTTCCTGTTTAACAAACTATAATAATAATGTATACACCACTATTGTCCAACACCATATGGCACCACAGACACTTTAGACTTGCGGGCGCCTCTGGCACCCAGGCCTGTGGAGGCAGCAAGTCCTTCAGTTCACACCAGACTCTCACATAACCAACTAGCGTCTCGGCGCTCCTGTACTCAACCCTAGCCAATAAAGGATTGAAGAGTACTGGTGTTATATCTCCATTCATCTTTATTATATGGCGCAGTGTATATCAGTATCTGAACCTACATGGAGAACCTGCACTACCTAGCTGAGGCTGCAGCCGCTGTGGAAGCCGGCTTGCCGCCATGCGGTCCCTACCCGGCTACACCTACCTCCCAACCGGTCGAGCCTTCATTGCCCGATGCCCTGTCTCCATACCCATCCATCATCTACTTGAATGAAAGGATCGACGCCCTCCAATCGAGTATCGCCACCTTTCTACAGCATCACCAGGATCAGCAGAATCTACAACTACAACATCGCCCCGCGACAGCTCCACCACCGCCCCGCCAGGATCTACAACAGCGCCCGCGGACAGCCCCACCACCGCCCCGCCAGGATCTCCAGCGCCACCAGCCTCTGCAACATCAGCCCCCAGGCCAGTAATGTTACCCACCAGGCTGACCCATCCTTTGCCTCACGCCCCACCAGTGATACACTTATTCATCCCTCTACACAGACACCCACACCTCATACATCTCCCCATGTCTCAGTGCCCCACCATATGCCAGTTACCCATGTCTCAGTGCCCCACCATATGCCAGCTACCCATGTCTCAGTGCCCCACCATATGCCAGCTACCCAGGTCTCAGTGCCCACCATATGCCAGCTACCCATGTCTCAGTGCCCCACCATATGCCAGCTACCCATGTCTCAGTGCCCCACCATATGCCAGTTATTCCCCACATGTCTTTATTACATATGAACATGACTAATCCCCTTACCCACCCTCTCAAGAGCGAATATCCCACACCCCCAACTGACGGCCAGGCCCACACTGGTGTCGGTAGCGAAACGGTCGGTATTACGGCGACCATTATGCCCCCCCTGGCTATCGTACGGCTGGCACCAACCCTCACGGCGCAGCCTTCTGCGCATGACGTCATCATACCACCACCGCCTCAAGTCCCTTCCTACCCCAGCCACAGCCCCCCCCCCGCCCCGCCGGGCTGCCCCTACGCGGCCCCAGGCCGATTTACATATGCCGGGACACGCCCTACGCAAATTCTGGGCTGATTGGGAGGTCTACAAGCGGCTCGTCCTTCTACCACCTCACGAGGCTACCATCGAGCTCTACCAGACGTGCGACCCTGCCCTTCAGAGCGCCATATTTGCTCACAATCAGGCGTTCTCCTCATTGCCAGAAATCGACCTAGCAACTCTCATCACACAACTCGTCCACCGACAACGGAACCGCGCAGCCGCTCGCCACCACTTCCGGTCTCTTCTCCAACAACCTACTGAACAGATCCGGGACTACGTCACACGTATTACGGAGGCCACTTTGGACTGTGGCTTTACCTACCCCTGCATGGCCGCCCACACAGCCAAACAACCACCCACCTTGACCAGGACCCCTCCACCACACCGGCCCACTTCCCTCCCCTTCCCACCTAACGACCTGCACCTGTCTGACCTTCGTGACTGGTTCTTGTCACAGTTTGCATCTTCTGCATTTAACACCACCAGCGGCCCACTCCCCACGATGTCTGGCCCTCCCATGCACATCCACATCAAGCCTGGCGCATCTCCACGTGCCGTGCACACCCCTGCCCCTATACCACATCATTGGAAGGCCCAGGTCAAAGCAGATCTCGACAGGGACGTCGCACTGGGCATTATTGAGCCTGTCCCCATCGGTACCCCTACTACCTGGTGTTCTAGGATGGTGGTGGTCGCCAAGAAAACTGGACAACCCCGCCGTACAGTTGACCTGCAGGCACTCAACCACGCCTGCCTTCGGGAGACACATCACACCCCGAGCCCATTCAACTTGGCCCAATCCATCCCTGCAGGCACTCGTAAGACGGTCCTAGACGCCTGGAATGGATACCATGCTGTTTTACTCGACGAATCCAGCAGGGAGGCTACGACTTTTATCACGGAATTTGGCCGTTACAGGTATATCAGGGCCCCTCAAGGTTACTTGGCAGCTGGCGACGCCTATACCCGACGCTTCGACGCAATCATACAGGCTGTCCCTCGTAAGGTGAAGTGTGTCGACGACTCCCTTTTGTGGGACTCTTCAGTCGAGGAGGCATTTTGGCACACTTTTGATTACCTGGCCCTCTGTGCAACCAACGGTGTCACTTTCAACCCTGACAAGTTTACCTTCGCCGCCCCTTCAGTTGACTTCGCCGGCCTCACCATCACAGACACTGGAATTAAGCCATGCACGTCCATGATTAAGGCCATCCGTGACTTTCCCACGCCCACAGACATCACAGGAGCCCGGTCGTGGTTTGGTCTCGTTGAACAGGTCGCCTGGGCCTTCAGCATCAAACCGGAAATGGCGCCCTTCCGGGAACTTGTGCAGTCCAAAACCCCCTTCCACTGGGATGAGGCACTCGACTGTACCTTTGCCACATCTAAGGACCACATCCACACGCTGGTTGAGGAAGGGGTCTGCTCCTTCGAGATCGGCAGACCCACGTGCCTCGCCACAGACTGGAGCAAAACCGGCCTTGGCTTCCTCCTACTCCAACAACATTGTTCCTGCCCCACCGCATCTGCCCCCACCTGTTGCAAGGTCGGTTGGAAACTTGTCTTCGCCGGCTCCCGTTTTACCAACACCTGCGGAGTCCCACTACGCACCCGTCGAAGGCGAGGCTTTAGCAGTGGCTGACGCCCTTGACAGATGCAGAATGTTTGTCCTGGGCTGCCCTGACCTCGTCGTCGTCGTGGACCACAGACCTCTACTGCACATCCTTAACGACCGGTCCCTGGACAACATACCAAACCCTCGCCTGTTCAAGATTAAGGAACGTACCCTACGATACCAGTTCACCATTCAACATACGCCTGGCAAATGGCAACCGCGGCCCTGACGCTGTCTCCCGCTACCCGACCAGGCCCTCCGCGGACGCCCATGATGTGCATAGTGCGGCCGCCAGCGAGCTCGATATCCACTCAGTTGCCTTGGCCTCCCTCACCATGCTCGCCGCCATACCTGACCCAGTTGTATCATGGTCTGACCTTAAATCTGCCGGCCAACAAGACAGCGAGTATACCTCCCTTCTTCAGACCATCCCCGAGGGCTTCCCGGACTCCAGAGAGGCGACCGCCCCACAACTACGACAGTTCTGGGGTGTTAGAGACCGCCTCACTTCCGGTAGCCCTCATGGATCAACGACCAGTCATCCCCCATCATCTTCGGTCCAGAGTTCTCGAGGCCCTTCACTCAGCTCATCAGGGTATGACTGGCATGAAGGCCCGTGCACGTGCGAGTGTTTACTGGCCAGGTATTGACAAGGCCCTACGCAACTGCCTGGATACCTGCCACTACTGCCGCGCCCACGCCCCGTCCCAGCCGAAAGAGCCACTCATGCCATCTGACCCACCCCAATGGCCATACGACCAGGTAGCCGCCGATTTTTTTTCAGCACCAGGGCAAACACTACCTGGTCTACGTCGATCGCTTCTCCAGCAATGTCCACATCTTCTACCTGCCACCAGGTAAATGTGATGCTCACCACCTCATCTCGGCGTGCCGTACCCTCTTCACCCACTACGGAGCACCCGGGTACTGGCGAGCGATGGTGGGCCCCAGTTTACAGCCGGGGACTTCCAAGAATTCCTGGCACATTGGGGTGTGTCACAGCGGGTCAGCTCTGCGTTCTACCCTCAGTCTAATGGCCGCGCCGAGCTGGCTGTTAAAGCAGCCCGCCGCATAATCGCGGACTGTACATCCCCCACTGGCTCTCTAGACAACAACGCCGCAGCCCGCGCCCTCCTCCAATACAGGAACACACCCCTCTCGACCATTGACAAGTCACCAGCTCAACTTCTCTTCGGCAGGACCCTACGGGACCACGTCCCCTGCAATCCTGCACTTCTCCACCTCCACCCCCACTGGCTTCTCTCGGCCGAAGCTCGTGAGGCAGCCCTTTTTCACCGTAACGCTGCCCTAGCCACATACTATAATGCTTCAGCCCGGCCTTTATCACCACTCCACGTCGGTGACCGGGTCTCCGTCCAGAACCAGGGGGGCAACAACCCGACACGGTGGAACAAGACTGGCACTGTAGTGGAGGTGCATCCACACCGCCAGTATACCATCCGGGTGGATGGGTCGGGGCGAGCCACACTCCGCAACCGCCGCTTCCTACGACAGCTTCGTCTACCGCCCTCCACTCAACCTACACCGCCCGACTCCACCATCGCCTCGTCGGACGCCAATAGGGGGTGGGAGATATAATAATAATGTATACACCACTATTGTCCAACACCATATGGCACCACAGACACTTTAGACTTGCGGGCGCCTCTGGCACCCAGGCCTGTGGAGGCAGCAAGTCCTTCAGTTCACACCAGACTCTCACATAACCAACTAGCGTCTCGGCGCTCCTGTACTCAACCCTAGCCAATAAAGGATTGAAGAGTACTGGTGTTATATCTCCATTCATCTTTATTATACAAACCTCTTAGGCTTCTTCCACGATATCCTCAACCTCTACGATGAGAGTAAAGCTGTAGATATTATATACCTTGATTTTCAAAAGGCCTTTGACAAAGTTCCCCACAAACGTTTACTGCTAAAACTAAAAGCGCATGGAATACAAGACGGTGTGTTGAAATGGATAGAAAATTGGCTCAGCGACAGAAAGCAAAGAGTAGTCATAAACGGTAAGGCATCTAAATGGACCAATGTAAGTAGCGGGGTACCCCAGGGATCGGTACTAGGACCAATTCTCTTTCTAATTTACATCAACGACATAGATGAGGGTCTCACCTGTACAATCTCAAAATTTGCTGACGATACAAAAATTTCAAATAGCGTACTCTCAAAAGAACAAGTTGACGATATGCAACACAATCTAGATAAATTGTCATGTTGGGCCCAAATTTGGCAAATGAGTTTCAATGCGGATAAATGTAAAGTACTACATATCGGATACCTAAATGAGAAAGCAAACTATTCGATAAATGGCACTCAGCTTAAGAATGTAAACAGAGAAACCGATCTGGGAGTAACAATATCGAGTAACCTAAAACCGAGTCAAACAATGTTCAGAAGTTGTTAAGAAGGCAAACAAAATAATTGGCTTTATAGGCAGGTCATTTGAGCATAAATCCAAAGAAGTTATCCTAACCCCTTACAATTCCTTAGTCCGCCCTCTTCTGGAATACTGCGTTCAATCCTGGTGCCCTTATTACCAAAAAGATATAAAAGCTAGAACGAGTTCAACGTAGAGTTACCAAAATGATACCTAGCCTAAAGAACAAACCATACGAAGAGCGTCTTAGAGAATTAAATCTATTTCCTTTAACCCAGCGCAGACTTAATTGAAGTGTTCAAAATCATCAAAGGCATCGACAATATGAACTGTAGTAAGTACTTCACTATCGACCAATCTAATTACACGCGGGGAAACGGTTGCAAAATTATTGGTAAATCTTTTAACTCGCACGAATCTAAGAATGTCTTCTTCAATCGAGTTGTCAACTTGTGGAATGGGCTTCCCCGAAACGTTATAGACTGCATCACCGTTGATTCATTTAAACTCCGCCTAGACAAATATCTCGCATCAAACCCGCGACTGACTGCGTTTGTAAATGAATAACTTTATTTTATCCCCCCCTCAGTTACTAACCCATCTGTCCCCTACTAACTTCCTAATCCTGCCACGGACATTAGTTCCAGGGCTGTAATTCCCTTTCCAATGTTCCCTTACCCACTCTAAACCACTGTCTGGACACTTGATCCTCAGTGTTTTGGAGGACAAGCAACCTAGAAGGGTCACTAGATCTGTTGTTGCTTGATTTCCTTTTTACTCCTTTGTACTCCTTTATATATATAGACAGATAGATAGATATATATATATTGATAGATAGATGTACAAAGGAGTACAAAGGAAATCAAGCAACAACAGATCTAGTGACCCTTCTAGGCTGCTTGTCCTCCAAAACACTGATGATCAAGTGTCCAAACAGTGGTTTAGAGTGGGTAAGGGAACATTGGAAAGGGAACTACTGCCCTGCCACTAACGTGGCAGGACTAGGAAGTTAGTAGGGGACATATGGGTTAGTAACTGAGGGGAGGATAAAGTTATTCATTTACAAACGCAGTCAGTCGCGGGTTTGATGCGAGATATTTGTCTAGGCGGAATTTAAATGAATCAACGGTGCTGCAGTCTATAACGTCTCGGGGAAGCCCATTCCACAAGTTGACAACTCGATTGAAGAAGAAATTCTTAGATTCGTGCGAGTTAAAAGATTTACCAATAATTTTGCAACCGTTTCCCCGCGTGTAATTAGATTGGTCGATAGTGAAGTACTTACTACAGTTCATATTGTCGATGCCTTTGATGATTTTGAACACTTGAATTAAGTCGCCTCTTAATCTACGCTGGGTTAAAGGAAATATATTTAATTCTCTAAGACGCTCTTCGTATGGTTTGTTCTTTAGGCTAGGTATCATTTTGGTAACTCTACGTTGAACTCGTTCTAGCTTGTTTATATCTTTTTGGTAATAAGGGCACCAGGATTGAACGCAGTATTCCAGAAGAGGGCGGACTAAGGAATTGTAAAGGGTTAGGATAACTTCTTTGGATTTATGCTCAAATGACCTGCCTATAAAGCCAATTATTTTGTTTGCCTTCTTAACAACTTCTGAACATTGTTGACTCGGTTTTAGGTTACTCGATATTGTTACTCCCAGATCAGTTTCTCTGTTTACATTCTTAAGCTGAGTGCCATTCATCGAATAGTTTGCTTTCTCATTTAGGTATCCGACATGTAGTACTTTACATTTATCCGCATTGAAACTCATTTGCCAATGTATACCTCTAAGGACTCGGAAATTGTTAAGAAAATAAAGTGATAGTTATTATACATTTGATTACGTTTTTTTCTGGACCCCTCCCTCCCTCATGTTTAGCCCCATTAGTTTATATTTTTTATGACATTGGTCACATTAGTTTGCCTAAGTTTGGCGATTTTAAGACCTTGCGTGCCATTTACGTCCTTACTTTTTTCTAGCGAGCGATAGCGAGCGAAGGGAGCTGGCGTTCAGCTGGGGTATGTTTCTGTTGAAAAATGCACAAATTTATCTCGAAAGGAAGAGTTGGGGTATTTTCTAAGCTTGATGGAAATCTAAGGAGGACAATTAAGTAAAGATTAATAGTCTCCCCCTTAATTCTCAAAATTAATTACTTGCCTTCTTGGATATGCAAACAAAATATTGTATAGCCAGTTCCTCCTAATTTAGAGGCTCGCTTTCGCTCGCCAGGATATAATCGACAGCTAAATGGCACGGAAAATCTTAATACTGACACAGAAATGGGGCGAACGGTCTTAAAATCACCAAACTTTTGGGATGAACGTCTTAAAATTTCAAAAGTAATGAAGCCAAACATGAGGGAGAAGAGGGTCCAGAAAAACTGATATCCTCCCCTTATGTGCACGCAAGGTTTTTGTCGAGAGTATCATAAACCTTTAGTTATATAAATAATAATAATGAAATAATAATACTAGTAATAATAATAATGATGATTGTAATAATAATACAAATAATAATAATTATAATAATAATATCAATAATAATAATGGTAATAGTAATAGTCTTATAATATTCCTTGGCTAATCTAACTCTTTCAAGACCCGAATAGCGTTTCTTTTCTGTTTTCTGGGTATTATTTGACGATTTTATTGAGATTAGGAGTACAAAGGAGTACAAAGGAAATCAAGCAACAACAGGTCTAGTGACCCTTCTAGGCTGCTTGTCCTCCAAAACACTGAGGATCAAGTGTCCAAACAGTGGTTTAGAGTGGGTAAGGGAACATTGGAAAGGGAACTACTGCCCTGCCACTAACGTGGCAGGACTAGGAAGTTAGTAGGGGACATATGGGTTAGTAACTGAGGGGAGGATAAAATAAAGTTATTCATTTACAAACGCAGTCAGACGCGGGTTTGATGCGAGATATTTGTCTAGGCGGAATTTAAATGAATCAACGGTGCTGCAGTCTATAACGTCTCGGGGAAGCCCATTCCACAAGTTGACAATTCGTGTGAGTTAAAAGATTTGCCAATAATTTTGCAACCGTTTCCCCGCGTGTAATTAGATTGGTCGATAGTGAAGTACTTACTACAGTTCATATTGTCGATGCCTTTGATGATTTTGAACACTTGAATTAAGTCACCTCTTAATCTGCGCTGGGTTAAAGGAAATATATTTAATTCTCTAAGACGCTCTTCGTATGGTTTGTTCTTTAGGCTAGGTATCATTTTGGTAACTCTACGTTGAACTCGTTCTAGCTTGTTTATGTCTTTTTGGTAATAAGGGCACCAGCATTGAACGCAGTATTCCAGAAGAGGGCGGACTAAGGAATTGTAAAGGGTTAGGATTACGTCTTTGGATTTATGCTCAAATGATCTGCCTATAAAGCCAATTATTTTGTTTGCCTTCTTAACAACTTCTGAACATTGTTGACTCGGTTTTAGGTTACTCGATATTGTTACTCCCAGATCGGTTTCTCTGTTTACATTCTTAAGCTGAGTGCCATTCATCGAATAGTTTGCTTTCTCATTTAGGTATCCGATATGTAGTACTTTACATTTATCCGCATTGAAACTCATTTGCCAAATTTGGGCCCAATGTGACAATTTATCTAGATTGTGTTGCATATCATCAACTTGATCTTTTGAGAGTACGCTATTTGCAATTTTTGTATCGTCAGCAAATTTTGAGATTGTACAGGTGAGACCCTCATCTATGTCGTTGCTGTAAATTAGTAAAAGAATTGGTCCTATTACCGATCCCTGGGGTACCCCGCTACTTACATTGGTCCATTTAGATGCCTTACCGTTTATGACTACTCTTTGCTTTCTGTCGCTGAGCCAATTTTCTATCCATTTCAACACACCGTCTTGTATTCCATGCGCTTTTAGTTTTAGCAGTAAACGTTTGTGGGGAACTTTGTCAAAGGCCTTTTGAAAATCAAGGTATATAATATCTACAGCTTTACTCTCATCGTAGAGGTTGAGGATATCGTGGAAGAAGTCTAAGAGGTTTGTTAAACAGGAACGTTTTTACGAAAGCCGTGTTGAGTATCTTTAAGTATGTTATTTTCCTCTAAGTGATTTACGAGTCTGTCTCTTATGACCGTTTCTAGCATTTTACATACAACTGAGGTTAAGCTAATTGGACGATAGTTACTGGGTAGGGATTATGCTGCCTTTTTTGAATATCGGTGTTACGTTGGCTATCTTCCACTGATCAGGCATAGTTCCAGACTGCAAGGATTTATTGAATAGTAATGTCAGTGGTTTGGAGAGCTCATCCTTAGCTTCCTTTAGAACTCTAGGCGAGATTGTATCAGGTCCAGGCGTTTTATTTACCTTGAGTTTATCTAAACAATTCAATACTTCTCTCTCTGTAACGGTGATATTGCTTAGAACATCTGAATTATCAATCTGAATCGGCGATGGTGTAGGGATATCACTGAGGTCTTCTGTTGTAAAAACTGATGCAAAGAAGGTATTGAGGGCATTACTCATTTGTACTTCGTCTTTGGTGTATTCTCCATTTTCATCGACTAACGGTCCAACAGTTGAAGTAACTACATTTTTCTTTCTGATATAACTATAGAATTCTTTCGGGTTTGTTTTACTTTGATTGGCAATATGTAACTCTAGGGTCTTTTTACTTTGCTTAATTAACTTTTTGGCTTTGCGTCGTAGCTCTACAAATTTCACCCGTTCTTCGTCATTTTGTGAGGATTTTAATCTATCATTAGCAAATTTTTTTAGCAAGCAGGCAGTTTGAAATATCTTTAATCCACCATTTGGGCTTATTATTATGGCCTGGACGCCATAATATGTGGAAATGTGGAAATCAGAGGGTTAATTGAGACAGTCTTTACCCTTTTTAATTTTCACAGATCCTTCCTAAACTGCATAAAATTGTCTAAAGACAGCTTGAATAAAATGTCATAATGCGTCTTGATCTTCAAAGCATTTTAATGCTTTGAAGATGGGCGTATTTATTTGCTCATTTATTTAGTTTTTTTTTTTTTTTTTTTTTTTCAAGTTTCCTCCGTACATCGCCATCAAGCTTAAGAAAACACCCGCCCAAGACTGTGCTTAAAAATAAATGTTACATTTTTCGATAGAAAAATGTCCCTGCTGAAAGCCGGTTCCTCTTAAATTACACGCTCGTTATCGCTCACCAGGAAAAATCGTCACCTATATGACCCAAAAAGTTTAAATAATGACAAATAAATGGGGTGAAAGGTCTATAAATCGCTAAACTAATGGGACGAACGTCTTAAAGCCTCAAAACTATTTAAGCTAAACATAAGGGAGAAAGGGGCCCAGAAACACAATTGTCAAATTTTTGCGGTTCGAGTGTATTCGGCCCAAAATCCGGGCGACATCGAGTATGATTCTGGTATGGTCGAGTCGTTCTAGTCATGCTCTGGTCATCACCCGAAAGTTCGGATGAGTCGGCCAAAAGTTAGTGCATGCGTTAACTTTTGGGAAATCCTCGAGTGCGTTCGGGTCAAAAAACCGTTACAAAATCCTCGAGTCACCTTCGATTTACATTCGATTCGTATTCGACTTACATTCTACCATATTCTGATCGCATTCGACCTATGCGAGTCACTTTCGAGTCAAAAAATTTAACTCGATTCATACCAGAATTGATCGAACCTAAGTGGACTTAGACTCGATGATTTAGACCGTAACCCGAATTAGACTCGATGCTCACTGGAAAATTCCTACATAAACTTGTTCAAACTTCTACTGTTCTCGATGCTGACCCGAATTTTAGGATGGTGACTGGATGGATATTCGAATACTACTAGAAAATGACTCGATGCATGTCCGACATTCCTAATTAGACTCGATGAATATTCGATCGTGATCCGAATGACTAGAATGTAAGTCGAAGGGTTGTCGAAGCCATGTCGAATCAAACCCGAACGCGAGTCGATGAGCGGAGCCACGTGAAGCAGGCCCATGTGCGGCTGGAGCGACCCGAATTATCGTACACTGCCACCCACGCACGGGCCCTAACAATTAGCGGGTGGGAGTCATTCGCTCCATTCCACACAAGTACCCACCGCCCACCACGTCTCTCTCGCCCACCACGTCTCTCTCTCCAACTCTTGTCGCCAACATGCCCGGAAACTATGTTAAAGGAGGCAAGGCAGTGAAGAGGCCCCGCAAATTCACCATGGAGTCTGTGGACATGTTTGCCACCCAGCAATCCCAAGAGGAAAGCGAGGAGGAAGTAGAGGAGAGGCAGCACATCGACTCCAACCCTGTTTTCGACGATGAAAACCCAACCGAGGAAGCAGAGTCACAGTCTATCATTGTACCAAAGAAAGCCCATGTCCCTCACAAAAAGACCCACCCTATCGTGTCAACCGAAGGTGACAGTCCTTCGGAACCGTAAAGCGAGGATGATGACGCCACCCAAGATGACCTCACGCCACACACCGAGCCACCTACCTAGACACCAACAACATACTCCGAGACGTCTACCCCGACCACGCCGCCCATCAACCCAGTACAACCTGTGCCGAAAAGGAGGAGGAGGACCTACGCCAGGCTCCCTGATCAGAAGGAGGTGGAAGTGGCCGAGTGGTATGGAGAACAAGAGTTGCTGTACAACAGAAAAATGAGGGCCCACAAGGATAAGAACATGCGGGAGAAGACACTCGCGACGATGGCAAAGGAGCTCAACATTGAAGGTTGGTAGTGTGAGTTCTTATGATATAATAACCATTATGTTGAGTGATATTACTTACAAATACCAAACACATCTATGTTTCTGGAATAATTTACCTGTGCCGTGCAAAGTGGATACATATTTATCATAAAGTTTGGCGTTAACATTGCTGGCGAATCTTGTTTTCGGAATTGAAATAACTAGGTAATATTTGGAGTTAATAATAGATAATGTTTCGTGTGCAGTCTTGCATTGTACTTCCCTCATATCAATGTGTGCAGTGTGGTTACCTGCCCAGGTGAACCATACTTATTCTTGTTGACTGATAATAAATTTGGTTGTGATAATCGATGTCCCCATACTATTTATATTTTGTACATAATCACTCCTAACATATATTATTTAAATTTCTCAGCGGAAACACTCAACAAGTGGATGGAAGGGATGAGGACCAGGTACGGGAAGCTTGACAAGATTCCCGTGTCTGGTTCAGGTGCGGTGCAGCTGACTGAGAGAGACGCCTGGATCAAGACCCACTTCGCATTCCTCAAACCCCATCTTGTGAAGTTGCCCACCAGAAAGAGCAAGGTACGTTTATAAACTCTATTGCAATTTTATTTTTAATCAAAAATAAATGTTAAAGGTATAAATAAATATCTTGGTGCTGTTCAACATAAGATTTAATAAACATAAGTTACATAAATGTTTAACCATTATTGTTGGATGTTGTAAATAGAATAAAATCGAATATTAATATTGTGTAACATGTATAATACTTAGTTTAATTTGTTCTATGTATAAATAATAAGCTGCACCCAGATTATTGTGAATATTTATTGCTATGTAAAAGTGACCAACTTAAATAACCATTGATATTATATTATATATATATATATATATATATATATATATATATATATATATATATATATATATATATATATATATATATATATATATATATATATATATATGTATGAGTGTTGCTAGAAAATTATTTACTCTATAAATTGATGTTCAACACTGTCATAAACTAATAACCTGATACATTCCACAGTTCTACAAGACAAGGACTGTGGAGGAGGAGATGGTTGACGACGTCGAGCCTGAAGGGGAGAACGGGCCAGAGTCAACTCCCACTCCAACCCAAACCACAGCTACCCAGGACACCGCGACCGGAAGCTCAGACGTGGTGGCAACTCCCGGGTCATCTGGGTCCGATGCCACCCCCATCCAGGCGCCAGCCGCCCAACCCGACCTGTATGACTGGGTAAATATCATTATTATGTATCCAATGTTAACATACCATCATAATTGAATCTCTTCACTCGTAAACACATACACCCACATGGAACACAAAACACCCCACCCTCTGTGCCTTCACTGAGCCACTCACTGACTGTCACCCATTATAGTATTGAACACATTTAATTGTACATTCGCAATTATGTAAATGTTTTAGTATATATAAAAAGAAAATGGTTCATACAATAAATCTATTATAAATTTCGATGTTATCAATGCAGTAACGTTTATTAGGCAATATTAATGGTGCAGAGGTTATTTTGTCACGAATTATTGTAATGAAGGTACACTGCATTAATGTTTATGAAGTATTGTCTGATTCATTCTAATACATTTATTTTTCTCACACAGCTTCGTGAAGGTGAGAAGGAGCTGGACAACCTCTACCATGTGTGGCAGAGGAGCCACCAGGTGGACACACCCGCAGAGGCGAGTCTGAAGCCAAACTTCAAGACACTCCAGACCAACATGCGTGACCTTCCATCACCCTTGATTCAGGCCTTCCAGCTGGACGTCCTAATATTTTCAAATGTCATGATTTCCCACCACCAGGGCCTAGGACCCCTCCCACACTTCGCACCCATCTCCCACCCCCTGTCCCCAAGCCCTTTCCAACATCATCCCCAACGTCAATATTATGAAACTCTTAATGCCCCTTCCACTAGCACGTCCTACCACCATATAGGGAAACAAATTCAGCAGTCTCCAATCCAGCAGGCAGACACACCCTCTCAGTGGAAGCCCTATGGGCCATCACATCCTTGTGCCACGCCCGTACAACACTCACCCCTGGACCCTGCCTTCTTGGAGACCATGCTGGATTTACCCCATTAAAATCCAATATCTCTACCTTATGTACCTCATTTATTATAATAAAAATATATTTTCTATGTTTGACTTGTCTTGTGCTTACTCCTAAAATTTATTTTCTATGTTTGACTTGTTCCTAAGGTTAATTTGCTTGCTTAATAATAATTAAAGGGAATATAAAGTTAAAGTATATGATCGAGTAGATCACATGGGAATAGGATATAAAAGAAAATTAAATTGAAAACAACCAACCAAAAACAGAGAAATGTGTCACATCCCAATATGATATATATATATTAAATTGACATTGAAATTTGTGGACCATGTTAACATGTTATTACTTTAAACAAATCAACAGCCAAGATCAACATCAACATATAAGAACAAAATTGAGAAATTTAACACATCCCAATATGATATAAATAATATGGACATTGACAAAAATTGACTATAATTTAAAGTTAACATGTTATTACTTTAACCAAATCAACATCCTTGAGCAACATGTTCGTGAATATTAATCAGAAAACAATATTAAAGTTTAACATATAAAGTGACGTGGACATGCAGTCCAAAGTAAGGTAATGATTTATTTTGTTATTTCAATTAGAGGCTTTGAGCAAATATAATAATAATAAATTAGGGGATTTATCTTAATTAAGTGAGATTTTGACCAAATATATTAATAATACAGTAGGGGCTATATCTTAATGAACTTATGTTTCAAGGATATATATATATATATATATATATATATTATAACAACTTTATAACAGGTCAGAATATTTAGTGCTGTGATTCACTTTCGGGTTTGTATACAATATATTTATCAAAGACTTTGACACTTTTATAATACGGCATCGAAGGGAGTTTGATTTATGTCATTGCAATGACAGTATTGGGACACCTACGGCAGTCACACTGCAACATTGTGCAACACTTATACAACGGGTGTGGGATATAATGGACCTGCATATAGTGGAAACGTACCTTTTTACTAGTCCTGCCAGGCAAGGCACTGTTCAGGGTGGTTGTAGTACTGGATCAGGTAGTCCCTCGTCACTTTGGCAGCGGCTGGTCCTCTCTGGCGCTGAAGTGGCTCCAAGCCATCCAAGGGGTCCATCGCCCAGTCACTTTGGGGTATTTCAGGGCGACGAAGTCCGGCTTCTGGTTGGGGCTCACGTCGGTCGATTAGCATATTGTGGAGTATGCATGAAGCCAGGACTACCTTCTCCACGGTACTGGGGTGTACGTTGATGGTAGTCAGTAGGCACCTGAAGCGGTTGGCTAGCATACCGAAGGCATTCTCTACCTGTCTCCTGGCCCTAGATAGTCTGTAGTTGTAGTTTCTCAGGTCATCATCGAGCCCTCGGTATGGGTGTGGCTTCTGCAACCACTCCCTCATTGGGAATGCGTCATCACCAACCAGAAAGTAGGGCACTGGCTGGTCCTCCCCTGGAAATGGCTCGGGTGGTGGCAATCCTGCTGCTCCGTCCTCCAGGACCTTCCGGATGTCAGTCACCTGGAATATACCACCATCAGATGCTGACCCGTTCGCTCCAACGTCAACGTACATAAATATTGCCAAGAGCACAATGTAGTGGTAGTGCTTGTAATTGTAGTACAAGTATCCGCAGTTGTTTGGAGGCTGTATGGCAATGTGCTTCCCATCAAATGCCCCAATGGTGTGTCCGAAGTTCCACCTATCCTTGAAGCCCTTGGCGACCTCCTTACAACCTTCAGGTGTTGATGGGCACACTATTTACTCCTCCATGTATTCCTGTATGATTGCCTCACACGTCTCCCGCACTGCAAGTGATATCGTGTTGGCACCTACACGGAAGTTCAGTGCCATGCTCTTATAGGCCTCGCCAGTGGCCAAAAAGCGTAGTGTCATGGCAACTCGCAGTCCGGGCTCCAGGGGCTTCTTCCAGTTGGGCTCTTCCTTCTTGATCCTGGGTGTGACACGTTCGACAATCATATTAAACAGCTCCTCGTCCATACGCAGAAAGTATTTATAGGTAACCACGTCAGTTTCCTGGATTTTTTCAGCAACTGGTGGTATTGTCCGTGTGTCTCTCGCTGTGCCACCCATGGCTTGACGCTGCAGCTTCGGGGTTTCCTTGGTCGTCGTGGCCGTCGAGGTTGAGCACGTTGGGGTTCACGTTCGTTGTCCATGATGGCGCGGGCAGTAATCTGATATCTGAGGTTGGCATTAACTATCTCCTGCCTCAAGTTTGCCAACTCCAATGCCTCGTCATCCATCTCTTCTTGTCGTGATGGGTCCGGGAGGTTGCTTTCCTGTGACATGTTGTTGGGTTGGGTGCACTGTACAAATGAAGCTTGTGTGACCACACCCTCTCTTTATATAGTGGGGTGATGCATAACTTCAAAATCGTGTCATAATCTACTTATTCTAGTCACGTTCGACTTACATTCTGGTTTCATTCCGGTTGGGTTCCTGACTTCGGGTAGGGTTCGGTTTTCATTCGTTTTTAAGTTGGGTTACTTCGGGTGTGATTCGGTTTTAACTCGGGTTGGTATCTGCTACTCGGGTCACCGTCGATTAGCTTTCGACTCATGGTCGATTCAATTCCGTTCTACTTATGGTTAGTTTCGAATAATATACGGGATAACATCGACTCGTATTCGAGACGCATTCTAGTCCATCGGGTTGCATTCGAATTGCTTTCTAGTCATTGTCGTGGTACGAGTCTCATTCGGGGCCTTCGGGTGAATTCGTGTGAAAAGTGCAAGTCATTGCCTTCGGGTTACTGTCGGGTCGCGGTCGACCTCTGTATGACGCGGCCTTAACTGTCCAAATATAAGGCAATATTATCCTAATATTTATTTTGTTTTTCTTCTGGATTTCTTACTTATATGAACAATTATATAAATAGTGCTTCATGAGAGAGAGTGTGAGTGTGAGAGAGAGAGGTATTAGAGAGTGAGAGAATAAGAGGGGGGGGGGGGGTGAAAAAGAAAGAGCGAGAGAGATGAGAGAGAGAGAAAAAAAAAGAGAGAGAGTACACAGCTACAAGGAAGTTTAGGGCGTTCTAAGACTATAGCAGCCCAGATAACCATAGCAGTACTAAGAGACGTACACGAAGAGAGGAGGACAGCAAATGATAACACACATAGTCCATTATACTTCAAAATTAGATACAGAATCAAAATAGGTAGTGAGTTTGTAATTTAAAATGTAAAACTTGCAAAATCAAACTAACCCAAATTGAACAAATACAAATCACCATGGAAATAACTTATTGAAGATTAAGTACAACTAAATCATTAGATAAATAAAACATAAAAAAACATTTAGGAATTGCCTCTACAATGGATGTAACTGATTTTTAAGTGCAACCATAATCTTATTATTGTTTTTATATTATTATATGTGAGAGCTAGAGTTGAAGCACGAGACGATACCCCAATATTCTACAAGTCGTGTCTTGTTTTAAGCTCAAGGTTAAACACATCTTGTGAATAATTAAAATGCAATATATATATACTACATGTATCTTATTCTATTTTTCATGATTTTTAACGCCTAACGAGCGGGCCCTTAAGGAATTTCTACTGCCCGCCAAGCGGGTGGTTTTACCCTAAATGGCCTTGTTTCCGTGCTCTTTTTCATGCATAAACAAGAGCCAGAGCGTAATACAATTATGTGTTCCTGAAAGGGCGTAATTCAGCTATCCAATGACACTAGAACCATCCTCCTACGACCACGCGTTCTCTTGCAACGATCGTGCAAGACGAAGGAAAAATCCCTAAAATACAGTCATTTCTTGACATAATACCCTGTGTAGTGAGGGAGGGAGGGTGGATGTGTGTGGAGTAAATGTTAGTAGGTACGCGGGAACCGTGTCAGAGCCCGACCAACGCTCCGCCCACCGCTCGTCTCTCTCTCAGAGGCAATATTGCTCCAAAATTGCGCACGGACTTAAGTCGGGCCCCGCTCTTTGGGCAGGTATTCTCTATAAGGACTTAAGTCGGGCCCCACTAAAGAAGGGTTAATATATGCTTTTTTTATTATTTATTTGTTTATTTGTTTTATTTATTATTTTTGGTTTTCGTATTTTGTATTTTACTTTTATATTGTATTTATTATTTGTTTGGGGGTGGGAGGGGGTTGTTTTGGGTATGTATTTTCTTAACCCTTTGGCGCACGATGACTCGTTCAGAGTCATTAGGTATTTTTTTCCTAGGCGCACGATGACTCGTTAAGAGTCATTAAACTTAAAAATATTCGCCAAAAATTATATTTTCGTCTGACGCGCGTCATATTTGGCATACATATTAAGTATTACGTCTAGTTATATGGGTACAATTGGCAACCCCCTCAGTTTAACCGTTTACTCACGGCTGGCTGGGAAGGGAGCAGAGTACAGCTCAGTCTGTGTTTCGATACTTTCACGTTTATTCGTGTATCTCAGTAACTATTAGGTTTATAGTAATTTTGAAGTTACCAGTAGAATCCTCATTAAATTCCACTTCCATGTATGTATGCAAATCAAAAATGTTGCAGGCAAAATTTTGAGCTAGCGCGAGTTGGAGATAAGGTATTTACTTTTTTTTTTACAATTCTTATTTCGGAGTGCCCCAATGTGGTTGTTTTGTATTTATTCTATGTTTTTATGCGCTTATCTTCAAGTTCAATCAATAACGAAGCCGATCGTACCTCATTAATCCAAATACAAGGATTTTTTGGTGGATAAAAACGTCACAGAAACAAATTATTGCCGGGCACAAAACTGGCTCTGAGTGAGCTGAGATATACTTTGGGAGAGGGAAACACTTTGATTGGAAACTGTAGGTGCGCCAAAGGGTTAATTTGAAAGTAACTTTTGCGCACCCAGTCAGAGGACACCTCGACGATGTAATAACACACATAACAAAGCCATTCCAACAGCTTCCTCTCTCTCCACTCCTCAGAAAATAGGAAAAGTAGAAAGTAGCTAGGAGGTGCCGTTGTAAAGGCATAAGCCTTTACAATACCTTAACCTGACCTGCCCCCCAGTACCGGTAAATGCATTGTTGTAATATATTTAGGGGCATAAATATCTCTTTGTATCATTTTCCATTGGCATTAACATATTAACCCCTTCACCACAATGACGTCATTTTCATCATATTATGGTTACCATTCGACGATTTTCTTTAGCTTATAATCTACCTCTTGGACTCAAAGGGGTAAATACGATCTCAATAAACCCTCATGATAACATAGGTCCTTCTTATGCCCCTTTCCCACTGATGCGATTTCATACGATTTTCGTCGCCGAGGGCGTAGTCTTGTCATTTCGCAACGAATTTCTGCGACGTCAACGATTTTGACCGTTAAAAACCGTTGACAAGTTTACACTCGGCGACGATGTCACCGATGGGTAAGACGTAATCGGCGACATTATGCGAAGTCAACGGCAAATTGAGCGATGGTTCGGCGAATACCTCGGCGAGATTATTTAGTTTCATCCCTAGACCTCCATCAAGCATATAGCACCCCGCAACACCCTCCTTCAAGATCAATTTGTAAATTTTTCGATAGAAAAATATCCTGGCCGAAGGCCGGTTCCTCAAAAAGTACAGGCTCGCTATCACTAGCCAGGAAAAACTCGACGCCTAAATGACACGAAAGTCTTAATATTGACAACGAAATGGGGTGAAATGTCTTAAAATCGCCAAACTAATGGGCCGAACATCATAAAATATGAAAACTAATGGGGTTAAACATGAGGAAGAAAGGGGACCAGAAAAACGACCCATCTCCCCTTAATTCGGAGATTGGCAATGTCCAGCTTCGCCGGAGACATTTTTCTATCAAATAATGTACAAATTTAGCTTGCTCTCAAAACAAAAAATATATATGTTGGCTCGCTACCGCTCACCAGGAAAATATTGAAACCTGGATGGGGGTAAACGTCTTAAAACAGTAGGCTGAATGGGGCCGAACTGATAAAAGGCAAAGAGAGAGGGAGAGAAAGAAAAAAAAAAAACAGCGAGGTGGGCTCAATGTTTGCGTTACGGCTTAACTGAGCCCACCTCGCCTTTTTATTCTCTTTCTGTCCTTCTCTCCTCGTTTTTTTTTTGTTTTCTCTTTCTCTCCCTCTCTCTTTGCCTTGTATCCGTTCGGGCCCGTTCAACCTACTGTTTTAAGACGTTTATCCCCATCCAGGTTTCAATATTTTCCTGGTGAGCGGTAGCGAGCCAACGTATATACAAAAACAATTTGAGAGCAAGCTAAGTTTGTACATTTTTCGATAGAAAAATGTCTCCGGCAAAGCCAGATTTCTCCATATAATGCTGGTTCGCTATCGCTTGCCAGGAAGATATCGATACTTGGATGTGGATAAACATCTTAAAACGGTTGGCTGAATGGGGCTGAATGGATACAAACCAGTGAAAGAGAGAAAAGGAGAGAAAGAGAAAAAAACAGGTGAACCCCCCAAGAAAGGTGCATAGAAAAAAGGGTTGACAGGTTCACTATAGGCCTAATCATTTTGTTTTACCCACCTCGCCGAAGGTGCTCTTTGGCATCGTCGATGTTCTCGGAACATCTGAGAGCATCGGCGAGCAGAGCATCTGAGAGCATCGGTGAGCATCCATGCAGCGTTGCAAAGTATTTTTTGTGCGAAACCCTCCGCGATGTCTCGCCGATGTCGCAGATGATCGCAGAAGCCCTCGCAGATCCCTCGGCGATACTAGACGTTGCTTGGGAGGGCAACGAACCCTCATGAGTCCTCGTCCAAAATTTTGAACAGTCCGAACATTTGCGACGACCCGCGAGGGCCCTTGCGAGGCCTTGAGAGGCCTTGCGAGTCAAACGATTTTTCATGAGAGGGTTTAAGACATGTCACGAATGTGCCAATTTATTGGTGTCGCCGATGAAAATCGTGAGAAGTCGCATCAGTGGGAAAGGGGCATTAAACTGCATAAAATCATCTAATTTCAGCCAGAATGTAAGGCAAAAAACGGTCATCGTGCTGCATAGGTTAATCATGTGATATTTACTAACGTGTATATGTTAATGTCAATATAACATTTTGATACAATTTTCAAACAGATGTTACAAATTTATATGTTAAGGGGAGATTTTCATTTGCGGAATAATCATTCGAACCTCCTTCTCTCTCATGTTTAGCCCCATTAGTGTTTTAGATATTATAACGTTCCCCCCCCCCCCCCCCCCCCGTTAGTTTGGTGATTTAATTACATTTCACCCAATTTCTGTCAATGTTAAGACCCATCGTGCGAATTAGGTGTCGATTTTTTTCCTGGCGAGCGATGGCGGGCCTGTAATTTAGGAGAAATTTAAGACAATATTTCTACCGAAAAATTTACCAATCTACATCCCCAGCCTTTGGGGTATTTTTCGAAAGTTTGATTGGGGTCTAGGAAGCAAACTAAAATTATCCCCTTAATCATCTATCTATCTATATACTCAGGCTCATACTCCATTGCTGGGGTTGGCCGACTTGAGACAGAGCTCGAACAGAAACAACATTCAAGGGTTCCAATTCTCAGGGTCTGGGACCACTTTCGCGTTCCCTCGTCCCTTTCTCTGTCTGGTATAATTCAGTTTTCCTAAACATGACAGCAGCGATTTATAGGGGGATGGGGTTTTTTTCTGAGCCCCTTCTCCTTTATGTTTAGCCCCATTAGTTTTCAGACTTAAAGACGTTCGGCCCATTAGTTTGGCGATTTTATGATGTTTCGCCCATTTATTTGTCAATATTAAGACTTTTCGTGCCATTTAGGTGTCGATATTTTCCTGGCGAGCGATAGCGAGCTTGTAATTTTAAATGAACCGGCCTTCGGCCTGGACATTTTTCTACCTAAAAATGTATACATTTTATCTAAAAGGGGGATCTTGGGGATGTTGCTTTTTAAGATTGATGGAAGTCTAGGGAGAAAACTAAAACAAAACAAAAAATAGAAAAATAGAAATATCGACCAATATATAAACCATTCTCCCTTTAAGGCGGATATGTTATGGTTCTATTTTCAGTTATGTGGTATAATTTACCTACGCCGTATGCAAATGATGAATGGTTGGAGCAATATCAAAATAACACGATTGCTTGGTCAGAAATTCTATAAAATAGTAAAAGAAATATATACAATCTCATAACATTGTATTGAAGCATACAGATGCAGTAAATATTATAATAATACATTTTTGTATAAACCTAAGCTTGCTAAAATGTTGTTCCTTTAATGTTATCATTGTTGTTGATGAAACTACCATAAATTAGGATATAATTGAGGGCTGTAAAATGTAATGGATGTCAAAAAGGTAATGTCAGTAATCAGTGTCTATATAAGTAATGACACGTTTCATCATTAGCTGTTGCAGTCAACGACAAGGGCTGTTGTTAACTTCAGGATTGAATATAATAAAGTGAGAAACTTAGCGTATAATACAAATACAAATTCACTATTGGTAGGCCAGAAATCAAGATGATTTGAAAAATACCCCAAAATATACCCTTCGAGGAAAATGTGTAAATTTTTAGGAAGAAAAAATCTTCCGGCCAGAGGCCGGTTACTCCTAAATGTCAGGCTCGCTATTGCTTGCAGGAAAAGATGGATACTTAAAAGGCACAAAAGGTCTTAAAATCGCCAAAGTAATGGGGCTAAACTTAAAGGAGAAGGGAATCCATCAACCCCAAACCTCCCTTTAAGTACAGATTAAGGCTGTGGTTGATATGTCCTATTGATTCATTAACAGACCACCTGGTTATAGTTTCCTCTGTGGGGGTCAACATAAGGTATAAGAGCTTGTTTCTTCCGCTTGCCATGTTGACACTAGGACCGTAGAAAATATGATTATACTCGGTTTTATTCTAGTTGATGGTACATTGAATCACTTAGCAACCAATGGTTCGATAATTAACGAAAAATATGAATCTACTATGTATCTGCGTTGTAGTAATGCCAAGTTTTCATAATTAACAACATGGTTCACTACAAAATGTCCGTAATAGCAGAGTAATCAAGATAGTAACATAGGAAATTGTCATCAGCTGGTACAAATAACTTTATAGCAACGTCAAAAAGACTCCTAGTATCAGGTCTTTCGTATCAGTAGTTTCGACATTTTGATTTACGTGATATTTAACCCCTTCTGTACCGGCGACGTCTTTTCAATTCTACTCTAGCTATATCTAGACGATTTAGTGCAGCTTAAGGATCTGTGGTAGTAAACAGGGTCAAGTGATATAGTTCGTAGCCTGTTACTTGCTTGAGGCCCTATATGAGCTACAGGAAGGGTTAAAGTCACCTAAACTGTTATTAGCTTTCTTTTGGCACTACCGTATAAAGATGTGACGTCATCAGCATGCACTTGGGACTTATGAACTAGAACAAAGCAACAGTCATATAGTTGAATATATTGAAGTTATTATTGTTTTCAGTTTTTTGCAACATTTTGCAGTTAACAGATCTTGTTAAATATCAAATTTACTCTACTTTACTACAAAAGCATGTATTGCAGAATATTATTTTCTCATTAGTTTTGATTCCTCAATACAATTACTGTTAACGCTGACAACCAGCGCTATTCAGTAAACGCTATACTTTAATTGTGGCGAAACTAAAATATATACTTTTTCCTAATTGTTCTGGCTTTAAATAGCGCTACAGTGGTGCCAGGAGCTTCCATGTCAACCCCATTTATCAAAGACTTCACAATTCAAGTGAGAGAGATCTAATAGGCTGACGAGCCTACTCATTGTTTGGTGACCAGGTAAGGAACTGTGCCTCACCTGTGTCACCACCTTGACTGTTATTGAAGATCTACTGTCCAATGGTTCAACATTGAACACATGTGGTGGAATGAATGTGAATGAAGTAAGTCACTTTCATTATTGAAAGGTCCTTCACTACCGTTGAAGAAGCACTCTCTTTATTTTTTTTTCTGAAACATCACTCCCTCTGTTCCTCAGACGTCTCACCGAAAGCGGAGAATACCCCACCAGTGAGAAAGAGTGACAGAGAGAGAGAGAGTGTGTGTGAAAGTGAGTCAGGAGGAGAAACATGAAGTAAAAGTGAATCAGAATAAGAGTACTCCCAGTCAGAGAAAGCAGCATATCAACCACCATAAGCCAAGCCCAAGAGTACAGCCCTATCATAAACTCTCCCTCCACCCTCCGCCTTGAGTAATACAGTTGTCCCTGGCTGGTGTGTGTAGCGATCACTCTGAGGGATAGTGCTGGTCCGGGGACACCGACACGCGGTCTTATCGGGTCCAAGGCCTTTTAGGAGTGCTCATCTGTCACGCCTTACACTCCTATAATTTTTCTTCTGGGTGGGGGTAAGGGAGGGATGAGAGTGAGTGGGGGGGGGGGGGGGAAATTCGGTCTGAGGGATTGATGATATAGGTGGAGGGAGGGATGTGATAGGTAAGGGAGAGATGAGAGAGGTGGAGGAGGGATGATAGAGGGGGGGGAGGGATGAGAGAAGTGGAGGGAGGGATGATAGAGGTGGAGGGAGGGATGTGATAGAGAGGATAGGAGGGATGATGCTGTGGGGGAGGGATGAGAGAAGTGGAGGGAGGGATGATAGAGGTGGAGGGAGAGATGAGAGAAGTGAAGGAGGGATGATTGAGGTGGGGGAGGGATGAGAGAAGAGGAGGGAGGGATGATAGAGGTGGAGCGAGGGATGTGATAGGAGGAGGGAGAGATGAGAGAGGTGGAGGAGGAATGATAGAGGTGGGGGAGGGATGTGAGAAGTGGAGGGAGGGATGAAAGAGGTGGAGGGAGGGATGATAGAGGTGGAGGGAAGGATGAGAGAGGTGGAGGGAAGGATGAGAGAGGTGGAGGGAGGGAAGATAGAGGAGGAGGGAGGGATGAGAGAAGTGGAGGGAGGGATGATAGAGGAGGAGGGAGGGATGATAGAGGGGGAGGGAGGGATGATAGAGGTGGAGGGAAGGATGAGAGAGGTGGAGGGAGGGATGATAGAGGTGGAGGGAGGGATGAGAGAAGTGGAGGGAGGGATGATAGAGGAGGAGGGAGGGATGATAGAGGTGGAGGGAGGGATGATAGAGGTGGAGGAATGGGTGATAGAAGTGGAGGGAAGGATGATAGAGGTGGAGGGATGATAGAGGTGGAGGTAGGGATGATAGAGGTGGAGGGAAGGATGATAGAGGTGGAGGAAGGGGTGATAGAGGTGGAGGGAAGGATGATTGAGGTGCAGGGATGATAGAGGTGGAGGGAGGGATGATAGAGGTGGAGGGATGATAGAGGTGGAGGGAGGGATGATAGAGGTGGAGGGATGATAGAGGTGGAGGGAAGGATGATAGAGGTGGAGGGAAGGATGATAGAGGTGGAGGGAGGGATGATAGAGGTACAGGGATGATAGAGGTGGAGGGAGGGATGATAGAGGTGCAGGGATGATAGAGGTGGAGGGATGATAGAGGAGGAGGGAGGGATGATAGAAGTGGAGGGAGGGATGAGAGAGGTGGAGGGAGGGATGATAGAGATGGAGGGAGGGATGATAGAGGTGGAGGGAGGCATGATAGAGGGGAGGAGGGATGATAGAGGTGGAGGGAGGGATGAGAGAGGTGGAGGGAGGGATGAGAGAGGCGGAGGGAGGGATGATAGAGGTGGAGGGAGGGATGATAGAGGTTGGGGAGGGATGATAGAGGTGGAGGGGGGATGATAGAGGTGGAGGGAGGGATGATAGAGGTGGAGGGAGAGATGAGAGAGGTGAAGGGAAGGATAAGAGAGGTGGAGGGAAGGATGATAGAGGTGGAGGGAGAGATGATAGAAGTGGAGGGAGGGATGAGAGAGGTGGAGGGAGGGATGATAGAGATGGAGGGTGGGATGATAGAGGTGGAGGGAGGCATGATAGAGGTGGAGGAGGGATGATAGAGGTGGAGGGAGGGATGAGAGAGGTGGAGGGAGGGATGAGAGAGGTGGAGGTAGGGATGATAGAGGTTGGGGAGGGATGATAGAGGTGGAGGAGGATGATAGAGGTGGAGGGAGGGATGATAGAGGTGGAGGGAGGGATGATAGAGGTGGAGGGAGGGATGAGAGAGGTGGAGGGAGGGATGAGAGAGGTGGAGGGAGGGATGAGAGAGGTGGAGGAGGGATGATATAGGTGGAGGAGGGGATGATAGAGGTGGAGGGATGGATGATAGAAGTGGAAGGAGAGATGATAGAGGTGGAGGGAGGGATGATAGAGGTGGAGGGGGATGATAAAGTTGGAGGGAGGGATGATAGAGGTGGAGGGAGGGATGATAGAGGTGGAGGGAGGGATGAGAGAGGTGGAGGAGGGATGATAGAGGTGGAGGGAGGGATGATAGAGGTGGAGGGAGGGATGATAGAGGTGGAGGGAGGGATGATAGAGGTGGAGGGAGGGATGATAGAGGTGTGGGGGGAGGTATGAGAGTGGTGGTGGAGGGAGGGATGATAGAGTACAAAGGAGTACAAAGGAAATCAAGCAACAACATGTCTAGTGACCCTTCTAGGTTGCTTGTCCTCCAAAACACTGAGGATCAAGTGTCCAAACAGTGGTTTAGAGTGGGTAAGGGAACATTGGAAAGGGAATTACTGCCCTGGAACTAATATCCGTGGCAGGATTAGGAAGTTAGTAGAGGACAGATGGGTTAGTAACTGAGGGGGGGATAAAATAAAGTTATTAATTTACAAACGCAGTCAGTCGCGGGTTTGATGCGAGATATTTGTCTAGGCGGAGTTTAAATGAATCAACGGTGATGCAGTCTATAATGTTTCGGGGAAGCCCATTTCACAAGTTGACAACTCGATTGAAGAAGAAATTCTTAGATTCGTGCGTGTTAAAAGATTTATCAATAATTTTGCAACCGTTTCCCCGCGTGTAATTAGATTGGTCGATAGTGAAGTACTTACTACAGTTCATATTGTCGATGCCTTTGATGATTTTGAACACTTGAATTAAGTCACCTCTTAATCTGCGCTGGGTTGAAGGAAATAGATTTAATTCTCTAACACCCTCTTTGTATGGTTTGTTCTTTAGGCTAGGTATCATTTTAGTAACTCTACGTTGAACTCGTTCTAGCTTGTTTATATCTTTTTGGTAATAAGGGCACCAGGATTGAACGCAGTATTCCAGAAGAGGGCGGACTAAGGAATTGTAAAGGGTTTGGATAACTTCTTTGGATTTGTGCTCAAATGACCTGCCTATAAAGCCAATTATTTTGTTTGCCTTCTTAACAACTTCTGAACATTGTTGACTCGGTTATTAGGTTACTCGATATTGTTACTCCCAGATCGGTTTCTCTGTTTACATTCTTAAACTGAGTACCATTCATCGAATAGTTTGCTTTCTCATTTAGGTATCCGATATGTAGTACTTTACATTTATCCGCATTGAAACTCATTTGCCAAATTTGGGCCCAACATGACAATTTATCTAGATTGTGTTGCATATCGTCAACTTGTTCTTTTGAGAGTACGCTATTTGCATTTTTTGTATCGTCAGCAAATTTTTAGATTGTACAGGTGAGACCCTCATCTATGTCGTTGATGTAAATTAGAAAGATAATTGGTCCTAGTACCGATCCCTGGGGTACCCCGCTACTTACATTGGTCCATTTAGATGCCTTACCGTTTATGACTACTCTTTGCTTTCTGTTGCTGAGCCAATTTTCTATCCATTTCAACACACCGTCTTATATTCCATGCGCTTTTAGTTTTAGCAGTAAACGTTTGTGGGAACTTTGTCAAAGGCCTTTTGAAAATCAAGATATATAATATCTACAGCTTTATTCTCATCGTAGAGGTTGAGGATATCGTGGAAGAAGTCTAAGAGGTTTGTTAAACAGGAACGTTTTTTACGAAAGCCGTGTTGAGTATCTTTAAGTATGTTATTTTCCTCTAAGTGATTTACGAGTCTGTCTCGTATGACCGTTTCTAGCATTTTACATACAACTGAGGTTAAGCTAATTGGACGATAGTTACTGGGTAGGGATTTGCTGCCTTTTTTTAATATCGGTGTTACGTTGGCTAGCTTCCACTGATCAGGCATAGTTCCAGACTGCAAGGATTTATTGAATAGTAATGTCAGTGGTTTGGAGAGCTCATCCTTAGCTTCCTTTAGAACTCTAGGCGAGATTGTATCAGGTCCCGGCGTTTTATTTACCTTGAGTTTATCAAAACAATTCAATACTTCTCTCTCTGTAACGGTGATATTGCTTAGAACATCTGAATTATCAATCTGAATCGGCGATGGTGTAGGGATATCACTGAGGTCTTCTGTTGTAAAAACTGATGCAAAGAAGGTATTGAGGGCATTACTCATTTGTACTTCGTCTTTGGTGTATTCTCCATTTTCATCGACTAACGGTCCAACAGTTGAAGTAACTACTTTTTTCTTTCTGATATAACTATATAATTCTTTTGGGTTTGTTTTACTTTGATTCGCAATATGTAACTCTAAGGTCTTTTTACTTTGCTTAATTAACTTTTTGGCTTTGCGTCGTAGCTCTACAAATTTCACCCGTTCTTCCTCATTTTGTGAGGATTTTAATCTATCATTAGCATATTTTTTAGCAAGCAGGCAGTTTGAAATATCTTAATTCCACCATTTGGGTTTATTATTATGGCCTGGACGCCGTATTTTCGATGGTATGCAGTCTTGCACTGCTTTTAGGTAAGTGGTTTCGAATAACTTCCAAGATGTATTTATGTCGTTATTGTTAATTAAAAAGCTCCAGTCAGTTTCTTTAAACATAGCTCTAAGTTTATGGAAGTTTGCTTTCTTGAAATTAGGGACTTTTTCGATGCTACTATTTGGTTCGTTACTAGTAAACTTTAAAGTGAAAGTTATCGTACGATGGTCGCTGTTACTGAATTCATCACCAACATTCAAATTCTCTATCAATTCTTTTTTGTTGCAAGTACAATGTCAAGAACGTTATTACCACGGGTCGGCGTTCGAACAAATTGATAAAGCGAACTCTCTTGCAAGTTCGTATACAAGTCATGTCCGGAGTGTGAAGTAAGAGTATCGCCCCACTTGGTCACAGGTAAATTAAAGTCGCCAAAAATAACGGTATCTTGTGAGTTACTTACATCTGCAATTTGTTCGTAAATTTCTCGGTCAATTTGCACTGATTGAGCTGGAGGTCTGTATATTAATGCAAGTATTATTTTTGTACCGTTATTATTCTTTATTAGCACAAAAGATGTGTCGACGTTCACAATTTGAGGTTTTGACAAATAGTCGTGGAGGGAGGGATGATAGAGGTGGAGGGAGGGATGATAGAGGTGGAGGGAGGGATGATAGAGGTGGAGGGATGATAGAGATGCAGGGATGAGAGAGGTGGAGGGAAGGATGATAGAGGTGCAGGGATGATAGAGGTTGAGGGAAGGATGATAGAGGTGCAGGGATGAGAGAGGTGGAGGGAGGGATGATAGATGTGCAGGGATGAGAGAGGTGGAGGGAGGGATGATAGAGGTGGAGGGAGGGATGAGAGAGGTGGAGGGAGGGATGGTAGAGGTGCAGGGATGAAAGAGGTGGAGGAAGAGATGATAGAAGTGGAGGGAGGGATGAGAGAGGTGGAGGGAGGGATGATAGAGATGGAGGGAGGGATGATAGAGGTGGAGGGAGGCATGATAGAGGTGGAGGAGGGATGATAGAGGTGGAGGGAGGGATGAGAGGGGTGGAGGGAGGGAGGAGGGAGGCGGAGGGAGGGATGATAGAGGTGGAGGGAGGGATGAAAGAGGTTGGGGAGGGATGAGAGAGGTGGAGGGAGGGATGAGAGAGGTGGAGGGAGGGATGACAGAGGTGGAGGGAGGGATGAGAGAGGTGGAGGGAGGGATGATAAAGGATGGTGAGGGATGAGAGAGGTGGAGGGAGGGATGATAGAGGTGGATGGAGGGATGATAGAGGTGGAGGGAGGGATGATAGAGGTGGAGGATTGGATGATAGAGGTGGATGGAGAGATGATAGAGGTGGAGGGAGGGATGAGAGAGGTGGAGGGAGGGATGAGAGAGGTGGAGGGAGGGATGATAGAGGTGGAGGGAGGGATGATAAAGGTGGAGGGAGGGATGAGAGAGATGGAGGGAGGGATGATAGAGGTGGAGGGAGGGATGATAGAGGTGGAGGGGCGATGATAGAGGTGGAGGGAAGGATGATAGAGGTGAAGGGAGGGATGATAGAGGTGGAGGGAGGGATGATAGAGGTGGAGGGGGGATGAGAGTGTGGGGGGGAGGGATGAGAGAGGTGGAAGGAGGGATGATAGAGGTGGAGGGAGGGATGATAGAGGTGGAGGGAGGGATGATAGAGGTGGAGGGAGGGATGATGGAGGTGGAGGGAGGGATGATAGAGGTAGAGGGAGGGATGATAGAGAGAGGTGGAGGGAGGGATGATAGAGGTGGAGGGAGGGAGGAAAGAGGTGGAGGGGGGATGATATAGGTGGAGGGAGGGATGATAGAGGTGGAGGGAGGGATGATAGAGGTGGAGAAAGGGAGGAGAGAGGGGGAGGGAGGGATCAGAGAGGTGGAGGGAGGGATGATAGAGGTGGAGGGAGGGATGAGAGAGGTTGGAGGGAGGGATGACAGAGGTGGAGGGAGGGATGATAGAGAGAGGTGGAGGGAGGGATGATAGAGGTGGAGGGAGGGATGATAGAGGTGGAGGGGGATGAAATAGGTGGAGGGAGGGATGATAAAGGTTGGGGAGGGATGAGAGAGGTGGAGGGAGGGATGAGAGAGATGGAGGGAGGGATGATAGAGGTGTGGAGGGAGGGATGATAGAGGTGGAGGGGCGATGATAGAGGTGGAGGGAAGGATGATAGAGGTGAAGGGAGGGATGATAGAGGTGGAGGGAGGGATGATAGAGGTGGAGGGGGGATGAGAGTGTGGGGGGGAGGGATGAGAGAAGTGGAAGGAGGGATGATAGAGGTGGAGGGAGGGATGATAGAGGTGGAGGGAGGGATGATAGAGGTGGAGGGAGGGGATGATAGAGGTGGAGGGAGGGATGATAGAGGTGGAGGGAGGGATGATAGGGAGAGGTGGAGGGAGGGATGATAGAGGTGGAGGGAGGGATGAAAGAGGTGGAGGGGGGATGATATAGGTGGAGGGAGGGATGGTAGAGGTGGAGGGAGGGATGATAGAGGTGGAGGGTGGGATGATAGAGGTGGAGAGAGGGATGAGAGAGGTGGAGGGAGGGATGAGAGAGGTGGAGGAAGGATGATAGAGGTGGAGGGAGGGATGATAGAGGTGGAGGGAAGGATGATAGAAGTGGAAGAAGGGATGATAGAGGTGGAGGGAGGGATGATAGAGGTGGAGGGGGGATGATAGAGGTGGAGGGAGGGATGATAGAGGTGGAGGGAGGGATGATAGAGGTGGAGGGAGGGATGAGAGAGGTGGAGGAGGGATGATAGTGGTGGAGGGAGGGATGATAGAGGTGGAGGGAGGGATGATAGAGGTGGAGGGAGGGATGATAGAGGTGGAGGGGGGATGAGAGTGTGGCGGGAGGGATGAGAGTGGTGGTGGAGGGATGAGAGAGGTGGAGGGAGAAATGATAGAGGTGGAGGGAGGGATGATATAGGTGGAGGGAGGGATGATAGAGGTGGAGGGAGGGATGATAGAGGTGGAGGGAGGGATGATAGAGGTGGAGGGAGGGATGATAGAGGTGGGGGGAGGGGTGAAAGAGGTGGGGGGAGGGATGATAGAGGTGGAGGGAGAGATGGTAGAGGTGGAGGGAGGGATGATAGAGGTGGAGGGAGGGATGATAGAGGTGGAGGGATGATAGAGGTGGAGGGGGGATGATAGAGGTGGAGGGGGATGACAGAGGTGGAGGGAGAGATGATAGAAGTGGAGGGAGGGATGATAGAGGTGGAAGGAGGGAAGAGAGAGGTGGAGGAGGAATGAGAGTGTTGGGGGAGGGACAAACATGGTGTATGTGGGGGGGGGGGGGGGGTTACAGTATGTAGGAAGGATATAAAGAACAACACGAGAGAGAGGCAGTGAGCAAGTAGATTAAAACGGAGAGATTAATTGAGATTTACATAAATACACTTGCCACACAGATCTTACGATCACTGCAAGGCCAGGACTTAATCCTAGTAGTGAGAGAGAGAGAATGCTCACTCTCTCTTTTTGTATCGTAAGGAAGTGTTCAGGCAATTATGGTCACGTCTGTAGATCCATTTGTGGATAGGTACAGTTGTCAGGATTAATTTGTTGCTTTTTCCCTCGACTGAACAGACTGAACTGAATACTGAGAGTGTAAAAGAGAGGCAAAATGGAAAATGTTTAGTGTCAGGCGAAAGCGATAAGGATATTCACTCTCATGCTAAAATGATGACTATATTGCTAATGATGGTAGTGATGGTGCAACGGAAGATGGAAATTTAGTTAGAAATAAAGGTAAATTAGGTATAAATAAAAGAACTACATTTAGAGAATATTACACAAACTGTAGGAGTCCATGTAACAAAATGAACGAACTTGAGCACTTGTTACTGACCTTGACCCCTCCCCAAGCACCTTCCCAACCTAGTGTTATCATCGCCCATGTGGAGGAAATAAGTGCACGGCTCAACAAGCTAGAAGAACGATCTAGCAACATCTCCGACGTCACAACCGAATCAATACCGAATGAAAAATGCCTCCTTATTGAGCGAAGAATCTCTCTTCTGGAGGAAAAACTGGCGCAAGAAAGGGAAACAGTGAACGACAGTGCCCCGGGAATTAACTCACCCAACCAGTCCACCATAGATAAAAAAAAAAAAATTCTAGCAGACATCAACCTCAACGATATCAACGATATCACCTAAACAAAAATTGCGCCATTAGAACCTTGCACGAAGCCAATATAGACCTACTCAAATGCTGGGTACAGGAAAAACTATCATGGGTTCCAGAACAATGCATAATCTACGGAGGCCTATTCGACGCAATGGAAAGCAGAGCCCCTACAGTAGTTTTAGACAGTTTAAATGCTCTCGTAAGTGAGACTGAAGTAAGTGAACTGAAAAGCAAAAACGAGAGCATGAACATATGTGTTTGCCAACTCGCACCCTGCCTACAATCTAACACACTCCAGGCCAAAATAAACGAACTCAACGAACACATACAGAAGTGGGCCAGTGACAATGGTATTGCTACCATAAATCCGGATCTCTGCTTCAAGCTAGCAACAGGGGAAATCTACGAGGCCTGTTTTACCGATCATGGGGAGCACCAGGGCTCTCTCTTAAACTAGAAACGGTCATACGAGACAGACTCGTAAATCACTTAGAGGAAATTAACATACTTAAAGATACTCAACACGGCTTTCGTAAAAAACGTTCCTGTTTAACAAACCTCTTAGACTTCTTCCACGATATCCTCAACCTCTACGATGAGAGTAAAGCTGTAGATATTATATACCTTGATTTTCAAAAGGCCTTTGACAAAGTTCCCCACAAACGTTTACTGCTAAAGCTAAAAGCACATGGAATACAAGACGGTGTGTTGAAATGGATAGAAAATTGGCTCAGCGACAGAAAGCAAAGAGTAGTCATAAACGGTAAGGCATCTAAATGGACCAATGTAAGTAGCGGGGTACCCCAGGGATCGGTACTAGGACCAATTCTCTTTCTAATTTACATCAACGACATAGATGAGGGTCTCACCTGTACAATCTAAAAATTTGCTCACGATACAAAAATTGCAAATAGCGTACTCTCAAAAGAACAAGTTGACGATATGCAACACAATCTAGATAAATTGTCATGTTGGGCCCAATTTGGCAAATGAGTTTCAATGCGGATAAATGTAAAGTACTACATATCGGATACCTAAATGAGAAAGCAAACTATTCGATGAATGGCACTCAGCTTAAGAATGTAAACAGAGAAACCGATCTGGGAGTAACAATATCGAGTAACCTAAAACCGAGTCAACAATGTTCAGAAGTTGTTAAGAAGGCAAACAAAATAATTGGCTTTATAGGCAGGTCATTTGACCATAAATCCAAAGAAGTTATCCTAACCCTTTACAATTCCTTAGTCCGCCCTCTTCTGGAATACTGCGTTCAATCCTGGTGCCCTTATTACCAAAAAGATATAAACAAGCTAGAACGAGTTCAATGTAGAGTTACCAAAATGATACCTAGCCTAAAGAACAAACCATACGAAGAGCGTCTTAGAGAATTAAATCTATTTCCTTTAACCTCTGAAGTGCGCTTGGGGGTAATTAGACACCTCTCCCTGTGCGCATGTATTTGAGGTGTTTCCGTCACTAAAATATTCATTGTACCATTAATAGCATTAATACTTATCCATATGCGTCTATTATGGGTTGATTATAAAGGTATTAACCCCTAACTGTCGGCGCGCAACATAAGTCGAGTATAATAAATCTGGACTATCTGGCGGCGCGCGACATAGGTCGTGTGGCAATTTCAGCACGTAATGTTGCTGAGAGAGAGAGACAAGTGGTGGCAGGAGAGTAGCGAGCGTATAACTGCTCCAGACCACCGCGGCGAACCTACTGACACGAATCCCACCTCGTCCCTCCCTCTCTCACTCGCTACATACTGAATTTTATTGGGAAAGTACCGAATTACATGATTTTTGCACTCGTGTTGCGCGGTTGTTGCAAGAAAACTAGCGGTCATAAAAGGATCGTTGTGGTGTCATTGGAAAGCTCTGTTTATGCCCTTTCAGGGATAGATACTTGTTTTACGCTCTGGGTCTTATTTAGGCATGAAAATGATGACGTAAACAGCCCTATTTTGGGTAAAAACACCCCGCTGGTGGCTACATATTTTATACCGCCTAGGCCGCTCTTTAGGTGTTAACCTGAAACAACAATAAAACGAGTGAAAACAGCGTTTGGATGGTCAAAATCGGAGATATAGCCCGCGAGTTGTATAATGTATGGGTGAGGCAAGCTGCTTTCCCGCCAATTTCCCCCAAGGCCACTGAGACACAGTCGAACGATACTCTCTCTCTCTCTCTTGCATTCGCTTGCTATCAGTGATGACCACACCCTGCAACCGGATTTCTAATGTTAGCACGAAAATATACCTCAGAATAAGGGAATAACAGAGAAAATAGGTGATAACTGAAGGAGAGGAGGAAAGTGGGGAAGGAGAGGAGGTAGAGGACTGAGATTTTGCATGGCCCAGGGGCCAAAAAAATAAAAATAAAATAAAAATAAAAATATATATTTTTTTTTTCGATGTCAAAAGTTGATTTTTGTTTTCTCTGACTCTTAAGAGTCTCCCCGCAGTCCGCCGGGGGAACTCTTAAGAGTCTCCCCGCAGTTCCCGGGTTAACCCAGCGCAGATTAAGAGGCGACTTAATTCAAGTGTTCAAAATCATCAAAGGCATCGACAATATGAACTGTAGTAAGTACTTCACTATCGACCAATCTAATTACACGCGGGGAAACAGTTGCAAAATTATTGGTAAATCTTTTAACTCACACGAATCTAAGAATTTCTTCTTCAATCGAGTTGTCAACTTGTGGAAAGGGCTTCCCCGAAACGTTATAGACTGCATCACCGTTGATTAATTAAACTCCGCCTAGACAAATATCTCGCATCAAACCCGCGACTGACTGCATTTGTAAATGAATAACTTTATTTTATCCCCCCCTCAGTTACTAACCCCTCTGTCCCCTACTAACTTCCTAATCCTGCCACGGACATTAGTTCCAGGGCAGTAATTCCCTTTCCAATGTTCCCTTACCCCCTCTAAACCACTGTTTGGACACTTGTTCCTCAGTGTTTTGGAGGACAAGCAACCTAGAAGGGTCACTAGACCTGTTGTTGCTTGATTTCCTTTGTACTCCTTTGTACTCCTTTGTACTCCTTTGTACTTTGTAGGACCGGAGCTGTTAGGCTACTTGAGGCAATAGCCAAACAACACCAAACCTTCAATGAGTGTCTAAATCGGGCTCAAAATAAAGATAACTCCAACAAAGACTGGAGTAGAAGCCAGCCACCCAACACGACCCGACCACAACCAGCAAACAACCCAAGAACGACGCCCGCCACCACCCATACCCTCCACCCTCCACAAATTACGCCGACAAAGAAGGGTGGCAGATCGCAGGAAAACACCGCACCTCAAAACCTAACCCCAGCCAAGAAAGACACCACGAGGCACCACACCACCAAGGTCGCAGCCAGCCCCGCCAACCCGCTCACCACCCAAACCCCTCCTCACCACCACGAGGGTCATGGTCATCACCCCCAAGATCCATATACACCAGGTCAGCCAGGTAGGCAAACCCGCGCAGGTGACACGGGAAGGGTGCAGGTGGCGTGACGTCACGAGTAGTCTAGACCAGCGTGGTCCAGTATCATATACGTACTCCTAGTCAGTCTCCCAGATTATCCCAAGAGAAAGAAAATTCAGTACTTGTTTGTCCTTTGTTCAGTAAACATGTGGAACACTTGAAGTTCTGTCTGACATGTTAGTATTCCAGAGATATTTTGTGGTTGGCTAATAATCATAATGCCTACCCAGTGTGCAGTATTTGGCTGTAGCAATAAACCGCGTACAGTGGACGGGAAAAATATAAGAACATTCCGATTTCCAAGGGATGCACATTTCAGAAGCGTGTGGATAAACTTGTGTCGTCGCCAAGATGGTATTAATGCGCAACATGCAGTTGTATGCTCTGTACACTTCACCAATAACGATTATATTGATGACATGAAAAGTCGTTTACTAGGCATTGAGAGTCCAAGAAATAAATGACTTCTCAAAGACGATGCTGTACCTTCACTATTTCTACCAAAGAGTACGCATTGTTTATTTGTGTTTGGTGTTACAATTGAAATATTACTGTGATCAGTGTTTAATTAATAAGGATGCCAATGTAGAAAGAGGGAGAGAGAGAGAGGAAGAGCTATATTATTGATTAGACTTAATATATATATATATATATATATATATATATATATATATATATATATATATATATGTATATATATATATACATATATATATATATATATATATATATATATATATATATAATGTATAAACCTATTGTTACCGCATGTGTAGTTATACGACTAATTGTAAGGTTTAGTTATAAGACAAATTTTAAGGTGTAGTTGTAAGACTAATGTTAAGGTGTAGTTATAGGAATGATTTTTAAGTGTAGATATAAGGCTATTTGTGAAGTGTACCGTACATATATAAGGCTATTTGTGAAGTGTACCGTACATATATAAGGCTATTTGTGAAGTGTACCGTACATATATAAGAACATAATATAGCGGGAAACTGCATAACGCAATACAGCCCACACAAGGCAGCTCCCATTCACACACAGCTCATATCCATATGAGAACCCAACATACGTTTATGCTTTCAACTGTTCCTGAGTTAATCACTGATCTGGGCAGTTCATTCCACATGTTAGCAACTCTATCACCAAACAGGTGTTTTTCTATATCTTTCCCAAATCTAAACTTATCTAACTTGAAACCATTTGAGCGGGTTATGTCACCGTTCTTTAGCTTTAATACCTCACCAATATTGCCCTTAGTTATACCATTTATCCATTTAAATATCTCTATCATGTCCAACTATACATTGTCTAGTTTTAAGTTCGCTTTTAAATTACGATTTATATTATAGCCTACTTATATGACTAATTTTAATGTTTAGTTATATGACTAAGTTCAAGGTTTAGTTATAAGACTAATTTTAAATTTTAGTTATGTGACTAAGATTAAGGTTTAGTTATAAGACTAATTTTAAGATTTAGTTATATTATTAATTTTAAGGTTTAGTTATAAGACTAATTTTAAGGTTTAGTTATAAGACTAATTTTAAGGTTTAGTTATATGACTAATTTTAAGGTTTAGTTATAAGACTAATTTAAAGGTTTAGTTATAAGACTAATTTAAAGGTTTAGTTATAAGACTAATATTAAGGTTTAGTTATAAGTCTAATTTTAAGGTTTAGTTATAAGACTAATTTTAAGGTATAGCTATAAGACTAACATTAAGGTTTAGCTACTGTATAAGGCTAAGTTTAAGGTGTAGTTATAAGACTAATTTTAAGGTTTAGTTATAAGACTAATATTAAGGTTTAGTTATAAGACTAATTTTAAGTTTAGTTATAAGACTAACATTAAGGTTTAGTTATAAGTCTAATTTTAAGGTTTAGTTATAAGACTAATTTTAAGGTTTAGTTATAAGACTAATATTAAGGTTTAGTTATAAGACTAATTTTAAGGTTTAGTTATAAGACTAATATTAAGGTTTAGTTATAAGTCTAATTTTAAGGTTTAGTTATAAGAATAATTTTAAGGTTTAGTTATAAGACTAATATTAAGGTTTAGTTATAAGACTAATTTTAAGGTATAGTTATAAGAATAATATTAAGGTTTAGCTACTGTATAAGGCTAAGTTTAAGGTGTAGTTATAAGACTAGTTTTAAGGTGTATTTATAAGGCTATTTTTGAGTTGTACTTATATGGTACACCTATAAGACTAATTTGAGTGTGTATCCTACTTATAATACTATGTTTAAGGATAAATTATTAAACTAATTTTATGGTGTAGCCTAGTTAGACTACGGTATCCCAAAGGTATACTGGGATTAATAATTATTTGTATTAATAACATAATAGTCACACACTTGTAAGAGCGGCCTTGTAAACAAAACATATTTATATTGCTTCAGCTCACCACCCAACAGAGATGTCTGGAAATAGAGGGGCGAGAGTAGAAAAGCGAGGACTGAAGAGGAAAGTAGAAGAGTTGCTGAATGATCATAATCCAAGTGACTGTGTGCCCTGTGATAGCTCTGAGATAGTAAATAACCAACTTCCAATATGTGGCCATTCGGCTTTCTGCAGACTCCCATTGTCTTATGTTTTATGTACAATATATTTACGAGTACAACATACTTGTTCTGTTATTAAAATCAAGTTGACTTACTCTTAAAGGAAAGTACTGTATTATTAATCTACCCCTTTGTCTACCATTTTTATACTATAGTATTCTCAGTAATACATAGGCTATATTTACAATTGCGATAATTTGCTTACATAAAATACTGTAAATGAACAACAATTGTCACACACACACTTAATACTAATAATAATGCAATGTGGGACATACAGTGAAAAACAAAGAGGTATATGCTAACGAATAAGTGGAGGAGCGCGGTGGTCAGTCGACCTCGTACTACGTCACGTGCGTAGACCGAGCGTATTTTGGTAATTACCCCGGCCGACCTGGTGTATATGGATCTTGATCACCCCGTCCCCACTATCCCCAACACCACGAACAGGACTCCCACACCTATACACAAGTTGGGTGTTACAACTGTGGGGAGTTCAATCATACGCAGTCGAATTGTAGGTTTGCCCAAAAACTTATATGTCACGCATGCCACAAATACGGTCTTAAAAGTAGACATTGCAAATATTATAATGCGTAGGAGAGTGGCAAGGAAGACACCGCCGTTAAAATTGAATCTAATGATAATTTAAGGATAGAACACATCAATGTTCAATCTCTGCTTCACAATTTTGATGACATAAATATATTAATAAAGGAAAGAAACATAGATATTCTCTGTATTAGCGAAACATGGTTACTCCCTCACACTCCCGACGCATTAGTAAATATTCCAAATTATAAGATATACCGATTTGATAATAGCCGTGGTTCGGGCGTATGTATATATGTAAATGAGTGTCTACATTCCAAAATAATCGATACTGGAATCACAAAACTAAAAGGCGTAGATGATATCTGGGTACAAATACAATTAAGAAAGTTGCCCTCCATAATAATTGGTTGTATTTATAGACATCCATAGGCTCCCGCAAGTGCATGGGATAATATCACTGACACCTTACGATCAGTGATCATCAGAGAGAAAACAATGTTTGTACTAGGTGACCTAAATGATAATTTATTTTCTCAAAATAGTAAACTATCTCGCGTTATAGCTAACAATAAACTCACCCAGGTCATAGACAAACCCACACGCATAACACCCACCTCCGCAACCCTGCTTGATGTAATAATAACTAACAACCCCAATATAATAACTAACTCTGACGTTTACCCGCACACCATAGCTGATCACGATTTAGTAGGCGTTACAATAAACGTATATAAACCAAAACGTCCACCAATTACAAAGGTCTCTCGCGACCTAAGAACTTATACAAGTGACACCCTTTGCTCTCATATATTAGCTGAAACCCCCACCCTAAACAAAATATTACAAACAGACAACGTAGACACACAAGTAAATATATTAACCTCCGTCATTACAGAAAGCCTAAGTAAGGTGCCCCAGTAGCAACTAAAATAATTCGTCGTCCATCCTCGCCATGGATAAATGATAACGTCTGTGAAGCCATTAATGCTAGAAACACAGCTCAGAAAACATTGAAAGAAAACAGACTGAACCCAACATTACAACGATATTTTAATGATTTAAAGAAGCAAGTTAAACAACTGATAAATTCCACTAAAAAACAATATTTTAACAATGAACTAAAAAAGTGCAAAGCAAATACTTCGGCAACGTGGAAAATAGTAAGGGAAGTAATACCCAGCGACAAGCAAAGTGGTAGAAACTGTCTATTTGAAAACACAAATGAAAAGGCTGAAGAGTTTAACAAGTTCTTTGCAAATGTTGGAAAAAAAGCATTCGATGATATGCAAGATATGGCAACACCGCTCCCCAACCCCATATACCCACACCTCTTCCTCACCTCACTCAAACTAATACCACATTATTTCGTCCTGAGCCAGTCGACCCCAATACTATTTTTCTAACCATCAAACATCTTCACCAAACTAATTCGTTCGGTTCTGATAATATAGCGCTCAAATTCATAAAAGACTCTCTTAACGTAATAATATATTATCTTACAGTCATTATTAATACATCCATAGTCACAGGTAAATTTCCTTCATCCTGGAAACATGCGCTAGTTACTCCATTGTACAAAACTGGAGACCCTAATAATACTAGTAATTATCGCCCAATTTCTCTTCTCCCAATTTTTTCTAAAATCATCGAGAAGATCGTTGCTAACCAACTCGTTAATTTCTTAGAAAACTATAACATTATATCAAACTCACAACATGGCTTCAGACCCAAACTCTCTAATGAAACAGCACTCACAGTTATCACAGACAAGATTTATGACAACATGGACAACAAACACATATCCCTCTTAACCCTCTGTGACTTGTCTAAGGCGTTTGATAGTGTAAACCATAATATTCTTATTAAAAAACTCCTACAAAATAGCATTGACTCTTTCTGGTTCGAGGATTACCTCTGTGAAAGAACACAGTCCGTCCGCGAAAATAATACTATTTCCTCCATAGCAAAAACCCCTTACGGAGTCCCTCAAGGGTCTATTTTAGGACCAATTCTCTTCATTATTCTTGTCAATGATATACTAAAATACATAAAATTTGCCTACTAGCACAATATGCTGACAACACACAGTTCCTTCACAGTGGTCAATTAAACGAATTAAATAATCTAATCGCTAGATGTGAAGAAACTCTACGGATTGCAAATGCGTAATTCCAAGAAAATGGTCTATTGCTGAACACCAAAAGGACTCAGTGTATCTTCATAGGAACACGTCAAATCATATCAAAAATACCAAGGAACACCACCATTCAATTCGGTGATACCAAAATCCAACCATCCATCCACGTAAAAAAAACTTGGTGTTCATTTGGATCAGTATATGACCTTCGACATACATATAAGCCAAACAATAACAAAAGTAATGGGGGCCATATTATACGTAAATAGAACAAAACATTATGTTGATAAATCAACTCGAATCGCAGTTGTACAATCACTAGTATTAAGCATTCTGAACTACTGTAATATGCATGTATTGTGCCGTTGTACAAGGAGAAGGGAGATCGGCAGGAGTGTTCAAGTTATAGAGGTATTAGTTTATTGTCAGTGGTTGGAAAGCTGTATGGCAGGGTGTTGATGGAGAGGATAAAGTGTAATACGTGTTTGCAATAGGAGAAGAACAGTGCGGTTTTAGGAGGGGAAGAGGGTGCGTGGATCAGATGTTTGCAGTAAGACAGTTATGCGAGAAGTATTTAGAGAAGCATAAGGAGATATTTTGGGCTTTTATGGACTTGGAAAAAGCGTATGATCGTGTGGACCGTGAAACATTGTGGAAGGTGTTAAGGATTTATGAAATAGGAGGAAATTTGTTAGAAGCAGTTAAGAGTTTTTATGAAGGGAGCAGAGCATGTGTGAGAGTAGGAAATGGTGAGTTGAGTGAATGGTTTGAGGTAAAGGTAGGTTTGCGACAGGGTTGTGTAATGTCAACATGGCTGTTTAATATGTTTATGGATGGTGTGGTGAGGGAGGTGAAAAGGAGAACTATGGGAAGAGGATTGGGTTTAGTAGGAAAGAATGGTAGAGATTGGGAGTTGAATCAGTTGCTGTTCGCTGATGACACAGCATTGGTGGCGGATTCTGATGAGAAACTGCAGCAGGTAGTCAAAGAGTTTGGTGTGGTTTGTGGAAGGAGGAAACTGAAGGTGAATGTCAATAAAAGTAAAGTAATGGTGTGTAATAGGGGAGAGTATAGGGTGAATCTAGATGTGAGGCTGGATGGGGAAATATTGGAACAAGTAGAGTGTTTTAAATATCTAGGAGGAACGATAAGCAGGAGTGGAGGTATGGAAATGGAGGTTAAACAGAGAGTGTGTGAAGGAAGGAAGGTTTTCGGAGCAATGGGAAGTATGTGGAAGACGAGGAATCTCGGAGTGAAAGTAAAATGTGCACTGTATGAAGGAATTGTTGTGCCAACAGTGATGTATAGGGCTGAGACATGGGCTCTGAAGAAAAAGGAGAAAAGAGGGCTGGATGTGATGGAGATGAGCTGCTTGAGGAGTATGTGTGGAATTACTCGTAGAGACGGATTGAGGAATGAAGAGATACGTAGGAGAGTGGGGCAGCAGGAACATTTGTCAGCCAGCGTGGACAGAAGGGTGCTGAGCTGGTATGGTCATGTTGAACGAATGGGAGATGAAAGGCTTACAAAGAGAATATGTGAGTCAGGTACAAGGGGAGATAGAAGGGCAGGAAGACCCCCATTGAGATGGAGAGACTGTGTAAGAAAAGCTTTGGATGATAGAGGAATTACTATAGATCTGGCAGGGGAAGTGGTGCTGGACAGGAGTGAATGGAGAATGCTTGTGAATAGTTGAGTGAACACGTGATCATTGGGAGTAAGGGGTCGGGCGCAAGTTGGACTAGATAATAGTACATCAGGTGCCTGGCCCGGGGAGACGATTAATATGAAGGGTGCGCCTGGAAGTGTGGTGGGAGGGCTTGTGGCTTTGGCTCCGCTGAATGTCTGCCTGCCGAGATCGGAACCTCTCCGGGTGGCCGGGGGAGTGCTGGAGCAACCTTGGTGACCCTGGTCTCTGGGTCTTCCCCTGGGTGACCTAGATGAGTGTGAATTTGTTTTATGTTGTTTTTGTCTTTTCCCTGTTCTTGCTCTGTCTTGAGTCGGCTACCCCCAAAATGGGGATTGGGCCTGAGCATATAGATAGTAATATGATTTGGGGGACGACTAATGCATCACTAATCACGAAGGTTCAAAGGTGGCAAAACTTTGCGTCAAGAATCGCAGATGGTAAAGCTAGGAAGTATGATCACGTTACACCCATTTTCAAAGAATTACAATGGCTAAGCATAAAGAAACAAATTACTTTTAATTCAGTAGTAACTATTTAAACAAAAAGTCACCCACCACTACCAATATCACTTCCTACCTCTCCCAACTGTTAACAATATTACCGATAGTAATACAAGACAACGACACAATCTTTATGTCCCCAGAACCAAGACTGACTCGGGAGCCAGAGCTATGTCTGTAACAGGTCCTAAGTTATGGAATCAACTACCATCGGATATCAAAGAGGCAAATACCGTACATGCATTTAAATCAAAGTTGAAAAAGAACTTATTAAATAATACATAATCTAAGTATTGGGCCTCATTGTTCTCTATGGTAATATGATGTCCTATATATTCTTATTCATATTTTTATGACTGTACATATGTGGGTATATCAATATAGATGCATATAAACTATATACAGTCAAACAAATATGAATGTGTGTGTAAAAGTATGTAAGTCCACGCACATATATATACTGTATATGTATGTATTGCGTGTATATATGCATCTGAATGTGTATGTACAATCAAAGTTTATACCTTATACCTAAGTGTATGTATTGCGTGTATATATGCATCTGAATGTGTATGTGCAATCTAAGTGTATACCTTATACCTAAGTTTATACCTAAGTTAATACTTAATGTACACTTTGTAATTGTAATTATGAGCAGAATAACCACTTTTAAGTGGAAATAAACATTTTATTATTTATTATGTTAGCAAAGAAAATATAGACATAATAGTGCTAACTGAAACATGGATTAATACAGAATCCTGGCATATTTTAGTAGAATTTGATATACCAGTATATAGTTTGTTTAAATATGACCGAACAAGTAGGAGGGGCGGTGGTATAGCAATGTTTGTCAGGAGTACATTAAAAAGCTGTATTAAATCAGGTATTAGACTAAATAATGATAATGAAAGTGTTAGGGTTAGAGGTTAACGAAGGTAATGAGACGATAGTTATTGGATTTATGTATAGACCGCCAAATATGAGTAGAAATGACGGAACATCATTATGGGAGGAAATTAAAATGGCATCAAGGTTTAGCAATGTGTGCATTATGGGAGGATTTTAATTTTCCGAATATAGACTGGCAGCATCAAATAGGCGACTCTGGTTCGGAAGAGTTTATTGAGGTACAGTAGTACAAGATAGTTTTTTTATTTCAATTCATAGATACTCCAACTAGAGTTAATAATATTCTCGATTTAGTTTTCAGTAACAATGAACACATGATAAATAATGTAGAGATTGGGGACCACCTAGGAAATTACGACCACAATTATGTGTATTTTAATATACAATGGAAAGGTAATACCAGAGAGAATACAACATTAATACCTGACTTCAGAAAAGCCGATTATGGTGGGTTAAGAAGAGCCCTATTAGCGGACCCTATGGTCAAACAATAAGTCGATCCAGTTGTTCATGTGAGTGTACCCCTTCTAGGGTACCTGTCAGCTTAAGTCAGGAAGAGCCGTCAAGCTTGGTAGATACATATGATTATTTTATTAACTCAGTATTCAATGCTCAAAATATATATATCCCCAAAAGAAAATTGAGATCAACAGAGAACCAACCCAAATGGATGAATAATAGACTATTAGATCTTCTAGGAAAAAAATAAAATTAATATATAGAAAAATTAAGAAAGGCGAAAGTCACCTACTTGCTTACTATCAGAATCTATAGACAGGTAAAAAAGGATATTAGGAAATAAAAAAGAAATTATGAAATAAAAGTTGCCAATGGCTCAAAAAATTATCCTAAAGGTTTTTACCAACCATGGGCGTCCGCGCGGGGAGGGGGGGGGGGGGGGGGGGGGCAGTTGCCCTCCCCTGGATATTCAATGTGCTTGGAATTTCAAATGTTATCCAATTTCTTTATTATCCGCTATAGGGCAAAATATATTTCTTGACTGCAATTCACAATATATTTCGATTATATCTTTGATTAAAAACATTATTTGAGATATCGTGTATTGCCAAAAAATTAAGGAGTCAGAGTTAGGAGTATCTTTGGTGTCGACGGTTACCCACGTTACTATGGTAACGGCTTCCCCTTTGATGCCACCGTGCTGCCACCATACGGTGGTCAGTCACATCACCTACTCAAAACAGCAGCTGACGGATACTGGTCGCGTGGGTTCCATTCACACCCTTTTTTACATTTTGCATTATTTAGGCGAGTTACATACAGTTTAGCACGAATACTAATCAACATCTTAATTTGCTTTACTGATTTCCAAAACTCCGCTATGACCATGGGACAAGGGAAGTAGTATTGCTAAAATATTATTGGTGGGAAGGCTATATTATTTTAGAAAACATGATATGAACTAATCAAGTAGGCCTAATTAGCGAAACGAGTCATGTACTGTAAACTTTCCCACGATGAAATTTGTACATCATGAAATATTTATAAGCAATACGGATATGGCATACAGTATAATGTTGGACCTTTAACATCGTGATGACACAAACTATATAAATCCAAGGTTAGAGATGTAATTGGTCCCCTTAAAACTCCGATAGGAGAAATTACAGAAAATTATTTAGAAATGTGCAGTACATTAAATAGTCATTTTCTTTCCGTTTTCACTAATGAAAATTTGGCACAGTTTCCAGAAGTCCATAAGGTATATAGCGATAGTATAGAAAATAAATTAAGTACGGTTACTATAAGTAGAAATGATGTGCTTAAGGAAATGGACAGACTGAAACCTCAGAAATCGCCTGGTCCTAATGAGGTATATGCTAGACTCTAGAGTATTAAAAGAATGGAGAGATGATTTAAGTTACCCATTAACATTTTTATTTAACAAGTCATTAGAAACAGGCTTAGTTCCAGAAGCTTGGAAGCTTGCAAATGTGGTTCCGATCTTCAAAAAAGGTGATAAATCAATAGCATCCAATTACCGTCCCATTAGTCTCACATCAATCATAGGAAAGCTACTAGAGTCAATTATTGCTAGGAAAATTAGAAACCACTTAGAAACATTTAATTTAATCAATTCTTCTCATTCTGGATTAACTCAGGGACGTTCTTGCCTTACTAATTTGCTAAGCTTTTTATCAGAGGTATATGAAGTGGTAAATAATAACAAGTCATATGATATAATATATTTAGATTTCAGTAAAGCTTTCGACAGAGTCCCTCATGAGAGATTGATGAGAAAGGTTGAGGCGCATTGAATAGGTGAGTCTTTGTTGGGATGAATTAGTCCATGGCTAATTGGTAGGAAGCAGAGAGTCAGCATAAATGGTATTAAGTCAGAATTGGGAGCAGTCAAAAGTGGTGTCCCCCAAGGGTCTGTATTAGTCCCTCTGTCTGTTTGTTATATACTGTACATAAATTACCTGGATTTAAATATAACTAGTAGGATAAGTAAATTCGCAGACGATACCAAAATAGGGAGAGCAATAGATGCAGATAGCGACGTAGAGTGCCTCCAAAGGGATCTAGATTCCTTACACGAATGGTCAGTAAATTGGCAGATGAATTTTAACGTTGCCAAATGCAAGGTATTAAAGATAGGGAAGATGAATACCAATGCAAAATATAAACTAGCTAATACGGAGTTAGAAAACTCAGACTGCGAGAAAGATGTGGGTGTGTTTGTTAGAAATAATTTGAAGCCTAGAAAAGCGTTCGTAACAAGGCAAACAGGATTCTTATGGATATTCGTAGTTAGGATTATATAGTGGACTGTATAAAAATACCATACAATAGTTTATATCACCTGAATACTGGAACTAGTGCTGTAGGGCCTAGTTGACCTGTTTATCCATGGCGTTGGTACAAGATGGCGTGTGGGAAACGGGAGTGTTACCTAATAGGATAGAGTTGATGAATAAAGAAGGGGGCCACTATACTTAATGATTGATGGGAATGATGATTAATGATGTATGGATTAGTATGGATAGATGGAGAATTGATGAGCTAAGTACTATCACTAATGGGGCGAAAGGTGAGGTACAAAGTACAAAGGAAATCAAGCAACAACAGATCCAGTGACCCTTCTAGGTTGCATGTCCTCCAAAACACTGAGGATCAAGTGTCCAAACAGTGGTTTAGAGTGGGTAAGGGAACATTGGAAAGGGAATTACTGCCCTGGAACTAATGTCCGTGGCAGGATTAGGAAGTTAGTAGGGGACAGATGGGTTAGTAAATGAGGGGGGGATAAAATAAAGTTATTCATTTACAAACGCAGTCAGTCGCGGGTTTGATGCGAGATATTTGTCTAGGCGGAGTTTAAATGAATCAACGGTGATGCAGTCTATAACGTTTCGGGGAAGCCCATTCCACAAGTTGACAACTCGATTGAAGAAGAAATTCTTAGATTCGTGCGAGTTAAAAGATTTACCAATAATTTTGCAACCGTTTCCCCGCGTGTAATTAGATTGGTCGATAGTGAAGTACTTACTACAGTTCATATTGTCGATGCCTTTGATGATTTTGAACACTTGAATTAAGTCGCCTCTTAATCTGCGCTGGGTTAAAGGAAATAGATTTAATTCTCTAAGACGCTCTTCGTATGGTTTGTTCTTTAGGCTAGGTATCATTTTGGAAACTCTACGTTGAACTCGTTCTAGCTTGTTTATATCTTTTTGGTAATAAGGGCACCAGGATTGAACGCAGTATTCCAGAAGAGGGCGGACTAAGGAATTGTAAAGGGTTAGGATAACTTCTCTGGATTTATGCTCAAATGACCTGCCTATAAAGCCAATTGTTTTGTTTGCCTTCTTAACAACTTCTGAACATTGTTGACTCGGTTTTAGGTTACTCGATATTGTTACTCCCAGATCGGTTAATGAGGTGAAAATATGAGAGCGTAGGCAGACGGTCTGGTAGTTGTGGCGGCTAGGGAGAGAGTGCAGGACCCTCACAATATTCGCTAGAGGTCCGCCAATATCACGCATGTGCGATTGGGTAGGTATATATTTTCCCACCCAATTATAATTACCTAAGTTCATAGGAATGATAGATTACCCAATATCCAATACAGAACATAATTAATTATTCTATATAATTATTGATCCCACAAACTTAATACTAATATTTAAAGTAAGACTGTCCATATCAGAGTTTGGACACATTCCCGCCACCAGGTTTATAATTATAATAGAGTATCTACAAAATTCCGGAGGCTATTTTATTCCGCCATGATGGGGAGGAGGCTTGAGCCGCCTGTCGACTAGGGCGTCCACTGGGTACGTCGCCCAGTTGATCGGTCGAGGTAGCCACTATGGGAATGTCTCCAGGCGTCTTCGAGGAGTCCTCTTTGCACTCAATGTCCCCCTCAAGAGGGTACAGACGGACAGTCGGCCGCGTATATGTTCCCGTCTTCGTCCGGAGTCTAGTCACTCGGACTTCTCCGTCTCGACCGGGTAATAACTCGACAATACGGCCCAACTTCCAAAAAGCGCGTGGACCCTCATCATGGATGATGACGACATCACCGATACCTGGCCACCGACCATTTATTGGTCTCAGCTTACACTTACGCGCCTCTCTGAGGGTCACCAGATACTCGTTAGACCAGCGTCGCCAGATATCCTTCGACAGTTTGCGAATATATTGATATCTGGCTGAAATGACACCTTTATTTATGTAGTCTGGATCTTCCAACCCCTCCTCCACTTCATTATCATCAGGAAGATCCCGCAACCGATGACCCCGCACCAACACAGAGGGTGTAATTGGGGTAAGATCCCCTAGGTCGCCGGAAGCATAATATTAGGGACGATCATTGATAGTGGCCTCAATTTCCAACAGTAGTCAATTCCTCCAAGGAAATTAAGGCACGTCCCAACACCTTCTTCAACCCCGCCTTGACAATGCCGATGGCCCTTTCCCATATAGCGCCGAACCACGGCGCCCTAGCGGGATAAACCGCCACTCACATTGAACATTGCCAAGGTGGGACTGAACTTTAGGGTGATTACAAATGTCCGATAAGTACCCAGAGGCCCCAACAAAAGTGCTGGCATTGTCACTTAAAATGATCCGGGGAAATCCCTGTCGACTACAGAACCTCCTGAATGCGTGGAGGTAACTGTCACAAGTGAGGTTGGTGACTATTTCGATGTAAATCGTGCTGGTGATCGCGCAAGTAAATAAAAGCATGTAAGCCTTTATGGTCGGCGAGTCCTTGATCGGGATTGCTCCGCTATAGTCCACCCCAGTGACCTTATACGGGTCTCCAGGCGTGGTTCGCAGGGCTGGTAAAGGTGGCAGTCCTGCATAGTCGTAGGGCTTACCTTTTACCCGACGACATTTCAGACATTTACCCAGTACGCTTTTCACCACCTGCCTGAGTTTAGGCACCCACCATTTTTGACGAACGTAGGTAGCCACATGACCGACCCCATAATGGCAACAGAGCCGATGGCACCGATCAATTATCAGGTGGGTCAAGGGATGTTTGGAGGGCAGAAGTTTAGGATACTTGCATGATTCTGAGATAGCCGCTATCCTCAATCTGCCTCCACAATGAATTATACCTCCCTTCAGGTGTAGTCCTAACTGGTTGATTAAGTTATTTATGAACTGTTTACCCTTCACCATTATTTCAAGTTCCTCCGAATAGGTCTCTTTTTGGCATAATTTGAGTAAAACATTATCTGCAGCTCTAATTTCATGTTCGTTGAGATGAGCACTACCTGTGGGGGGCAGGCTATTTCTTTTTGCCTTCAAATTAATTACGAAACGTATCACCCATGCTGTGACACGCTGCAATCTTTCATAGCTGCTATATTTGTGCCAGTCCCATAACTGTGTGTCATCTTGGGGCACCGTGTCTACAATTTGGGTCACGATACCAGCGGGCTGCTGTTGGAGATCTATATTATCTGGCCATCCATCGGGTTTCGGGAGCCAAGTAGGCCCATTCCACCACAACGCAGAAGAACTCAAACATTTAGCAGACACGCCTCGAGATACCATATCAGTTGGGTTCTCTTTAGTCGACACATACCGGAAATAAGCAGTCGGGACTAGGGTCTGTATCTCGTCGATGCGGTTAGTGACATACACTGGCAGTTTCTTTTGACTGTGAATCCAGTGTAGCGTAATTTTACTGTCACTCCACACATAGGTTTCAGAGATATGAAGTTTATCTTTATAGGCATTCTAAACGAAGTTAATCATTCTGGCAGCTAGCAAAACTACAGTCAATTCCAATTTAGGGATGGAAAGGGACTTGATGGGGGCCACCTTAGCCTTTGCCATGATCCGTAAGCGAAACTGCTTGCGTCAGCAAATGCATGCAGGGAAATAGTATTTCTGATACAGATCCTCCTAGAGAACTCAATACAACTACAGAGAACCATGTCATCCACTATCCCCCGCCATTCCGCTTGCAGGTCCACAGAGAGATCATCGTCCCAACCCAATTTCAGTCTCCACAATTGTTGGAGAAAGATTCGAGACCTTATTGATACTGGCAACACAACACCCAAAGGATCAAAGTGTTTGGCAGCAAACCTTAAACACTCACGCTTTGTAACCTGTTCAAAAGGAGCATACTGAACTTCAAAGGAAAGATAATCAGAGTCAGTTTTCCACACCAGGCCAAGTACTCTCACCAAATCCTGTTGTTCAGCAGCAACACCATCCTTCTGCAACACCTTTCTCAAGACGGGACTATTTGTGGCCCATTGGCGCAGGAATAAATGGGCATTATCCATTACTTCACGAGCCATATCGTAAGCATGGACGAGGGAACTTTCATTATTCCCCGTACCTAGGAGGTTATCGATATATAGCCCGGCCCTAATTTCCTGCACCAACTCCGGGTCTGCATCAACAAGAGAAAGATGCTTAAGGATGTTCGTGTTAAGGAGAAATTGAGAACAGGTCGCACCGAAAAGGACAACCCTGAACCGATAACAGATTAGAGGAGAATCTAATTGTAGAGGATCTTTCGGCCACATAAACCTAGTGTAATCCCTGTCATCCTCATGAAGTTTCAACATCAAGAAAGCCTTCTCGATATCACTGATCCACGCATACTGATGCAGACGGAATCGCAACATAACCTGAGCAAGGTCCGGTACTAAAGAGGGTCCCGTATGTAGACAGTCGTTTAGACTGGGTTTGTGTTTGACGACTTTGGCGGAACAGTCAAACACAATACATACCGGTGTAGTCTTGCTCTGTTTTATGACCCCGTGATGCGCCAGATAATGACATGAGACAGAGTCATCGAAAGGAACCTCCTCGATGAAACCCCGCAACAGTTGATCAGAAATTACCTGTGAATATTGGTCACAAAACTTAGGCTCAGCTATAAATCTCTTTTGTAGACCTCGTAATCTCCCAACAGCCAAACCTTTATTGGTGGGAAACTGTTCTTTTAATTCAGTCCAGGGCAGACGTACCTGATATTGATGACTCTCAGGCTCGTAGGTGACTGTCTCCTCATAACTGATCAAAGCTTGCCGTTCGGCTTGCGAATGTTCTTTGGGTGATATGCCAATGTGGTCTAAATCCCACAAAGCATTCAGTTCTTCTTTGCACGGGAACTGTCCAGTAGACATATATTGGTCCACTGGAGTTACTGCCACTTTTAGAATTGTTACAACCTCAGTATTGGAGCTGGATGTGGATGCCACATAAGAACCACTCAGTGCATATCCGAATTTGGTTGGAAGTAAAACCAAATTACCTACCCGTTTATAACCAGGTCGCACTATGTTGTAGTAATAGTCGGCACCAATTAGTACCTCCAGCTGTGCTGTCTCTGTGACGCATGAATCGGCCAATTATATGCCATGGTGCTTTAAACTAGTCATTTCAGCACTAAGACTAGACTCACCTTTATGTTGGGGAAGTTCCTCGACCACAATTGCTTCGAGACGATGGAACCTACCCCGATGTAAATATTTCAGTGCTACAATAGTATACTCACGAGGGGTTTGAGTTCCGGTGAAACCATGAAGCCGTAATTCTTCCGTTCCCACGGTTTCGTATGAAAGGGACGGTAGTACGGATTTCTTCACGAAGGTCCTCTGTGAGCATTGGTCTAGTAGCGATCTGACTTTTATACTTTTCCTGTGTCTACCCTTTACAGGTAGCTGAACTGTGGGTAGGATCACAGTTTGCTTATTCATACTTACGGACATTGTTGTTGAGGTTGTAGGTGTTGACTCTTCCCTAGTAGCACCCCAACTTGCCGGTCTTGCCTCTCTCTGTTTTGGGCACAGGGAGTGAAAGTGCTTACCCTGGTAATACCTACAATTTTTGATGTTAGGGTTAGTGCACCCATTACTACCATGATCACTGGAGAGATATCCCACACAGAGTCGTAGTTGCCGAGCTCTCTTAATTTTGAGCGGTCCCCTTTTATGCTTAAAGCATTAATTATACCAGGGATGGTTATTCCCACCGCACAGTTTACATGGGGCAACGCCTGCCCTAATATCATTGCCACCTATTACCAAGTATGATAAGTCAGGACGCCAGATAACTAAGTGGTCCCACGCTTCAGTGCTACGCAAGTTACTTATTTTAGCCCATGGGGCGGCAAGAGCTTTGATTGAGTAGTGGGGGTGGTATATATACTTATCAGTTCCGTACAGTTCGCGCACGTAGGAATGGCCAATTATGGCCACCTTTTTAATGAGGCCAGGGTAAATAGCCCTCTCTGGCTCAAAGCCTTCCCCTGCACCACCTCCCGCTGCCCCGTACTTAAAAAAGCCATGTGCCATGTTGGTAAATCAGGAAAACCCTCGCGGCCGAAAAAGAAGAAAAAAATCGCGGGAGAGTAGCCATCAAATACACCGACAAGTAAACAAAGCAGGCGGCCTGGCCAACGAACACACTAGGACGGTCGAAGGACCATATATTATATGGATATTCGTAGTTATGATTATATAGTGGACTGTATAAAAATACCATACAATAGTTTATATCACCTGAATACTGGAACTAGTGCTGTAGGGCCTAGTTGACCTGTTGAGCCATGGCGTTGTTACAAGATGGCGTGTGGGAAACGGGAGTGTTACCTAATAGGATAGAGTTGATGAATAAAGAAGGGGGCCACTATACTTAATGATTGATGGGAATGATGATTAATGATCTATGGATTAGTATGGATAGATGGAGAATTGATGAGCTAAGTACTATCACTAATGGGGCGAAAGGTGAGGTGAAAACTTGAGAGCGTAGGCAGACGGTCTGGTAGTTGTGGCGGCTAGGGAGAGAGTGCAGGACCCTCACAATATTCGCGGGAGGTCCGTCAATATCACGCATGCGCGAATAGGTAGGTATATATTTTCCCACCCAATTATAATTACCTAAGTTCATAGGAATGATAGATTACCCAATATCCAATACAGAACATAATTAATTATTCTATATAATTATTGATCCCACAAACTTAATACTAATACTTAAAGTAAGACTGTCCATATCAGAGTTTGGACAATTCTCGGGTTCATCTCGAGTAACAGAACTGCCGATGTTATCTTAAAACAACTTATCATTAGTGAGACCTCATATGGATTATGCTGTCTAATGTTGGTGTCTGTGGTAAACTATCATTGGAAGTTAAATATTCTAAGCTATAATGAATCAAAATAAAATCAATCTAAATTAAATTTACTCCATATTTAAACTGAATTCAATCTGAAACAAGCTAATTTATATCCAAAGGTCTCACACAATAATTTATATATAAGTAAAGGTTATAAGGGTTAATATTAGCCAGGAATTAACTCACCAATAGTTCCACGTGGCAATGAGGCAAGGGAGAACGTTTTACCCAATATGGCAGACAATGGGGAGGCAAGACACCGTCCCGAGACTCGAGTCAAGTGAAAGAAAGAATAAATTATTTCATGGGAATGGACATGAATACTATGCTTATCTGTCTGTCAGTCATGGCGTCGATGAGAGCGTCGTGATGGTGTAGCTGTTTGTATTGCTGTCAGTGTATTGTGATTAGAGGCACAATAGCGCAATCAACTGAAGGCGGAAATTAGACGTTAACTGGTTGGTGTTCGTGAAGGCTCTGAGCTGTCTTCCTCAGAGGCACACCTTGCTTCCTTGGTAAACGCCAGGAGCCTAAATTATCGTACCGCATCTAGGTTGCTCTATACGATAAATTATATTAATATATACGATAAATTCATATATACAACATAAGACCATGTCAATATTGCGTTAATAGCATATAAGGCCTTTACAATCTTAACTTACTTACAATCATATAATATACGATCTACTCGTCCTATGCCGTGCAGTGGGAACGACCGTGACGTCACAGAGACATACGGGATCACAAAAGAGTCATAGCCTATCGTATTTATGCGATGCACTCCCCCTGTCGGGAATTTAGATAAAGAGGTTAAATTGTGTATCACTGGTACATGAAATATCCCAACAAATAGTTATAATATAATTACCAACGACGTAGTCGATGTGTGTAATCCAGTCCCCCACACACGGCTAATTCAATTGCATGACATGTAGGAATGTTCACACAATACAATATCGATACAATGAACTTAGCTTAGAGGACTGGTGATGTAGGACTGTTGTTATAGATTAATATTTGTAGCACATGTTTAATATTTAACCTATACTTAAGAATAAACTACAATACACAAAGAACCAGGCGAAATCGTACGTCATGCGATACGATACCGCCAAATTCAAATCTCCTATTGGACCCAAAACTGTCGGGATCATTACCCTATTCCCGACATATTGCCCGCCACCAAAATGATATACAGGAGCTATATACAGAGAACAACAAAAGGACATCGAATTCAAAGATCACCTAGTTTGATCTTTGATCTCCAAAGATCCACAGAACTCATAGCCACCCTCCTTTTGGGACGAGCGCCACCTGAAGCCTGAGGAGGATCATCCTTCTCATCATCAGCTGCCCCACCTTGAGGAGCACTGTCACCAGCACTCTCCCGCGGAGGGGTATCAGTAGAGACGCCAGGATCATCCGGCAGTTCTACATCCTGCTCCAAGGGATATAACCTTACGACTGGGCGAGTAGTAACCCCAGTCGAAGTTCGTATTCTAGCAACCCTTATAAGACCATCAATGCCCTGGAACAAATCGATAATCCTCCCAAGCTTCCAAAATAACCTAGGACGCTCATCATGAATCAGGACGATATCCCCGATACGAGGCCATCGTTGATTCGTCCCTTTGATCTTATGAGAGTGACGCTCGCGAAGAGACAGCAAATATTCTTGGGTCCACCGTTTCCATAGATCGTCGGACACCTTGTTTACATACTGGAAGCGACGACGTGTGGCGTCAGCATTGCCGAACGTAGGGTCATGCAGATCTTCGTCATTTACGGACGATCTAGGAAAGGTATTAAGGGTTAGTCCACGTGTTAGTATAGAAGGCGAAATGGGTAAGAAGTCATCAACATCTGCCGAGGTATAGGTCAAGGGCCTGTCGTTGACTGACATCTCAATTTCTATTAAGATGGTTTGCAACTCCCGTCTGGTCACCAGTGCCCTTCCTAATACCTTCTTCATGGCAGATTTGACGATACCGATCGTTCTCTCCCAAATCGCCCCTAACCATGGTGCACGTGCTGGTATAAATCTCCACTGACAACCCTTTCCAGAGAGGGTAGCCACTACCTGCAGGTCATCCATTAAACTCTGGAGATATTTAGAGGCCCCGACAAAACAAGTCGCATTATCGCTCATAATAATTTGAGGGAAACCATTGTGGCCTGCAAAGCGTCTTAGAGTATGCAAAAAACCCTCACTGGATAGGTCGTCAATCAATTCAATATGAATCGCTCTGGTTACCGCACAGGTGAATAGAACGGCATATACCTTTATGATATTACCGGGCGATTCTCTAACATGAATCGCTCCGGTGTAGTCTACCCCGGTTACCTGAAATGGTTCAGTCCTTTGTACCCTGAACTCGGGCAAGGGAGGTAGATCAACTGGGGAGTAAGGCTTACCCTGTAATCTTTTACAGATAGTACAGCTATTGTGGATCCCTTTAATTGCTTGTCGCATCTTAGGGATCCACCAACGTTGTCACATATACGCCAGAACATAATTTACGCCAAAATGTAGGCAGGTCCTATGGCATTGGCGAATCAACAGTTTGGTAATCAAATGAGAGGAGCTAAGGAGGACAGGATATTTCGCAGATTCAATAATGTCCGCCTTTTGTATCCTGCCTCTACACTTAATTATGCCTCCTTCCATATATAATCCTAGCTGCCTCATTAAGTTTGAGGGTTTGGCCTTTGACTCCTTGCTCAGGATTTGATGTTCAGTAGGATAAGATTCCTTTTGTACTAAACATATTAGTTTTGCTTCTGCTGATCTCATTTCATGGAGTCTGATATGCTTCGAATCGTCACTAAGGAAAGACCCGTGAGCCCGACTTCTCATGTTGTTAATGAAACGGTATATCCATGCAAATACCCATATTACTTGATCATAGCTGCCGTAATGTTCCCACTCTACCAAGTTGTTATCCTGATGTGTAGTACTCACATTCGAACTACTTAACACATCATCTTGGGGCCGACTTAAAGGATCAGATGTGCATTCCCTGAAATCCTGAGGCCATTCAGTAGGAGATTTAAGCCATGGAGGCCCATGCCACCAAATAGAGGACGACATAAACTGTTGCGCCGAGATCCCCCGGGAAACGATGTCACTGGGGTTATCCCTGGTGCTCACATAGCGAAATTTAGCTGTAGGAACTAAGTTATGTATCTCATCAGTGCGATTAGAAACATAAACAGGTAACACTTTCTGGCTGTGTACCCATGAAAGCGCTATTTGACTGTCGCTCCAGACATAGACGTTATTAATCTGTAGTATGTCTGCATAAGCATCCAGTGTAAACTTTATTAGACGAGCAGACAGAAGCAATGCAGTAAGTTCAAATTTAGGAACTGTAATCTTCTTTATAGGGGCTACTTTGGCCTTCGCTATAGCCAGTGTCGCTTCACTACCATTGCATATGTATATGGCAGTACCGTACGCACTATTACTAGCATCAGAAAAGGCATGTAGATCCACCTGTTGACCACTAATAACCTGACGATTAAGTTGGACCTTGCAACATGTGGAAAGGTCCGATCGAATCAACCGCCAAGTATCTTGTAACTCAGTCGGGAGGGGCGTGTCCCAATCTAGTTTTAGCCACCACAGTTGCTGTAAAAACATACGAGCACGGATAGTTACAGGCAGCAAAAAACCTAGGGGATCAAACAACCTCGCTGACAAGCTTAAGCAGTTTCGCTTGGTCATAAGCTCACTGCCGCATGGGGTGTGACAGAAGGATATACAATCTGTGGTAGTGTCCCATTTGTGGCCTAAAAACTTCACCTCACTATTCTCAGTAGCTACACCGTCAGAAGAAAATTGACCTTTCAAAAGACCACTATTAGTGGCCCATTCTCTTAAATATAAATGAGCCTTGGCAAATATATCGCGGATCTCCCAGCATCTTTCGAGCAATAAATCTTCATCGTCTCCAGTGCCCTGAAGACTGTCCACAAAGATCCCCTGCTTGATCTCATTCTTGAAGTCATGATCTAGTCCAGCCTCCTAAAGATGACGCAAGATAGTAGCATTGAGAAGGAACTGGGAACAGGTCGCCCCGAATAAGACGACTCTGAACCTGTAGACCAGATACTCTGAATCTAGATTCATTGGGTCCCGCGGCCATAAAAATCTTGTCGAGTCCCTGTCTTCACGATGGAGTTGAAGCATCAGGAAGGCCCTTCTCAATATCGGCGACCCATGCAAACTTATGACATCTGAAGCGCAACATAATTTGCGCTAGATCAGAGACCAGGGACTGACCCGTGTACAGACAATCATTCAAGCTATAGGAGCGATCACTGGATTTAGCAGAGCAGTCATACACAATACGAACAGGAGTGGTGGAACTGTCCTTTTTAATCCCATGGTCAGCAAGGTAATGTTCAGCATCCCATGGTCAGCAAGGAAAATGTGCAAACTAGCATGGGAGAAGGGGAGTGCACCCGATGACTGGAAGACTGGCATAATAGTCCCCCTATATAAGGGCAAAGGGGAAAGAGGAGTGTGTGGTAACCACCGAGGAATATGTCTTCTAAGCGTAGTAGGGAAGGTATACAGTAGGGTAGTGATTGAGAGAGTGAGAGTGAGAACGGAGAAATGGATAGGCGACGAGCAGGGAGGTTTTAGGAAGGGAAGAGGATGTGTAGATCAGATTTTTACCCTGAATTGTGTTGTGGAGAAGTATCTGGAGAAGAAACAAAAGGTGTATGTTGCCTTTATGGACTTGGAGAAGGCCTATGACAGAGTGGATAGAGAAGGTTTGTGGAAAGTACTTAGAATATACGGAGTAGAGGGCAAGTTGCTGAAAGCAGTGAAGATGTATGAGGGTGCAAAGGCGGCAGTACGTGTGGAGAGTGAGCAGAGCGAGTTCTTTGACCTGAATGTTGGTTTGAAACAGGGGTGTGTGATGTCCCCGTGGTTGTTTACTGTATATATGGATGGAGTCATGAAAGAAATACTATCAAGAGCAGTGAATGTTGGTGTATCGCTGAAAAGGGAGGGAATTGAGTGGAAGCTACCTATACTGCTGTTTGCGGATGATACAGTTCTGATGAGTGATAATGAATGGGAGTTGCAGGGTCTGGTAAATGAGTTTGGAACAGTGTGCGAAAAACGGAATTTGAAGGTAAATACTGTACGGGAAGAGCAAGGTTATGGTCTTCGAAAGGGGTGAAGTCACAGAGTGTGAGGTGAAGCTGAACGGTCAGGCTATGGAGATCGTCAACTCTTTTAAGTATCTGGGCAGGTGTTGAGTAAAGATGGGACTATGGATGAAGAGGTGCGGGAGAGGGTACAACAGGGGAAGAGGGTTGTAGGAACGCTAAAAGCAGTAACAAGAAATAGGGTGGTCAGTATGGAAGTGAAGAAGTCCTTGCATGACAGTGTGGTAATCCCGACACTGACTTACGGAAGCGAAGCATGGACGTTGGTTGAGAGACTCAGACCAAGAGTGAGAGCAGTGGAAATGAATTACTTAAGGAGTGCATGCGGAGTTACATGGAGGGATAGACAGACTAATGAGGAAGTAAGAAGGAGGTGTGGTGTGGAGGTAGATGTGCTGGAAAGTGTGAAAAGGAACAACTTGAGATGGTTCGGCCATATGGAACGTATGGAAAGCGAGAGAATGACTAAGAGGGTGTACGAGAGCGAGGTGCAGGGGGAGAGGTAGACCGAATATGAGGTGGAAGGATGGAGTGAGGAACTACATGAACGAAGGCGGTGCTGGTTGGGGGGAGGGGCGTCGACTGACTGGGGACAGAGGTGCATGGGGGCGGTTCGTTCGTGGCCACCCCTTCGGGGATCACGGCGTCAGGCAATAGATAGATAGATAGCAAGGTAATGGATGTTATCCCCATATTCACTGAGACCTACTCTCTCCACAAATCCACGTTGTACCTGCTCGGCTAAAACTGCCGCATAAGTCTCGCAATAACTGGGATCCTTGACAAACTGCTTCTGAAGGCCACGTAACCTACCAAGTGCTAGATGGAAATTAGTAGGTAATTTACTCTTGTTATCATTCCAAGGGAGCCTTACCACATACTGACCTCTGCCAGAGTCATACGTTACAGTCTCTTCATACGAGCTTAACGCTAGCTTGGACTCACGATCAAGTTCATGTGGGTCAATTCCAATATTGTCCAAGTCCCATAGCTTATCTATATCAGTACATGTATTATCAGGCACATTTGGCCTAATTTATTTATCTATGGGGCTTACTGCTACCTTGAGGACCGTAACCACCTCCACCTGTGTGTCTTGAGAGGAAGTGGCATAGGATCCAGAAATGGCATACCCTTGGATCGTGGGGAGCATTATTAGCTTATCTACCCGCCGATATCCAGGGTGAACCAGGTCGTAGTAATAATCAGCTCCGACCAGTAGCATAATACCATTGTTAGCAGAGAGTTGATCATCAGCCAGTTTATAACCCTTGCTTCTGAGATATTTCAAATGTGGTTGAATCTCTGATGCTATATAGAAACTGGGTAGTGTGTCGACCACAACAGCCTTGATGGGACATACCTTTTTATATAAACATAGGAAATCTCCACTATATCATAGTCACTGGAATCTATTTCACCAGTGAAACCATGGAGACGCAAATTCTCTTGACCCTTGCTGGTACACTTGAGCTGGGGTAATGATGACCGCAGAACGAATGACCTCTGTGAGCACTGGTCAAGTAAGGTGCGCGTCATTATAGTATTATTATTACTCCCCACTACTGGCAGCATCATAGTAGGAAGCAATTGACATTCTCGAGAAGCAATGGACATGGCAGATACTTTATCACCCTCGCTCTTACCTTTCTCATGTGACTCTTTGGGGGTTCTCCCCTTTTCTTTGCCGTCGTGCCGATCAGACTGGGTGCAAAGGGAAAACCAATGTTTCCCCTTGCAATACTTACAAGGTTTGATGTAGGAATTGGTGCAAGTACTGTTGAAGTGGTCTCTTGCCAGACAGCTGGTACATAACTTAAGCGATTTAGCCTTGCCAATCTTCTGTGTAGCCTTAGGATACTTAGGACACTGATACCACAGATGACCGTGGACACTGCACAACTTACAACCTAATGATATTGGCCTTTTCTGTTTAGGAGAAGTCTGTACCGGGAAAGCTGCAGTAGATGGCGACATCTCCACTTGTCGGTAGTGTCCAGTACTCTCCATATTGAAGACTTCAGTCTGGTACACCTGCACCAACGCTTCCAAGTTTAGTGGAGAGTCGCTTAGTTGTCTTCTTAAGATTTCCCTTAGGGGAGAGGGTATCTTGTCCAAGATACTTACACTAAATATCTCCTCCTTGGTGATGGCCATTGTCTCCATAGATCGGAGGAGGCTCTCAAAGGAGGCATAGTACTCCTTCAGGGCCGCCACATCATAGGATGGAGGATTTAGTGTGAAGAATTTGGTAATTAACGCGGTCTTGATGACTTCCACTCTCCCGTAAGTTCTCTTCAGCAACTCCACTGCAGACTCATAGCTGGTAGCTTCTAGCTTGTACCCATCGACTAACTTCAATGCCTCCCCTTTCAATTGACCACGGAGATATGTGAACCTTTGGATGGATGTGAGTGTTTTATTATGATGGACGGAACACTCAAAAATATCCCAAAATCCAGTCCAGGTAGCCGAATCTCCGGAAAAGGTAGGCAAAGTAAGCTTCGGCAGGTTAAAACCAGTCGCCCTCGGTGTACCGGTATCCTTAACAGGGGTTGAATCTTGGGTGGAAGATAGTCTGGCTAAGGCTGTATTAACGTCCTCAAAGTACTCAAGATCTGCCGACATTTCTTCTTCCACATCGTCAGTAATTGTCAATAAACCATATACCTGCTGAGCGTAATTATCGTAAGTGGCTAGCGATTTAGTAACAGTAGCGAATTTACCCTTTATTTGATCAGCCGTGGCACTTAATAAAAATTCATCAAGATCTCTTAAACACCTATTTAAACTTCCCTTCATCCCTCCCTTAAGAATCTTAAGTTTCTTTAAATCTGTCATCGTTATATCTGAATCTAGGCTATTAACTCTCTAAACTATAAAGCAAACTAGTTACACAAATTAATACAAAATGTGGCAATAGCATTGCCACTCCCAACTTGGAAACGGTCATTAGGCTACTAGCTGCAGTAGGAAGAATTAATTGAATAAAATTTACAAATAGCAGAAACAAACTAGGGCTAGAGAAAGAAGGGTAAATGAAAAGAACTGACTAGGTCTAGTAATAAGTATTAGGCCTAGCCCAGCTGCCCATCCCACAATCATGAGGTCTGTTGGCTGTCAATCGCTTAGGAATCAACAGTGACCGAACCCCATGACCGTAATTAGGCAACTAGGCTAAAACATTTAATTAAATGAGTCACATGAGAACCCTCCCCACCGGCAAAATGTTTTTAAATGAGTCTCATAATAAAACACAACGAACACCACAGGCACACCACCAAAGAGAAATGAACAGCTACCACAGACACCTGGAGGCCTAGCCTGCCTAGCCTAGCCTAGCTTAGCCTACTAGCGCGAAATGGTGCCCGACGAAATTATCCCTACCCCAATCACCAGCCCAGCTAACCCACCATAAAAAGGCCAAGGAACACACGCCCAAAAAACTGGAAACTAGCCCCAAAAAAGATAGGGACGGCGCCTAAATGGTAAAAAACACGAGGGAAGAAGCTGGGTCTAAACTAGGGAACGGCAGTCGGCCTAACAACGTGCGAGGTGGCAGCCATTTGTAAGCCCACAAGCGTCAAGGAAGCAAACAAAACGGTACTACGGTAAGGAAGCCTTAGGGCACGAAGGACCATTATTTGTCGGGAATTTAGATAAAGAGGTTAAATTGCGTATCACTGGTACATGAAATATCCCAACATATAGTTATAATATAATTACCAACAACGTAGTCGATGGGTGTAATCCAGTCCCCCACACACGGCTAATTCAATTGCATGACATGTAGGAATGTTCACATAATACAATATCGATACAATGAACTTAGCTTAGAGGACTGGTGATGTAGGACTGTTGTTATAGATTAATATTTGTAGCACATGGTGAACTGTGGGTTGAGTCAGAGCCGGGAGGGGGGGGGGGGGGGGGAGATGTTGGCTGTATGGTGTTGATTGAGAGACTAAAGGGCCGGCGTCCGATCGCTTCGCGAAATTACATATGGCTGCCGGCTCATAATAATTATAACCCATAACTTGGTTTCATAATACATCTAGAGCTGATGTAGATATTTATACATTACAGTTAATATTTAACCTATACTTAAGAATAAACTACAATACACAAAGAAACAGGCGAAATCGTACATGCGATACGATACCGCCAAATTCAAATGTCCTATTGGACCCAAAACTGTCGGGATCATTACCCTATTCCCGACACCCCCCACAAAAAAATACCTGAACCCCACCTTAAACTTAAAGTTGCCCAGAGGCTATCTTCTGACGTCACATGTCGACGGCGCCAGCAGAAGCACGTCTGGGACGCGTCCCGAGATTGATCACCATCAGTAAGAAGCGAGTCATTACTTTGAGAATTCTCGGACCCAGCAATAACAGGTGGAGTCTCCGATTGTAAAGTGGAATCGAGCTCCAAAGCGTACAAACGTGCGATAGGACGAACATTAGTTCCAGTGGCCGTCCTCAATAGTGCCACCCGCTCTACAGAATCTTCCCCCTTGTATACCTCCAACACGATGCCTAATTTCCAGTATAAACGAGGACTATCTTCTTTAATTAAAACTAGTTCACCAACAGTAGGTGCCGTTGGTCTACCAGAGGGAGTAACACTCCGTTCCCTCAATGCTAGTAGATATTCATTAATCCACCGTTTTCTAAAATCTTCTATTATCCTCGATATATACTGGTATCTCTTAGACACCGCTACCTCAGAGTACAACGAGGGATCCTCTAACTCTACTATGGATTGGAAATCAGATGGAAACGCAGTCAATGGTTTTCCATATAGCAAGTGAGCTGGCGTCAATGGTAGTGGTTCTTGCAGGTCGGTGTACACATATGTGAGTGGGCGATCATTCACGACTGCCTCTATCTCTGTGAGGACTGTCGTCAACTCACTCTTCTTAATATAGCACGTCCTACTACCGCTCTAAGTCCTGACTTCACTATGCCGGCACACCATTACCACATTCCACCAATCCAAGGTGCCTTAACTGGAATGAACCTCCATTCGCACTTCCTCTCTCCCAAAAAAGTGATGATTGTAGGATCACTGCTCATATCCTTTAGATATTTGGATGCCTGGACATAAGTGGGAGCATTGTCGCTAAGAATGAGTTGAGGGAATGAACGACGGGCACAAAACCGTCTAAACGCCAGCATAAATTCTTCGCTAGACATATTATCACATAGTTCTAGGTGTACCGCTCGAGACGTTGCACAGGTAAACAATAATATATAAACCTTCTCATGCTCTCTCGTCTTCAATGCTCCTGTGTAATCTAACCCTACAACTTGGAAAGGCTCTATGTGCTTTACACGGCATTCAGGTAGAGGTGGAGCTGGTCCAGTTACATATGGTTTACCCTTTAGTCTCTGGCATATTACACATTTTCTTACTATGCGTCGAGCTACTTGTCGAACTCTGGGTATCCACCATGTGAGACGTAAATTTGATATAATATGACATACTCTGTAGTGCTTTACTTCCCTATGTGCACGTATGATCAATAGATCAGTAACGGGATGTCTTGTTGGCATAAGTATAGGACGGTTTGTGCCGTCCGTTACAACCGACCACTTCAGGCGACCCTCACACCTGATGAGGTCATTATCTAGGTGCAACCTTCATTGATGCACTAGATTAGGCATTATAGTCTTATTCGAGCTTTGCAAAGATTCTAATTCATTGGAAAAGGTTTCTGCTTTAACCCACTTGATCAAAGTTACTTCAGCTGCTTTATATTCACGAGCATCAATGTTGTGACCCCTGTTGCAGAGTTGGCCCATTACTTTAAGCTTGATATTGGATACATATCGCAACACCCAAGCGACAACACTGACTAGTTTATTATAGTCACCGAATCTTGCCCACTCTATTATTGGACCCGGTGGCTCATTTGGTTGGGCTGTAACTGCCACTGTTTCCAGTGGCAGAAGTCCCTCACCAACAGCATGCCAAATCGTCCATTCACTTTCATGGAGCAGCCACTTTGGACCATGCCACCACAATTCGGACTTCACTAACTGGCTAGCCGTTATACCCCTAGTTATGAGATCACTAGGGTTGTCTTTTGTATTTACATAATGATAAGCAACGTCTGGCAATAGGGCCCTAATCTCATCTACCCTATTTCTCACATAAACTGGCAGAGACTTCTTGCTATGTATCCAGTTGAGTGCAACCTGACTATCGCACCAAACGTGAACGATTTCAATGTTTAACTCGCTCTCGTATGCTGCGCGTACATCTTGCACCAGACGTGCTAATAGGAGCATGGCAGTCAATTCCATTTTAGGGATAGTTACCTTTTTAACCGGGGCTACTTTAGCCCGGGCAGTAACTAAATGTGCCCCAAATAAAGTAACGACATATATGGCTACCCCGTATGCCGTGGCGCTAGCATCGCAAAACGTGTGTAATGTAACGTCACCGAACGCCGCCACTTTACGAGGTATAGGTTTAGTACATAGGATGTCAAACTCCTTCAACAACAATGTCCCTTGGTCATTCAGGTCCTCGGGCAAACTGTCATCCCATCCTATTTTATGTCTCCAACCTTCCTGCATTAGAATCCTAGCTCTTATGGTAACGGGTAATGCTAGACCCAAAGGATCAAAAAATTGCGCAACTTTGCTCAACAGACTTCTTTTTGTGTGCGCTCCCGTCTGCTGAGCAAAAGACCTTGTTTGAAAAGTTAGTATGTCATGTTTAGGTTGCCAGATCATCCCCAAATTTCTGGACTTTTCCTGGTTATGAGATGCCGTACCGTCCACCTGTATCAAACTCTGAAGATCTTCACTATTAGTAACCCACTCGCGGAGAAATAAATGTGCATCTGTAAACAATCTGCGTGATTGCCAGTATGTATGTAACAAATCATCCTGACTATCGCTAGAACCCTGCAAATTGTCTATATATAATCCGCGAGATAGTTTACTTGTGTCCTCACGAGTATCTGCTAGATGTGTTTTGATTGTGGCATTTAACAAAAACTGTGAACATGTTGCCCCAAAGAGTACAACCCGAAAACGGTAGATTATGACCGGACTTTCAGAGTCGCTAAACCAAAGAAAACGGGTAACATCTCTATCTTCCTCTATTAGCTTGACCATCAAGAATGCTTTCTCGATGTCACTAGTATATGCGTACTTCCCCAGCCTAAACCGCAATAGATGTTGGGACAGGTCCAACACCATGGATGGACCTGTCAGCAGGCAGTCATTTAGACTGGGTTGTTGACCTTGGTGGGCAGAGCAGTCATACACCATCCGTATTGGTGTGGTGACGCTGTCTTTTCTCACCCCATGATGGGCCAGATAGTGAACCCTACCCTTCTTACTCGGTTCCTTTACATCGACTCTCTCAATAAAGCCCCTATCTTCATAACTCCGAAATACATCGTCATACGCCTGGCGTGTGCTCGGTTCATTAGACAATTTACGCTGTAATGTGCGCAAGCGGCCTAATGCCAAACCATAGTTGGTAGGCAGGCTTATCTCACTGTTCTTCCAGGTTAAACTAACTTTATATTGCTTGTCTGAGGTACATTAGCTCACAGACTCGTCAAACCTTTTCAGCGCAACTTCCGAGTCATAATCAGTCTCCATAGGATTAATGCCTATGTGATCCAATCTCCACAGTCGTTCCAGGTCGAACTCGGCAGCCATTTTAGGTCACTAGGTTGGGAATCCTCCCTTCCCAACTCCTCTGCCGCGGTTACATTGACTCTTAATATCGAGACCGTGTCGACCAGGACCTTTGATTGTGTAGTATGAATCCTTTCCACTCATGCAATAGCCAAATTTAGTGGGGATTAAAATTACACCACACATCTTTTTAAATCCAGGGTATACTACATCATAATAATGATCCACACCAAGTAGAACATGCACCTCACTCTGATCTCCCATGGGATCATACAAGTTAACCCCTTTGCTACGTAATGCGTGTTCCACTTTCTTCACTCCTACAGATACATATTCTGGTAGGGTGTCTACTACGATACATGTCATAAAGTACCGGTTTTTACGGTAGAAATATGAAATCTCCGCTATCTCGTAGTCTTGTTTGTCAGTAACCCCTGTGAAGCCCTGCAATCGAAGAGTCTCAGCCCCTACGATTCGGTGCTTCAGTCCCACTAAGACGGACCTCTTTATAAAGGAACGTTGAGACCCTTGATCTAGAAGTACCCGACAAACCTTGTTACTGTCATTACCTTCCATGGGAATCTGTATTGTGGGCAATATAGTGGTGTCTTGCGTGCTACCTAGTGTCACAGTTGTAGTACCCTCTGGTTTGACGTCTTTGACTTTATCTGCTGTAGGACACAACTTATCAAAGTGATGTCCTTTGCAGTGTCGACAGGGCCTTAAGTATGTAGCAGTACATTGTCCCTGCTTACCATGTTCTTTACTTAGACAACATACACATAGCTTCAACCTCTTCGCCTGTGCTAGTTTTGTCTCATTTGTGGGGTATTTTACACAGAATCTGAGTAGGTTTCTTATATGTACCCTCTTTCTTTTCTTTAGTCCCCACCGTCATGCTTACAGTTCCCTTCTTCTCCACATTTGCACTCCCTCCCGACACATACATTCTCCCTTTGTTCAACTGTAGATTATTGATTTCTTTACTGAACTGAGTTTTGAACTCCCCCAGATCAAATGATCTAACCTTGTCAAGTATTGCCATAGGAAGCTTCTGACGTAAGATAATGACTATCATTTCCTGTGTGGTGAGCCCTAGGGTGTCTAGCGATCGAGTATGGCACTCCATATTTGCCCTAAAATTTGCTAACTCCTCAACCTTATACTGTGGTTCTGAGAGCTTTAACAAGGCAATGACATGGGCCATTTTCAACTGCTCTTGATCCCCGTATGTGGACTTTAATAATTGTACTGCCTCAAGATAAATATCACCCACTACCGCAAAACCCTCTAACAAAATATGTAAGGCCTCTCCTTCCATTTGTCCCTTCAGGTAGTGAAACTTGCGGACATTATCCAAAGAGGATTCATGTACTGTAGACCGAAATATGTCCCAAAAAGGTAACCACTCAGTCAATTTGAACCCCAAATGTAGTAAGATTGAGCTTTGGGAGGTGCACGGTGTGTTTTGGGTCTACCCTTCTATGCGTCTCATTCTTGCCTCCCTTCTTACTTGCGACATCACGCTGTAATATGTGTTTCGCTCTAAAGACAGGTTCATCATAGAGGGCGCGATTATCACACTCTGTAACTATCTCTTCCTCCTCTGTCATGCCTGCCACAATCACCTCACTCAGAGCCATAATACGACCGGGGGTAGCCTGGACATTGTCTAATCTAGCTTCTAATTCCTCGAGGTTAGCAGTAGTGATAAAAGTGTTGACATCTACAATTAGCCTATTTAATACTCCTCGAAGTCCCGCCCTTTGATTTTTAGGGCCTTGATCAGCACCCCACTAGACGGTGTCTCTCCCTGTTTACTCATTTTGCATGTAAGCCTGTAGGCTATTTATCTAAATGTTACAAAAACAATGGCAAAAAAGTAGTCTAGTTAAGAGACGCCGACCAGCAGACTTCTATGTTAAGGAGAAAAAATAGCACACAAAATAGCAATACCCACACTAAAGGGTCATATTGAACAAGAAACAAATGTTAGGTCAGGTCATGAGTCACAAGAAGTCTGAAATGAAAGAGAAAATTATTGGGGGAAGATGATGGGTGGGACTTAGGCAGGTGCAACAATGCGACCCTGCATTCCGGCTCTAACCAGCGCTTGGCTAGTCCATCCAGATTATCATAGAGTTGTTCCTGCATTCTGTTATATGTCCCCTTGCTCATTGCCTTAAAAATCCCTTACTGGTAGCTAATTCCCGAGGTCTGGGCACCAATGTGGTAAACTATCAATGGAAGTTAAATATTCTAAGCTACAGTATAATGAATACAAATAAAATCAATCTAAATTAAATTTACTCCATATATAAACTGAATTCAATCTGAAACAAGCTAATTTATATCCAAAGGTCTCAAATAATAATTTATATATAAGGTTAATATAAGCCATAATAAGGGTTAATATTAGCCAGGAATTAATTCACCAATAGTTCCACGTGGCAATGAGGCAAGGGAGAACGTTTTACCCAATATGGCGGACAATGGGGAGGCAAGACACCGGTCCCGAAACTCGAGTCAAGTGAAAGAAAGAATAAATGATTACATGGGAATGGACATGCATACTATGCTTATCTGTCAGTCAGTCATGGCGTCGATGAGAGCGTCGTGATGGTGTAGCTGTTTGTATTGCTGACAGTGTATTGTGATTAGAGGCACAATAGCGCGATCAACTGAAGGCGGAAATTAGATGTTAACTGGTTGGTGTTCGTGAAGGCTCTGAGCTGTCTTCCTCAGAGGCACACCTTGCTGCCTTGGCAAACGCCAGGAGCCTAAATTATCGTACCGCATCTAGGTTGCTCTATACGATAAATTATATTAATATATACGATAAATTCATATATACAACATAAGACCATGTCAATATTGCTTAATAGCATATAAGGCCTTTACAATCTTAACTTACTTACAATCATATAATATACGATCTACTCGTCCTACGCCGTGCAGTGGGAACGGCCGTGATGTCACAGAGACATACGGGATCACAAAAGAGTCATAGCCTATCGTATTTATACGATAGTGTCCTTATTACAGAATGGACATAGATTCCTTGGAGAGAGTACAGCGAAGAATGACAAAAATGATTCATAATATTAGAAATCTTCCATATGAAGAAAGGTTGAAGAAATTAGGCTTACATTAGTTAGAAAGACTCATAGTTAGAGGGGATATGATAGAAGTGTTCAAGTGGGTTAGTGGGATTAATAAAGGAGACATGAAAAATGTACTGAAGTTAAGTGATAGCGAAAGAACTCGAACAAATGGTTTCAAATTAGATAAATTTAGTTTCTGAAAAGATATAGGCAAATATTGGTTTGGTAACAGAGTTGTAGATATGTGGAATAGGCTACCGACTGATATGGTAGGATCGAGAACGATAGGGAGTTTTAAGATTAAATTAGATACGCATATGGGCGAGATGGGTTGGGTGTGAGGCAGAGTGTGGGCCAATCGGCTGCAGTGAGGATGGTCCTCATGGTATTAGTGGGTTAGGCCTATAATTAGGCCTTGTACTTGGGGCTGGGTGTGACAGAGATCTGCCTTGTATGGGCCAATCGGCTTTCTGCAGACTCCCATTTTATTATGTTCTTATGACTAAGGCGTTAGTAGCACTGAACGGTGAAGAGGTATCCCCTCCACCTCCTTTCCTTGTTGTTCCCATACCCCCAACTAAATCTTTCAATTTTTTCTCTGGTTAGGTTTTGTTTACTTCATATGTTTAACGTGCAGAAGATGGTAGTCGAGAGATGTGTGTGAAATACTTCATTCCTTCATTAGTTGTTCAGAATACATGTAATTAGAGAGGTCCAGAAGTAGCCCCTAGCTGGGTGAGAGCGAGAGTACTCCCTACTCTCGCTCTCACCCAGCTTATAGGTGGGTGTAGTTCTTGGGTCTGAGAGAAAATGGGAGGGTTTCGGTGGGGGTATAGGAACAACAAGGAAAGGAGGTGGAGGAGATACCTCTCCACCGTGCAGTGCTACTAAGGCCTTAGTCCAGGGAAAATGAAACGAATTAACCCTCTCCGACATATGACGCGATTTTGAGCCGATTAGGGATACTTTAAAGCATTTGTTACCATCAGGGGTATTTAGAAACCTTTAGTTTAGTTACTTCAACCTCTGCAGTTGTCTTTGAGTTAGCTGTGGGCAGAAAACTAATTTTAGAGAAGTAATTATAAGTGTGAGAGTACTCTATTTCTTATTGCTAATCTGGCAACCTCTGCGTCATATGAGTCTGAAGGGGTTTATCCTGACGACTGCATGTAGTCTCTCATTTTTCTTTGTATGTGTATGAAGGAGAAAAAAGGCAGGCTGCCTGTAATGAGTATCTCCCCCAAAGACAAAAATGTGACAGAGAGCCAAATTAAAGGGACGTTGTGGTCAAAATACCTGGACGCACGAAATTCTTGCCTTCCTTATTGAGAACTATGGGAAGTGTTGATAACCGAAGAGAGAACACTCAAAGAATTCCTTGCTCAGTACAATCGTGAACAGGAATTTATGTACAGTTTTTGGAGGCGCAATATTGAAGCATTGGTATACTAACTTGAAAAAATAACTTGAACCACAGGGATTCACTAGTAGATGCCGAACGTTATAATATATTTATTATTATTATATTTGTTTTAATATAACATAATAATAAGAGAGACTATAACTAAGAGTATTTCAAGTATTCCTGACCATAACTGTACTATCAACAACAAAGGTTCGTTTCCCCAACCAGCCACTTAGTGAATCCGAAACACTTGGGGGTCCACAAATGAAGCATCTAAAATAAGTGCCATTTACATTCAATAAATGCTTCGTTTTTCGACGCCCACGTGATTCGGATTCACACAGTAGCAGATTGGGGGAACGAACTTTTGTCGTTGATAGTATATTGGATTTGACTATCTTCACAATTAGTCAGAAGAGACAATCGCCTCAGGGAAAATTGCCTTCTTGTTTATTTATATAATATAAAAACACAAATGTGATTCACTTATGGTAGACACATTTGTTCTCGTCCACAGCTCGTCTCTGAAGAATAACCAATAAGAAGAAGAACAACAGCAACTCACTGACCGCATCTTGGACACAGACAAACAAAAGGTAAGCAGCAAACGTGGCTTAACTAGATTGCTTCAAGATATTGTATTCATGTAATAAATGGGTTTACTATTATTCCATTTTGTGTATCGCGTAATAATAAAGTGTATTTGATAAATCAATCAAATTTTTTTGTCTATGTGAACGAAGGAGACAAAAGGCATAACTGCCTGCAACGAGTGCCTCTCCCAGAGTTGAAAGAGTGACAGGGCCAACATCAAGGAATGTTCGAGCCAAAATGCCTGGACACACAGAGTTTGAAACAATTTAGGTCATAGAAAGAGGGAAAGACTGATTCTGGGAGAGAGTTCCAGAGCTCAGCAGTTGAATAGAAGAAAGTCTGAGAATAATAACGTTTCACTCTTGGGTACGAGAGTTGCACAGAGTAAGGGTGGAATTGTGTTGCAAGACGGGTACTACGTACCCTACGTAGAGGAGGTGGTATACACTGGGAAATCTCTGAGGAACATTGATTATTATAGTAGCGATAGAATAGTGAGAGAGATGCAACATTGCGGCGAAGAGAGAGAGATTGCAGAGAGTTGGTGAGTGGGCGAGAATTAATGATACAAAAGGCTTTTATTTCTACTTTGTCTAGGAGTGCGGTGTGATAGGATCCTCCCCACACATGTGAACAATACTCAATACAAGGACTCACAGTGACCGTGTACAGAGCTAGAAGCTGTGCAGGGGTAAAGAACCCATTGAGGCGGTTGAGCACACCCAGCTTCTGGGAGGCTGCCTTAGCAAGACTGGTAATATGGTCCTTCTAAGTAAGAGCAGAAGAAAAAGAGACACCGAGAATATTGAGAGAAGATGAAGGATTGATTTTTGTATTGTTGAAGTGTAAGGGATAGTCCTCTGGGAGTTCTAAACGGGTAGTAAGATGAAGACATTGGGTTTTGGAAGCATTAAAGGTAACAAGGTTTGTTCTGCCCCAATTGGAAATAGTAGGTAGATCAGAAGATAAGTGTTGCATGGCTTAATTAATTTTGTCTTTGAGGGATTGCTGGCTGGGGCGTTCAGGAAAACTAATTGAGTAGTGTAAGGTAGAGTTGTCTGCGTATGAATGGATGGGACTGGAGGTACAGTTGAGAAGATAATTTACGAAAATTAGAAAGAGAATGGGAGATAGGACAGAGCCCTGAGGAACACCAGAGTTGATAGGATGAGGAAGTGAGCGATGACCGTCCACAACTGCAGCTATGGAACGGCCGGAAAATAAATTATAGACAAAGGCACTGATGGAGGGATAGAAACCGAAGGAGGATAGTTTAGAAATTAAAGACTTGTGTCAGACTCTATCACAGGCCTTCGATATGTCAAGTGCAATAGTAAAGGTCTCACCGAAGTCCCGAAGGGAGGATGACCAAGAGTTAGTAAGATATGAAAGAAGATCACCAGTAGAGCGACCTTTAAGGAAGCCATATTGGCGATCTGAGAGTAAATTATGAGAAGAGAAATGCTTAAGAAATTTGGAAGAAAGAATAGTTTCAAAAAGTTTAGAGATACAAGAGATGAGAGCAATTGGACGATAGTTCGAGGGTTGAGAGCAGTTACCCTTCTTTGGTATAACTATGTCTTTACTATGACTATGAAAATGTCTTCTAACGAATCCTAGGGCTCTGTTTCCTTTGTTACCTGCTGCGGTGCATTGGCTTGTAGATTTTAGATTTTCGTTTTAAGAGCTCCTAGATCTTGTATCTGTGATACGCTCTTTACCTCTTCTCTATTCATGTGGTATTCGTATGTATTGTTTTGAGAGCCTATTTGTAGTATCTGACATTTGTTAACATTAAAGGGTATCTGCCAATTTTCTGACCTCTGTGATTTTGTTTATATCTGATTGCAGGCAAATTCTATCGCTTTCTGAGATTATTGCATTTCCTATCTTAGTGCCATCGGCGAATTTGGAAATTATATTATTGATGCTGTTATCTATATCATTAATTTACAGTATATTGTGAACAATATTGAACCCAGTACTGAGCCCTGGGGGTAGTCACTGGAGTCCAATCTGATTCAACTCTATTAATAATTACTCTGTTTTCCTTTATTTAACCAGTTACTTATCCAATTGCGTGTTTTGCCTTGTATTCCTAGGATCTCGACCTTCTGAAGTAATTTATTTTGAAGGACCTTGTCGAAGGCCTATATTGAAAGAGAGAGAGAGTGAGAGAGTGACTGAGTACCGGCGAGCTGCATGTAGTGTTTCAATTTAGGCCAAATTTGTATGGCAGTGTACATACACTCGGATGCCATAGTCTCTAGCCCACTCATAAGATTGTTTTTCGTTCTGCAATTATAACTATCTGGATTGATTGTTGTTTAGAGTTGTAGGTTTGTTGTTGACGTATAGAAAATTATATTCATAAATGTATTTCCAGAGATATACTTCCATAATAGATTTACAAATAAACTGGTGAATTCCAGGAATATTTATGAATGGGCTGGAGACTATGACATCCGAGTGTGCAACGGGAGGCGTGAACGTCTTAATCTCAGCGTCCTTCCACTTCACTATTTGTTGTGTAAACAGGTCGATCGCAAAGTAAATAAACCTAACTTGCCTTGACAGTAGTGGTAGGTGAAACGATCAATTACCATAAATCTTACCAGAAACAAGAGAGTAAGAGATTGAGAAAGAATGCATACCTTGTCTTCCGAGCCCTTGTCTACATTCACACATCTTTTCAGCATCTGGCAGACATTATTACAACGCAAAATTATTCAATCATCATAAGCCACCATGGTATGCTATATTTGTCTAACCTGACTTACTCCTCAGCATGCATTATTCACATAATAGAACAGATCAAAGGAAATGCAAGGGTACTTAATAGAAATAACATCTTAAAATCCAATATATACCTTTGAATTATAGGATGGCTTAGAGATTTAAGCTACTCAGGATGGCAATCGCAAAATAATAAACAAATTTAAATACTAACAGCTAAGGGAACTTTTCCCACCGATTCACATAAGGGGGATCAGGATGAGAAGTTGGTACATTAAGAGATGGCTGAATCAGGGGAGGCTGGGAAGGTAATTTCCAAACTCAGGAAGTGGAAAAACGCCGTCACACGATCATTGTTCTCGGTTATATAAGTCAACATTTATATAAATTCATCCATCTATATATAATAATCGTTCAGTTTAGCCCCTTCTGTACCGGCAACGTCTTTATAATAATATTCTGGCAACTATTAGACGAGTGTATTCAGATTAGGAAGGTGTTAAAATGTATAGCCTATTTACTCTAACCCTTTTTGAGTTACAGAGGTTAGGGTTCACGATTTCTGGACTACCTATATAGAACAGGGTATAGTGTGTATAAGAGTATATGTATGAATGTATTGTGGTGGGTGGGTGAGTGTGGAGGTGTACACTAGGTATGGGTGGGTATCGGGGTGTCCATAAATGTTAATCTGCATCATTATATATACACAGTATATATGGATACGCTTATGGTTTATAGTTCAAAATTTGTCTTTGGAAATAGTAAATTGGCCAAAAAATGCTATTTCATGTTAACTTTCTTGTATTCCTTCTCATATTCATCAAAGTGTTCCAACAAAATTGCTCCGTTTGACATCATGCTGGGTATAGGCTATGTGTAGGTAAGGGTATGTGTGTGGGTGGGGTGGGGTTATGTATTAAGTAACACCCCGTTCTTAATATTAATCATCAATTACAAACCCCAATGTACTTGAATAAACTAATAAAAGCATTATGGTCCTCCCGGGATTTGAACTCGGAACACCACACCCAGAACGTACACATCTAAATTCTAAACCATTACACCACCAATATGGTATACCATGTGTCGCCATTGTTTAACCCATTCAATACCGGTCACGTCTTTGTTTATATTATTTTAGCAACATTTAGACGATTTTATTAAGCTTAATAAGGTGATTTAAACCATGTTTCTACTGCTTAACCCTTTCCGTACCGGTAACCTCTTTTGCATTTGATGCCAGCTACATTTAGGAGATTTTATGGAAGCTTCGGAAGGATATTATTGAGATGACGGGTGCGGAACGTATGCCAGAACCAACGGTACATCGAATGGCCAGCATCACCACACAGACCACATCTAAGCACCCGAGAAGACAGCGAGGACATCTAACTGAGTCCTCCCTCCGATCACACCTACATCTACCTAAGTTAGTCATGCCCAGCCGTTCGCCCAGCAGTTCTCTCTCACACCAGCAGCCCTCAAAGAGAATGGAGTGCTCGCCCAGCCAGTCACAGGCCATGTTCCTCAGCCAACTACAACCGCCCTGGAACAGCCAATTAGAACCATCCTTCTACGTAGCTCCACCAGGAGTGACGCCCCCTGTATTGTTCAACCAGATCTGGAGTACACCGAACACTCCCTTATGCAATCTACTCACCAGTGCCCAGAATATTACAGGGGCAAATGGACCTGAACAGTGCCTGACAAACCTATATTCCCGATGATACAAGCACAATCATCTAGATATATGTAATAAGATAATTAGAAGACCTGCAACACAATTGTTACACTACAGGTTATATAAGTTTTCTATTTTTCACAGCAACCCAGGACCTTCCAGTTGCCCCAATGAATATTGTAATAATACCTTGGAACCAGGCCCATGTTGTAATACCTGAATTCCTAGGCTAGAATGTATATGTACCTCACAACAATCACTTTTCCTCTTTTCTCAATACCCCTATAACCCCGAGTTCATCGACACCTGAATCAAGAATAATTTTGCATTGGACCTCAGGAAAACCTGAGGAAAGTATGCAAACCACCACCTCCCTAAAGTCTTTCACCCTCGGGTCCGGGCTCCTTGGCAAAGTGTTTCGGTCTGCCCCAGCCTCCCCCCCTGCCCCTCGAGAGTGCCTCCTGAAGTAGCACCTGTCGGATTACTGAAAGGCTACCCGTCTGCTGCCTGGCACCCTGGACCTAGGACCCCTGCTCGAGTTACGTAAGCAGGCCTGAACCTAGGACCCCTGCTCGAGTTATGTAAGCAGGCCTGAACCTAGGCCCCCTGCTCAAGTTACGTAAGCAGGCCTGAACCTAGGACCCCTGCTCGAGTTACGTAAGCAGGCCTGAACCTAGGACCCCTGCTCGAGTGACGTAACCAGCCCTGCAGTGTTGGCCACTACCCTCTCCATCGGCCAGACCAGTACTCTCATCCCCTGCCCTCCCAAATACTTAAGTGTTTCTGTGTCTCTCTCTGTTGGTTATTGTTGTGAGGTATTGATTAAGTAAATATGTGAAACGTGTTGTGCTCTGATTTAATTGTGATCTGTGCCCTAGATCACGTATTGTACGTGCGTAATATCTTCATCCTTCTGAACCTGTGTTATTCTGTGTTAATTTTGCCTTTAAACCTTGATCCTTATTCAAGACTAATTTGCTAATTCATAACTTACGCATACGTTACATACCAGTGTTACTAAAATATATTCAGGCCACACGCTCGCAGATTTACTGACGACGTGTATGTTGATTTATTATTTGTGAGTTGAAGTCTGAGTGTATTCTGTAATCAATCCATTAATATATTCGCCATTTACCTAGAACCTATGCCCAATTTTCCAACGAGTGCATAGTGTAATTCCTTTAACCTTTCGCTAATTAATCGCATATGAAATATATTTTATAAACGTGCTTTTATGTGCTTGTAAATCTTGATGTTGTGATATTTCGAATACCGTGTTTAGGAATTCTTTCCTCATTGTTTCGTCTCACTTTCATCCACCATACACTAACTATACTTGTGTATTTTATTCACCTCGCTCTGTTAACCCGTTCAGAACCGATACTGATACTGCCTGTTTTAAGTATCAATGAGTAGGACTTCGTCGCTTACGCCCCATGTACTAATTGTGCCTGTATATTTTATTCATATCACTCTGTTAACCCGTTCAGAAACGATACTGATATTGCTTTAAATATCAATGAGCTAAACTTCGTCATTAGCGCCAATTTAATTACTTTAATTGCGATCTATCGATCGATATCTGTTAACCTGTTCAGATCTAATTATTAAGATTAATTTATAGTTTTCATTCAAGTCTGAATCTCGTGGAACTCAGTTAGTTATTTTACCTATCTTAACCCTTAAAGAGCGGCACCCGGCTATAGCCGGGCACCAATTTGCAGCAAGTTTGGAGCATTATTATGGCTTTTAAAGGGTTAAAATCGAGTGCAAATGGCCGGGAGTGCAGCGGGCCACACGTCTGACTCCCAGGGCCTACCGCCGCCCACTGACTCACCCTCCCTGAGTTCTCGAGAGGCCGGCAGTGTAGCCAGTAGAGAGCGTAGCTGGGAAAATATATCGCTATACGCTAAACTCCCATGTTACTGGTACCACTGTATGAGAACCACGAGTGCTATGTAGCTCGTTCTGGTCTCATTTTGAAGCTTTTAGCGCCTATTTTTTGCTGAATACATTTCTTTTCATGCAGATACTTGATTTATCATTCAGGAGGGCCTGAATATGCCCAAATAAGCCCAAAACATCCCGCTAGATAAGGGTTAACGTACTGTCTTAAATACGAATATTAAAAATTACATTTTAACATAATACAAACTGTCAAGTAGAAGTAATTAACTCTGTTTTCACTCTTGCCAAATTTACGTTATTACTTTGCATTACATAAGAAAAATATAGAAAGACATATTCCTAAGCTTGGGTCGTTATCGTAGCATTTTTTTTTTTTTTTTTTTTTTTTTTTTTTCTATATTCCAACTATTCCCTCTCGGGTATAGGCTGATAGCCTTTATACTCAACTGCTGAACACGGTGAGGCCCGTGAGGTCTTGCACCAGTCTAGGGAGTGAGACATGCGAAGCTTCACGGCTCGAAGCAATTCCATCTCTGAAGCCGCCTCGCCTCTGCGCTTCACAGTCTCATCCCCCACACTCGGACCCTCACTCTCAGAACGCCACCTATTGAGCAATTAACTCACTAGGCATTGCCCCCCTGTAGCATATTTTTGAATATGGGAATATTCATACAATGCTATTTAATCAGGGAACAATGAGGGTATTTTTTTGGCATTTCGGTGTGCTGTGGTAATGCACTGATACTAGGTACAGCACAAATTCCATCCCAATCATTTCTTCCCATTGACATATTGGGATTCGAACCCGGGTCCATTGGATTACTAGTCCAGTGGCAAGACCACTCCGCCACACCTCCCCTCATGTTCAAGTAATGTAATTCTGTGATAAAATATAAATTCACCTTTTGAGTTATTTTGTACTTCTCATTTATTACAAATAATAATCTCATTTCATTGCTATAATATAAATTAACATCGCATTCCGACTAAGAATATAGTTGCACTAACTAGAAAATTATTTATCACTCTCTCAGTCCAACTAGTGACCTTCCCAGTGACCTGACCTAAAGGCAAGTGCACGCGGACATATTTAAGACTCAGCCTGAGCTGTATGTGTGACTCCCCCGAACCTTGGGGCAATATTTATAACATCAACTCTCTCAGCTGTAACTTGAGGATCATTTCCTGAAGTGCATTGAAGTCTCTTCTCGATTACGGAAGACACTAGACCCTCATTTATTATTGTATTGAAGGTTTATTCATAATTACGTGTATTATATCTAGCAAAGACCCTAGAGAAAGGAAGACAGACCTGTCTTATGGGCGGCCCAGTCGGCATGGGTCAGACTAGCCACCTAGCGGCTGATAGGAATAAACACTGCAGTTGGCGGCCTCATTCAAGCTGGAGAGGTGGGAGAGGGGTGTGTTTCTCGTACACGTGGATATTGATGGCTTATTATTGTTGCCACGATGGGGATTACACAATGTTCAGCTATAAACTGCTCCAATAATTCAAAATGGAATAGCGACTTATCTTTTTTCCGCTTTCCAAAGGATCCTAAAAGGTGAGTTTTGTAGCTAGGAAATGCATAATTTTGTACTATCAAATCATAATGTATCTGATGTCTGTGACACTGATAGTGTACCAGTCTTCAGGTTTATTAACTAACAGGAATAATGCGTCAGCCTGATGTTTTAATGGCACACTATAATGATCATTAGGCCTAGCTATTGACAAAAATATATATGAAAACTGAAGGCTATTTGCTGCCGTCCATAAGAGTTCAGAGTGAATACGATTTTCAGCCACATTTCCAAGATCACTTGCTGGGGTACTGTTAATACGTAAAATATATTAACAAGGATTCTCTATACTAGGTATTAACAATTACTAAAGGTATTTTCGGTCTCACTATTGTGTGCCACATAATTATGAACGCAGTTTAGTCATAAAAACGCATTACATCAAGGTGTGACGACTATTGGCTATGATGTTAGAGGAAATGGTGATTATAATAATTATAGAACACTGGTGGTAATGGTGATACTGTGTTAGGCTAATTATATTCGTGATTAATGGTACAAATAATGATGGTAACTGGTGCTATATGTTATTTTAAGGCTTAATATATTTTACAATTAAATGTCCATAAATATGAGGTAATATGTTATAGATGATACCTATCATACACATATATAACATATACACTAAGAAAATATTTTAATTCTCAACATTTCATATTGGAGAGAGAGAGAGAGAAAGAGAGTGTGGGAGGGGTTGACACCTCAGTAGGGACTTTAATCCTAGGGGAGGGTATATTTGTCATTAGCAAAGGAATGGAAACACGCACACACATTTGTGTGTGTGTGTGTGTGAGAGAGAGAGAGAGAGAGTGAGAATGTGTGAGTGTGAGATAGTGAGAATGTGCGGGTGCAATTGTGAAACTTGTGTGCAATGTGTGCAACCTGACTAAACTAACTATAACCTAAGCTAACTTTTAAACTAAGTATACCATTTTATCCCCTTCCCTCAGATTGAAACTATGGCTTCAGGCCTGTAGACGGCAAGATATTATGAAGGTTACTGCTGATTATACCTACAAGAAATTGCTTGTTTAAAATTGCACAAGTGTATTGCAGAATAGCAATATACTGGAAAATTCACAAACTAAATACTAGTTATCGAGCTTCCCAAATGAAAAAACAAAGCAGGAAATCTTTAATTTTGAAACATGTGTAGTGCTAACAGGTTCACATCAGGCCTAAGATGCTCGGGGAATAAGTGTGGTAATATACAGCCCATTTACTCTAGCCCTGTTTTAGTTACAGAGATTAGAAGTAATACTTTCTGGCCTAACTAAAATGAACAGGGTATAGTAGTAGTAGTAGCAGTTGTGGTGGTGGTGGTGTATTCACAAACAATGTTACATAGTCATAAGAATGGCTTTATAGGTGGTGGTGGAGTATTAGGCTACAGTATATAATCACAATGTTCTGTAGTGTTAAGAATAAATATACAAGGTGGTGGTGGTGGTCTACTGTACTGCAGGCTATTACATATTCACTATGTTCTGTAGTCTATATAATATACTGTAAACTCTATATACTTGTGTTTCTTTTTCATGAATATGTACATATATAAGATGTGATCTGCAATACAGCTGTAAACAATGAAGTAGCCTACAACTGTATAATATTATTCTTGGTATAAATTTAGTTTTCTTAATGATTTCCTTTCTGTTTATCTTATTATGTATTCAAAATCGCTTATAAATGTTTATACACAAGTGATATTATCATACTGATATTATCTTCAGCATAAAGAGTAATGTGTATGGTTATTGAGATGAAGTGTACGCCAGCAAGAGTAGTGTTTCCTATTGGCCGCTAGAGGTGCTACCGTCGCGGCGAGCCCGGGCAATACAAAAAATTAACGCTGAGTGCCCCATCCTATTAGTATTTACTATCCTTGTATCTAGGTATACTTTCCTATTTTACATGATTAAATACTAGACTCTCACTATTGAGTTACTCTAGTACCAGTACCGTTATTCTGAAACAAGAATAATATATATATTTGTTACTGTTGTTGGATCTCCCTTTATGATCTTTATTATTATGTGCATATCATGTTTATTAAATAAAACCTTCATCTATGTTCCCACTTGTGTTGTTCTTGAGTACCTATATTGACCTATTGAATACCAATATTATTGCATATAGAGCCTACTCGGTACGTCACTGTCAAGTATATTTAAGTCCATCAAACCAGTATTGGATCGTTTTACGGACTTTATCAAGGGAATAAAAGTATTAAAGCCAAGCATAAAAATTATGGTAGCTAAAAAGATTTGTTGAGATAGTCTGTAGCCTTTAAATGGGTGGACGTCCTTCCTCAGCTGAATAAAATCCTCTAATCATTGCCAGAATATAATGAAAATGACGTCACCGGTACTGAAGGGGTCAAGGAACAATACATTTGTTATCACTTACTAATTGTAACATCATTGGTACACATAAACAGTGGTTTTACTAATTGTAACATCATTGGTACACATAAACAGTGGTTTTACTAATTGTAACATCATTGGTACACATAAACAGTGGTTGTTGGTATATATATTCAAATTACAACACATAAACGATTCAAGGGGGGAAGGGTTTATAAATTGGACTATATATACTGTATAATTATATACAGTATATATATATATATATATATATATATATATATGTTGGTAAAGCCAGGTAATAAATTTATATATATATATATATATATATATATATATATATATATATTGAGAATATATCACAAATACACGTGAGTCACTAAATGTTTCTAGTCTCTCAGTGGGGATCGAACCATCGACCATCAGGACGATAGCCGTGGTGTAATTGATTAAAGCGTCGGCTAACGTCCTGATGGTCGATGGTTCGATCCCCACTGAGAGACTAGAAACATATATATATATATATACTATATATACGGTATATACAGTATATATATTTTTTTTTTTTTTTTTTTTTTTTTAGTTTCTTCCCTAAACCTCCATTAAGCTTTTAACAATACTCGCAAGACCCCCTTTCAAGATCATGTTTTTACATGTTTCGGTAAAAAAAAAATGCCCCGGCCGACGGCATATTCCTCCTAAATTACAGGCTCGCTATCGCTCGCCACGCAAAAATCGACACCTAAATGGCACGAAATGTCTTAATATTGACAAAGAAATGGGAGCGAAAGGTTTTAATATCGCTAAACTAATGGACGAAACGTCTTAAAATCTCAAAATCTAATGGGGCTAAATATGGGGGAGAAGGAGAACCATAAAAAATCCCCATCCCCCTTTAAGCACAATTGATGTGTACCATTTTTGTTACAATTAACACCTTCTGTACCGACGACGTGTTCTTTATTTTATTCTAGCATATATTTGTAAGATTTTATGCAGCTTGGGAAGGATATATGGTAGCTAAAAGGATAAATTGAGATAACCTGTAGCCTTTTCATTGGTAGAGGTCTTTCCTAAGCTGAATAAAATCCTCTAATAGTTGCCAGAATATAATGAAAAGGACGTCACCGGTACTAAATGTGTTAAGTGTTATTTGTTAGTGTAGTATTAACCCTATCTTATTCAAAATAAATTATATATTGCCAATCTCTTAGCTCTTCTTACCACTATTCCTATGCCTTAGCTTTCTTTTACCTCTCAGCAGTTCTCCCATGTTCTCCATTTGAGGTGTGGGAGTGTGTGTGTATGTGTGTGTGCGTGTGTGTGTGTGTGCCTGTGTGTGTGTGTACACTTGAGTGAAAACAAAAAATTTACACTATACGCTCTAAACTTTCTGAAAGTGGGTCGAATTCTTGTGATAATACTTTACAGCCGTATGTTGCAGCCAATTCATTCCGTTCACGCAAAATTATATACAGGTCACCAGTGTAAAGATTGCTTGCCCTCTAAATCACTGCTGTTCAAAGTCTCTAACAGTGGTTCAGAGTCGGTAAGGGACAATTGGAAAGGGAAGCACTGCCTTAACACTTTGGCTGCGAGCATATTTCCGCCTATTTTCGCCATATTAGGGCTCATTCAGGCACTCCTGGTTGATTAGGCAAGTGTCTGACTGAAATGAAATATATTCAGCCAAAAACTAAAAGAAAATAGCTTCAAAATTACACCAAAACAAGCTTCGTAGCTCGCGGGGTTCACCCGCAGCACTACCATAGACATTCACTAAAATGAGCAATTATCGCTAATGTCGCGCTACATTAATTTTGCCTTTAGCAGTACTGTCTATCTTGCGAGACTCTGACTCAGAGCCCTCAGTGACGCGGCCGCCTGGCTGGGAGAAGGGCGTGTGGCCTGTCACGCTTCCGCTCCCTCGCACTCAATTCTACAGGCTTTAAGAGGCTTTAAAAGCCTGTAAATTGCCATGGTGTTCGGGAACGTCTCCCGCAGGCTAAGGTTAAGGCAGGTTAAGACCAATGTCCTTGGCAGGGTTAGGAGATGTTAGTAGGGAACAATTTGGGTTAATAAAATAACACAATGTATCTGAAAAAAAGGTCATTCATTTTCAAATGCAATCAGTCGCGGGTTTAAGGCGAGGTTTTTGTCTAGGCGATATTTAAAGGAATCAACGGTGCTGCAGTCTATAACATCTCGAGGAAGTCCATTCCACAAGTTCACAACTCCACTGAAAAAGACATTCTTAGAGTCGTGGGAGTTAAAACATTTATCAATAATTTTGCAACCATTTCCCCTTTGTAGTTTGATTGGTCGATCGTAAAGTACTTGTTACAGTTCATATTGTCGATGCATTTGATGATTTTAAAGACTTATTAAGTCACCTCTTAATCTGCGCTGGGTTAAAGGAAATAAAGTTAATTATCTAAGACGCCCCTCGTATGGTTTGTTTCTTAGATTAGGTATCATTTTGGTAACTCTACGTTGAATTTGTTGAAGTTTATTGATATTTTTGGTAGTGCATATATATACATATATATATGTGTGTGTGTGCGTGTGCATGTGTACTCCCCCCCCCCCCCTCCTCTGTTACATGTTGAGCCCTAGAATTAAACGGTCATGTAGTGGTGTTAAGCATGGTTCACACATTCAGGAGTGTGAGTCCAAGTTTCGACGAGTCCCCAGTCTCGGAAACTCGTGTAATGACTCTTGCAAGATCGAATGAACTCATGGGCACTCTGGGGCACTCCCGGATACTCCTGGGAATTCCTCTCGGGCAGCCCAAATTTTAAAAAAAGCATGAAATTCTGACCCCGAATCAGCTCAACCTCAAGGTGCTCGAGATCACTCGGGAACACTCAAAATAACTCTTGAGTACTAGAAGTCACTCTTAACAACTCGAAAATACTCATGAACACTCGTGGCAACTCACAGACAAAACTATGTGGTCAAAAATGAGAACTAATAGATTAACCCAGCAAGTGCTGAAAGACTAATAAGAGTTTTACCATTGCGCTGCTGAAAGCCTAATATAATCCAGGTTTTTGAGCGTGTACCAAAACCTCGGGCTTACAGCCAGGTGGCTACAAATTGCTGAGGCTGTAGTACAACTTGGCAACTCTCGATACCATCCAACCACACACTCGGCCCGCCCTCACTCAAGCGGTACACAAGCACTTGTCATGGAGCCTAGACGTCCCTCACGCTCTCGCCCTGATGACACAACCAGCCCTCCTTCTGGTGGTGTCAGCGGCTGTGGAAGGCAGAGAGTGGCTGCTAAAGACCCGAGCTACCATTACTACGGCACGAGTAGCTCCGAGGACGAGGAACCTGCAAGTAAAGCACGTAAAACACGTGCAAGCAGGGGCAGTGCACAGAGGTAATTGTCTTTCGGAGACACTGCCACGACCACCCAGGCAACTGCTACCACCACTACCACCACCACTGCCACCACTGCCACCAACTCAGGAGGCCACCCTGGGGCTGCAGGACCTGCGGGGGCCACTGGGAAAACAGGGAAGGGCATGGGTAAAAAACCTTTTACCTCTGCCACTACCACCGTGCCACCACCACCACCACCAGCCGCCCCTGCCCCTTGTCGCCACTGCCGGCCCTTCTGACCCTGCCACTGTCCCTGCCCCTGCCAAAGGGAAGAAAAGGACGAAGGGCAAGGCGACAAAGGCGACAGGGACCACCATAATATTGCCATCCAGGGCCTCTGCTGGCCCTGCCGATGCCGCCCCTGCCGGCCCTTCTGACCCTGCCCCTGCCAAAGGGAAGAAAGGGACGAAGGGCAAGGCGACAAAGGCGACAGGGACAACCATAATATTGCCATCCAGGACCTCTGCTGGCCCTGCCGACGCCACCCTAACATACAGTGCCGTGGCTGGCCTTGGACAGCGACACACAGACTTCCCTCCCTCCCTCTCACCCACCCACCCACCCCAACTCTCCCCTAAACACATTCATAATGCTTATATATCGCATAATTGGTCTATATGCGGTATATTCATTGTTATATGAGTCGCCTACATACGTACACGTACTTTATATATAGCATGACAGTGCTGAAAATACGATATATACGTGATATTACAGCCAACAGACCCTGTACAACTTGGCAACTCTCGATACCACCCCGCCACACGCTCGGCCCGCACTCACTCAAGCGGTACACAAGCACTTGTCTCCCGAGTAAACTCTCTCACAGTACACATACTTTATATATAGCATGACAGTGCTGAAAATACGATACTTACGTGATATTACAGCCAACAGTCCCTGTACAACTTCGCAACTCTCGATACCACCCCGCCACACACTCGGCCCGCACTCACTCAAGCGGTACACAAGCACTTGTCTCCCGAGTAAACTCTCTCACAGTACACATACTTTATATATAGCATGACAGTGCTGAAAATACGATATATACGTGATATTACAGCCAACAGACTCCGTACAACTTGGCAACTCTCGATACCACCCATCCACACGCTCGGCCCGAACTCACTCAAGCGGTACACAAGCACTTGTCTCCCGAGTAAACTCTCTCACTGTACACATACTTTATATATAGCATGACAGTGCTGATAATACGATATATACGTGATATTACAGCCAACAGACCCTGTACAACTTGGCAACTCTCGATACCACCCCGCCACATGCTCGGCCCGCACTCATTCAAGCGGTACACAAGCCTTGTCTCCCGAGTAAACTCTTTCACCTCAGTTCCCGCCTCTAAACTCTCTCATAATTCGCTTATATGTCGCATATTTGGTCTATATGCGGCATATTCCTTGGTATATGGGTGGTCTACATATGTACAAATACGTACATATATGTACACATACTCTACATAGCCTAAAAGTGCTCAAAATAGGATACATATGCGACATTACGCCCTAAGCCGCCCTCCCCTCCCTCTACTCCTACCCCTGGGCGCGCGGATAATCATCCGGGAAATCATGCCGCACGATGACAATCTGGCCGCGCGATGCCATTCGCTCCACTTTTTTCAAGTACGGACCCCCCCCCCCCCAGGACATTTTGGGGGGGGGTCAAATACATATGGCTCGATGCGCGCGAACATTCCCTACACGTTGATGTACTTTTCATTGATATTTGCAAGGGGCGCCCAAATAGTCATACCTCCGCACAGGGGTGCCTGTATACTATAGGCGGTGAGCAGCGGAGAGGTTAATAACATATGAACAAATATATAAATATAGATAATACAATGAAAAATCATAAAACTCAATATATGAAACTCAACAATGAATAATAACATAAGAGAGGATAAGTCTCAAATCACAATAAATAAAGTCCTGATATAAAAATACAAGCTCTCAGATATGGCTTGGCAAAAGAAGTAAATAATAGTTACTGCGAGGTCAATAGCGTAGCACTGATAAATATGGACAATAGGACAGTATTTAATTTCTAAGCGAACAATAAGACTAAGCGACTTGAATAATTAATTAAATGGAATAAACTCAAAGAGTCATAAATATGAATTAGCAACTCATAAACTTGTAATACATATGATAGTCAGAAAATATGTGACTGAGGAGTAAATTACTCGTGACTTGATCTACCACTATTGGACTTGTACCCTGACGATATGTAGCGTATAAATAAGATCTGAGTAAGCGTTCAAGTTTACGTGTAAGATGTATGGATTTTTTTCCCGGATAACCTTTGTATATTTCTACATTAGCAAATACAGGAACCTGTGTTCGTAGAATTATATAAACGTTTTCCACCTGATAGAAGTGTATAATGTTCTCCCTAAGCAGAGCATCGGATAAAACAATGAGGGAAGAATGGACAATCTTCTATTATTACGTTAGTTATTAGTGAACCTTATCATATTTTGGTATAAACCCTCACAACAATCATTGTTACCGTTACAAACAGAAATAACACATAAATGATTTATGTAGAGAGAGAAGGCACTGGTAAAGCGACTTGGGAGCACTGGGGTAGCTGTAGTTGTCTTGGCACTTTTGACTACAGGGTCTAGGAGTTCACACCTCCTAGGTAGACTCTGGCCTGAATAGCTGTAGGGCAAGGCGGTCTTTCTCTCTCTTTCTCCTTGGCTCGACACCACACAATTTGTCACAATCCACGCTGAGTCTGGCGGAAGATAAAGAATCCACTACACTTGGAATACTGAGGGTATTGACAAACATAGGCGGACAAGATCCTTTCGGGACTTCGGTGAGACTTTTTCTATTGCACTAGACATATCGAAAGCCTTCGATAGAGTCTGGCATAAATCTTTAATTTCTAAACTACCCTCCTTCGGTTTCTATCCCTCCATCTGTGCCTTTGTCTCTAATTTCCTTTCCGGCCGTTCCATAGCTGCGGTTGTGGACGGCCATTGTTCACTTCCTCACCCTATAAACTCCGGTGTTCCTCAGGGCTCTGTCCTATCTCCTATTCTCTTTCTAATTTTTATAAATGATCTCCTTAACTGTACCTTAATTCCCATCCATTCATACGCAGACGACTCAACCTTACACTACTCCATTAGTTTTTCAGAACGCCCCAGCCAGCAATCCCTCAACGACAAACGTAATGAAGCCATAGAACTCTTAAATTCTGATCTAAATACTATTTCCAATTGGGGCAGAGAAAACCTTGTTAACTTTAATGCTTCCAAAACCCAATTTCTCCATCTATCTACCCGTCAGGATCTCCCAGCGGACTATCCCTTATTCTTCAACAATACAAAAATCAACCCTTCATCTTCTCTCAATATTCTTGGTGTCTCTTTTTCTTCTGCTCTCATTTGGAAGGACCATATTACCAGTCTTGCTAAGGCAGCCTCCCAGAAGCTGGGTGTGCTCAACCGCCTTAGGGGGTTCTTTTCCCCTGCACAGCTTCTTGCTCTGTACAGGGGCATAGTGCGCCCTTGTATTGAGTATTGTTCACATGTGTGGGGAGGTTCCTCTCACACCGCTCTCCTAGACAAAGTTGAAAGGAAGGCCTTTCGTATCATTAACTCCCGTCCACTCACCAACTCTCTGCAATCTCTCTCTCTCCGCCGCAATGTTGCATCTCTCTCGCTATTCTATCGCTACTATAATAATCAGTGTTCCTCAGAGCTATCCCAGTGCATACCACCTCCTTTACGTAGGACACGTGGTACCCGTCTTGCAACTCAATCCCACCCCTACTCTGTGCAACTCTCCAACCCAAGAGTGAAACGTTACTCTCAAACTTTCTTCTACTCAACATCTGAGCTCTGGAACTCTCTCCCAGAATCAGTCTTTCCCTCTTCCTATGACTTAAATTGCTTCAAACTCCGTGTGTCCAGGCATTTTGACTCGAACGTCCCTTGATTTTGGCCCTGTCACTCTTTCAACTATGGGGGAGGCACTCGCTATAGGCAGTTATGCCTTTTGCCTCCCTCAATCACATAGAAAAAAAAAAAAAAAAAAAAGATAAAAACAAACTATCTGGAATCGTGAATGGATACAGTGATGCAAACAAAGTCTGGATGGTGTTATCTAAGTTTGCATCGAAAGTATTAGAGTCCCTTATTAGGCTCTCAAAGGGTGATTCAACCAATAAATCAATTTCATTACCGGGAAAATATACCGTGTCCTGAGAAAGACTTGAATGGCTGACCTTCTCAATGTCGGGGGTTTTAAGTGCAAGCGCGCTTAAAACGGGGCTTGTAATTGAACTATTTACTGGGCTCCTTTTAAATGGATGCAGATCAGTAAACAAGAAATGAGGTTCCTCACCACGACTTTTACCTTTGTTTTTCTTTAACTCCAGACCCAAAGTGGTAGTTGAAGCTATGAGCTGAAGGCTTACTTTCCCTATGCTCAGCGCGCATAGTGACTCTGATTTGGTCGGCACCAGGGGAGCCGGGCTCGGGGGCAAAAGGGTCATGGGGGCGCCCCTGAATTTCTTTATTCTTTTCGAGCCAGTTGCATTAAGTTTCTCTTTCATTTTTCTATTATATGTGGGTGAGGGCGGAAGCATTTGATGTTGACTTTGGGGTTGTAGGTGACTTGGGAGGAATGTTATGCCTGATGGGTGATGATAGTCGATTTTGGCTTTACTCGATTCATGATTATTTTTGCTAGGGTTAGTGTGGTGGATTACTTGGGAGGAATGGTTATCATGCTTCTTTCCTTTCTCCTTGTTTGTATCACTATATTTCACAGGGGCACTCTTGAGAGGTTGGTACCGAATTTCCATAGATTCATGGTTACCCACGTGTGAATTTAAGCGGCTAGGACAGTCCCTCCTTAAGTTGGTATTTTCTATGGTCACTGGGGGGTTACAGTTTTCTATGGTTACTGAGGTATTAGCATAGTCCTCCTTCTTTATTGTTACCTGGTTTGCTGGAGGGTGAGGGTATGCTGGGGGGCACTGTTCCACATTGCATACCTGTTGAATGGTAACAATGCGTAGTGGTGTTGCTGAGGTGGCATTGGTTGTCCTTTGGTGGTGGTGGTGAATGCTCGGATTATTTTCTTCCCGTCGCATCTCACCATCGCCTTCCAGACAAAAGTCACGACCCCTTTGACTGGAGCATGTACTTCTTGTGGGTCTCAGTCCGGGTGTAGGGCTGCAGGTGATGCAAGAATTAACACCAAACTCTGGCCGGGGTGTTGTTGGGGCCATTTGCGTCTCTGAACACTGTGAGGGGCTGGAGTTGCGGAGGATGTTGAGAAGTTGTCTGGGGGTTGTAATATTTCTATCTTTATCGAGGACGTGAAGGAAGAGTTTGTTGATTTTCATGGTGGGAGAGACTGGAGGAGATGTTACTGGAGCAGGATCAGAGGGCGGAATTACTAAAAGTTGAGGGGAGGGGTCAGAGGTCAGGGGGCTAGTGAGGGGGAGGTCCTTAGGTTTGTTTGGTTTAGGGGGGGTAGTATTGGGAAGGGTGGTGGGTGGAAGTGTCGAAGTTAATGCGAGGTGGGGAGGGTTTTTGTTTGGTGAGTGACAGAGTAGGTTGGGGAGAGGCGGAGACAGGCCGGGTGGTTGAGGTCGAGGCAGTTAGGTCATCTGGTAGGTGAGGTACAGGTGCTTGGGTGGGTGTGGTGCTCATTGACGTGGCCGGTTGGACAGGTGGGGTCACAAGCGGAAGTGAAGGTGCAGCAACAGGGGTAGTGGGTTTGGCCGGGGCAGGTGGTGGTACAGGTGTTTTCGGTGTCCAGAGTTTTCGCGGTGGTACAGGTGCTTTTGATGCCTGGGGTTTTCGCTTGGCTGGTAGTGGAGGTGCCCATCGTTGTGGTTTAAAGAGGCGTCGACCATAGCTGGATTTCTCAGGGTGTGAGACAAGGAGTGTCGAAAGGGTTAATGGGGGTGAAGTTCGAAAACGGGGTTGTCGGAGTTTGGAATGAGAGGGTTGGTTGGGTGTAGGATGTGACTAATTGGTGGAGGTGGAGGGTTGAGGGTCAAGGGGAATAGGTAGGATGGGGGGGGGGGGGGGGGGAGGGATAGGCGAGGGGTTTTGGGCGGGTAGGTAAGGATAAGTAGGGGTTGTGATGTGGGTTGGAGGGGATGGGGTGATGTGGGGAAGTTCGGAGTTGGTGGAGGAAGAGGATGGAGGGGAAGGAAGAGGGCTAGTTTGGATCGGTTTGGGGGGGTGAGTATTGGTTGGCGTGATAGGGTAGGAAGGGATGGGGGACGGGGAAGGCTGGGGAGAGGTGCGAACCCAGGAGGAGCTGAGAAAGCATGAGTGATGGGGGGAAGGGAGGTAGGGTAGTTGGGGAAGGATGGTATTTGTGGAGGCTTGGGTGGGGGTGTAGGAAGGGGGCAGATGGGGGTAGGAATAGGAAGAGGGGGTGATGGGGGTTTAGGTTGGCTCTGTGTTTTGGGTAAAGGATCGAGATTAATCAGAGGGCATGCAACAATATCGTCAGGATCTGCCAGCATATAGTGGCGTTACAGTCAAGAGGTTGGAAACGGCGGACGTAAAGGTTTCGGTACGTGCGTGATTCCCTGTGATAGTTGATCGTGACATGATAACAATTTGGAATTGTTACTATCTCGAGAGGGCCTTTGAATCTGGGTTGCAAATTTGGCGGATCAGGGAGTTGAGCTACCATCACTAAGTCGCCGACGTGATGTGGGTTGATCTTCGGTGTTTCGTCGGGCTTGAGATCCTGGAGGTACTGAAGTTGTCGGAGGCGGTTACGTAGATGGACAAGGTTTTGGTTGAGGTTAGGCGAGGGCTCTGGTGGGGCAGCTAGATGACGGAACGGCAGTAGTAGTGGGGGTTCCCCGAATATTCTTTCGTGAGGTGTGATGCCATCCTCACGAGGGCAGGTGTTTATACCCCATTGAACAACTCTTAATTGACTGGGCAAGTCTGTGGATTTCATTTGTTCCAACCTGGTTCATATTTGGTTGGCAATGGATCGATGGATGCCTTCGCAAATCGAATTCCCTTGTGGCCAGTAAGGTGAAGAGTGGCTGATCTTGAACCCGAAGACTTGGGACATTTTAGTCCAGACGTGTCTTGTGAATTCGGGAGCATTATCAGAGTGAATTGCTTGAGGTAGGCCAAAATAGGGGACTACATGTTGCAACAGGGCCTCAGTGACTGCAAAAGCGGAATGCTCTTTAGCGGGACAGGCAATGACATATTTAGAGTATATATCTATGAAGGTAATGATTTACTTGTAACCTTTTACTCCGTCCATTGGTCCCACAACGTCGACGGCTAGTAACTGCCAAGGTTTGGATGCAATGAGTTTGCCAGAGGGTCTTGGGGTTCTTGATTTGTCCTTGCCCAAAGCGCAGGCACGGCAGGCTTCGGTAATAATTTTTGCAGTGATGTACATTCTTGGGGTCCAGTTGATGTCTTGGAAGGTGGCTACTAATTTTGTCTGTCCTAGATGGATGCCATTGTGGTAGTGTGGGGTTTTCATGACATCAATGGCGGTGTTGGGGCTGAGGAAGATTTTGCTGTCGTTGTTGTACAGGTTGTCTCCCTTTCTTTCTAGTTGTTGAAACATGGGTTGACGTATCCAATCTGGTTTTTCTTGGGTTTGATGAGCTTGTAGGAGTTGTTGTTGGTCTTGATCGATCTCACTTCGGGGTTGCATAGCACGAATCTGAGTGGAAGTGGGGTTGTCTGGTATGGGTAATCTTGATAGGGCATCGTTGTTGGTATGTAATTTTTCCATCTAGTATGCAATCTCAAAATTGAACTCCTCGAGGGACTCTCTCCATCTTACTGTTAGTGCGTTTTTTGTATCCGATATCCGGAGCCACTGTAATTCTTGGTGATCCATGATTATGGTGACCTTAACTTCCGCCAGATATGCCCGGAAATGCTGGAGGGCCCAGATGATTCCCAAACATTCTCTTTTCGTCACAGGGTCATTTATTTTGGCGGGGTTGAGAGTCCTGCTGGCACAGGCGATTATGTGCTTTCTACCGTCTCTAGTCAGAGCGAGTACGGCACCGATTCCGAAGAGAGAGACGTCCGTGTAAAGGCGGAATGGCTGGGTATAGTCCGGGAATGATACGACGGGTTCAGCTAATAACAGTTCTTTTAGAGTTTGGAATGCTTGAAGTCAGTTGGTGGTCCAGATGAATGGTTCTTCTTTTCTTGTCAGATCATGGAGGGGCTTGGCGATGGTGGCGAAGTTTTTGACGTATCGTCGATAATAAGAGGCTAGTCCTGGAAAGGCACGGACTCCTTTCATATTGTTGGGGGGGAGTGATGGCACTTATTGCTTGCAGCTTTGATGGATCATGGGATATTCCTTGTTCAGATACTATGTGTCCCAGGAACTTGACTTCTTTCTGTGCCATGGTGCGCTTGGAGGGCTTCAGTTTTAGGTGGGCGTCACTGATCCTCTGGAATACTTGGCGGAGGCATTGAAGGTGTTCAGACCACAGACCAAGTTTTCCCGAATACGATGATGTCATCCAGGTAAGCAAGGCAGGTTTCCCAGGTGAGTCCTTGTAACACGGATTTCATCAATCTGGAAAAGGTGGCAAAGTGAGGGGTTGATCAGAGATATTGGAAATTTTTACTTGATTTGAATTATCAGGCATTAAAGATGGAGTGGTGAGGTAATCCCTATCAAAGGGACTCTGGAGGTTGGGTGTTAAGATTAATTCTTCTGGTAGAGTGGGCAGAATGGAGATCCACTGTTCGTGGTGAGGGGGTAGCGTAATAGTTTTGGTTAAGGTAGCCTGAGCAGTTCTAATAGTGCGAACAGGTTGAATGAGTTTAGGTTCGCTGACTGGGATTTTGTTTTTTTGTTATTTGGGGTCAAAATTTAGTACTCTGCCTACACAATTGATGGTGGTATGTAGGGCGGTCAGTAAATCGAAACCAAGATAGCCATCATAATTGGTTACGGCAGAGGGGAAGATCATGAAAGAGTGATGCTGACCGTGATCTGGTGTTTGAGTGGCTACGTAAAGGGGAGCGGTTTGTCCACTGTTTGGAATGATACCATCGTTTGCATCTATTAATACAATGGAAGAGGGTTGGAGAGGCCCAAAATTGGCCTTGTTCTTTGCAAAATATGAAGAGAAAAAACACGAACGAGCTGCGCCCATGTCAATTAAAAGTCTAGACTTAACACCTTGGATTGTAAGGTGATTGTAAATGGAGGGTTTTCCTGCACATGAAACTGTTCCATCACAAGCCCCCGCCAGTTTGACGAAAGGTGGGCGGGGGCGGATAAAAAAAACAGATTATTTTGTACGTTTGATGACTCCTCCAGTACCACATTGTCTTCTGGTAGTCCTTCTTCTACGGCGTCGTCGATCCCTGCAGATCCGTCTTCTGTGATGGTGCCACTCTCTTTGGTTTGATCCTAGGAATCTGACCCCAACACTGAAGAAGTTTGGGACGACGGTTCACTAACTCTGAAAAAGACTTCTTCAGGGATGATAGAAGGCACTTGGGGTTACAGGGTTTCCAATCTGAGGGCCTGAACCCGGGCCCAGTCTTCCATCTTGTCGGCAGAACGATGGAATGGAGCTGGTGTAGAAGTAGTAGAAGAATATTGAGGTTGGATGGTAGCTCTACTGATCATGGCGATTTTGTCTTTTTCATGACTTTTTTTGAAGAGCTAGAATTCGCCTGACGGTGGGTAGATCTTCGTCATATCCTTTAAGTTCAGTTATGGCGAAATTTTCCCTTACTGACGTTGGCAGTACACGTAGCAGAGCAGTGGACACGTTTTTTTTTCTTGTTGCAGGAGATTCGTTGGGGAAGGCGGATACCACTAGTTGATTTACCTGACTGATGGTATCATCGAGGCTTCTTGAATACTGTACACTGTGAAACTGCTGGGTAGCAATTATTTTCCCGAGAGACGGGCTGATAGCGCATTTGTGTATTTGTCAAATTGAGCCCAGATCAAATTGGGGGTGTCACGCACATAACCAGAAACAAGGGACACATGCTGTCCCAACTTCATTACTACCGTGTGAATCTTTGAGGTTTCTTCATCTTTGAATACAATGTCAAGTAAGGGCTTGACCACTTCGAGATAGGTATATTAATATCATTATCCTCTGGTTTAACCCGTGGAGCCCCGGCTAGTTTTGTAATGTTTGCGCACCAGAACCCGGCCGGTTTTCAAAAAATGGTTTTATTCCAGAAACAATAGCGAATGGGTTAGGAATGAAGGAAAAACCACGAAAAACCGCTCAAAAAGTTTTAAAAATGGTCCTACAGAGCCCCCGAAAACGGATTTTATAAGAGTAAAAAATTGAAGGCAATTATCCCAAAAAAACAGGTTATTGCGCGCTCGCGCACACGCACGTGGACTTTGAGAGTTTTCAACCATCGGCACGGTTGCGTGGGATGCGTACACAGTTCCCATACAAATCTGAGCCCTCTTGAGTGGCTACACCTGAGGTTACGGTCGGCGCAATTAGGGTGACGCGCCAGGCGCGTCTCTGGGGCTGTGCGTTACATACATCGCCGACGCGTCAGGCGCGTCGCTGGGGCTGTACGGGTTAAAAGGAATAATTTCCAGTGACTTTCCAGCCATGGTGTTTGTATGTTGATTATACTGAGTGTAATTATAGAAACTAAAACTATCTTTCCGAGTTGAGACACCGCTGCCACCAGTGTTATGCCACATTTATAATAAAATGTGAGATAGTCTGATTGCGATTTCCACCTTAGGAATCTGCGCTAATCGTCAACTGAAATGCCTCTCTACTGGGCAAAGATTAGCCTTAACTCTATATATAGCACTCTAGTAATAAGCAATGGACACAAAATACACATGAAAGGTTTTAACAGGTATTATTCCTTAATAATTAGGGTACAATCTCAATATGTCTCTGGAAACAATAATCATAACAATCATATAAATAGCGTTACGACTGAACAATGAATAATAACATAAGAAAGGATAAGTCTAAAATCACAATAAATAAAGTCCTGATATAAAAATACAAGCTCACAGATATGCCTTGGCAAAAGAGTAAATAATAGTTACTGCGAGGTCAATAGCGTAGCACTGATAAATATGGACAATAGGACAGTATTTGATTTCAGGGCGAACAATAAGTCTATGCGACTTGAATAGTTAGTTAAATGGAATAAACTCAAAGTCATAAATATGAATTAGCAACTCATAAACTTGTAATACATATAATAGTCTGCAAATATGTGACTGAGGAGTAAATTACTCGTAACTTGAACTATCACTATTGGACTTGTACACTGACGATACGTAGCGTATAAACTAAGATCTGAGTAAGCGTTCAAGTTTACGTGTAAGATGTATGGATTTATTCTCCGGATAACCTCTGTATATTTCTTCATTAGCAAAAACAGGAACCTGTGTTCGTAGAATTATATAAACGTTTTCCGCCTGATAGAAGTGTATAATGTTCTCCCTAAGCAGAGCATCGGATAAAACAACAAGGGAAAAATGGACTATCTTCTATTATTATGTTTATTAATAGTGAACCTTATCATACCTTGGTCTAGACCCTCACAACAATCATCGTTACCGTTACAAACAGAAATAACACTTAAATGATTTGTGTAGAGAGAGAAGGCACTGGTAAAGCGAATTGGGAGCACTGGGGTAGCCGTAGTTGTCTCGGCACTTTTGACTACAGGGTCTAGGAGTTCACACCTCCATGGTAGCATCTGGTCCGAATAGCTGTAGGGCAAGGCGGTCTCTCTCTCTCTCTCTCTTTCTCCTTGGCTCGACACCACACAATCCACGCTTGTCACAATCCACGCTGAGTCTGGCGGAAGATAAAGAATCCCCTACACTTGGAATACTGAGGGTATTGACAAGCATAGGCGGACAAGATTAAAAACAAACTATCTGGAATCGTGAATGGATACAGTGATGCAAACAAAGTCTGGATGGTGTTATCTAAGTTTGCATTGAAAGTACTAAAGTCCCTTATTAGGCTCTCAAAGGGTGATTCAACTAATAAATCAATCTCGTTACCGGGATAATATACCGTGTCCTGAGAAAGACTTGAGTGGCTGACCTTCTCAAAGTCGGGGGTTTCAAGTGCAAGCTCGCATAAAACGGGACTTGCAATTGAACTATTTACTGGGCTCCTTATAAATGAATGCGGATCAGTAAACAAGAAATGAGGTTCCTCACCACGACTTTTACCTTTGTTTTTCTTTAACTCCAGACCCAAAGTGGTAGTTGAAGCTATGGGCTGAAGGCTTACTTTCCCTATGCTCAGCACGCATAGTGACTCTAATTTGGTCGGCACCAGGGGGGCCGGGCTCGGGGGCAAAAGGGACTTGGGGGAGCCCCTGATTTTCTTTATTCTCTTCGAGCCGGTCGCATTAAGTTTCTCTTTCATTTTTCTATTATCTGTGGGTGAGGGCAGAAGCATTTGATGTTGACTTTTGGGTTGTAGGTGACTTGGGAGGGAAGTTATGCCTGATGGGGGATGATAGTCGATTTTAGCTTTACTAGATTCATGATTATTTTTGCTAGGGTTAGTGTGATGGATTACTTGGGAGGAATGGTTATCATGCTTCTTTCCTTTCTCCTTGTTTGTACAGTAAACTCCCTGTTATCCGTCGCGTCATTATTCGTCGTACGACATTATCCGTCTGGCTGAAATAATGCATTACTCTTTATAAATTAACATTATCTGGCGCTGAATCCGTAAGACAAATTTCCCGCCTCGGCTGAAACAGTCCCCGCAATGCACGATCCAGCGGCTCCAGCCATACCTGCCCGCACACAGAGGCAGCATGTGTGTTGCCAGTACTGCTCCCACCCCTATGTAGCACCCTCTCTATTGTAACTGCTTTATTTTACATATATTCGTTTATAAAAGGTAAGACTAATGTACTATTCACTTCAAATACACCATGAGACTTTCCAAATATCCTATCTAATTATAACATTTAATAAGGACGGAGGCCTATCATGTGTGGTAAACAAAACAGTAAAACACAGCTGATTGGAAAACCACGATTGGAATCACGTGATTGGAATGCAGCCAGTCATTCACTTCATTTATTTGCATTCCCTCTCTCAGTCTCACTTTATTATCCATAACCAAATATAAATAATCTAGATTATTGATGATTTAATAAATTAACTCGAGTGGATTCGATTATGATTTGTGAGTTGCGCAATTAATAGGCCTACGTCCAGTCGATCGATCTTACTTAATTATTATTACTATTATTTGGGGGTCGAGCCCTGCGGGGAACCCCTATTGTAATCATTAAATCTTCTTATTCTTCCAAATTATTTTTCCACGCCAGTTTTTACGCATTAACTCCAGAACCGCTTTTTGGATCGGGACCAAACTTTCCCACAAGGTGCGTTTTTGTATTGGGAAAATTTTGATATGCTAAACATCCGAAATGGTGACCAAACAGGTCCATGGCAGCCGATTTCCCGAAAATTTTGAAACCTAAATACCGTCTCTCCCACTCATAGGAAATGATTGGGCTTTGGAATATGGACTCAACTACTAATGCTCCGCAAATGTTATGGAAAAGGTTTTGCTTTGCACGTTGGGTTTTTACCGGCAATCTTGAAAAAAACTCGAAAACACTTAAAAATCCACATCTTGAAAACTGCGCGGATTATCAAAACCATGTTTGCGTAGTTGGGTGAGGCTCGCAATTCTGAACGTTTTGCTTCCAAAAGAATAGAAATTAGTGGAATAGTTTGGCCACAGCATTGAAAACTGTCTATTCATAAATAACTTTAAAACAGTATTAGCTACCCACACAACGTTTTCAGTCTTCAGTCTATAGGCTTTCCTGCATCCCCTACTGTAGTTTTGCTTAATAACAGTTATATTAATCATTCAGATCCATATATTTTTTAAATTTAACTCTCAAAATAGTTAAGAGTCCCTACGAATTCCAGCAATTATTTAACCAACCTACCTATACATACCTACCCTACCAAATAATAATGATAATTCAAATTTATTTTTGGTGAATAGCAGAGTATTGGTTAAGGTTTTTAACAATTCCTCCCTTTGCCAAATGCTTAGTTTAATAACAAAGTTCTAGACCTTCAAATTTGTACAATTTTATGTGTGGTGTGACTTACCTTCCCTCCTCCCACAAACAGCAAGCAACCTCTTCAGGGTTCAAGAGTATTGCATTCTTCCATTAAAATATATATAGTCCGGTTTTTACGCAATAACTCCGGAACTGCTTATCGGATCGGGACCAAACTTTGACACAAGGTGCATTTTTGTATTGGGAAACTTTTGATATGATATCCAAAATGGTGGCCAGACACGCCCGTGGCAGCCTTTCACACCCAACCCATCTCGTCCTATCTAATTTAATGTTGAACTCTATTGTTCTTGATCCCACTATAGGACTCGGTAACCTATTCCAAATATCTACACCTCCGTTACAAAACGAATAGAGGCAGATCCCTTACACACCCAGTCTCTCTCTGTCGCTCGTTTGTTTGCACACCGGTACAAATGAGGCAGATCCCTTACACATGCAACTAATATGAACATGGGAATCTGCAGAGAGACAAGTGGCCCACCAAAAGGCAGATCCCTTTCACATCCAACCCATTTCGTCCATATGACTATCTGCTTTTATCTTGAAATTCTCTATTGTTCTTCATCCCACTATAGCACTAGGTAGCCTATTTAACATCTCTACGACTCTGTTACGAGAGAGGCAGATCCCTTACACAGCCAATCTCTCTCTCTCTCTCTCTCTTATTTGCACACTGGTACAAATGAGGCAGATCCCTTACACATGCTACCAAGATGAAAATTGGAGTCTGCAGAGAGCCGATTGGCCCACACATGGCAGATCCCTTTCACACCCAACCCATCTCGTCCTATCAAATTTTATGTTGAAGCTCTATTGTTATTGATCCCACTATAGCACTCGGTAGCCTATTCCACATATCTACAACTCATTTACCAAGTGAATAGAGGCAGATCCCTTACACAGCCAATCTCTTTCTCTCTCGCTCGTTTGTTTGCACACCGGTACAATTACGGCAGATCCCTTACACATGCAACCAAGATGAAAATGGGAGTCTGCTGAGAGCCAAGTGGCCCACATAAGGCAGATCCCTTTCACACCCAACCCATCTCATAAACGTTACCTGTTATATGCACTACTTAAGAAATAGGAACATAAGTAAATGGAAGTCTGTAGAGAGCCAATTGGCCCACACAAAACAGATCCTTTTCACACCCAACCCCTCTCATAAAAACTCTCTCTCATTTATCTCTGTCTTCCTTACATTTATGACATCCTAGTCTCTCTCTCTCACTCACAAATGAGAACATAAGAAAACCGGGGTCTGCAGAGAGCCGATTGGCCCACACATGTCAGATCCCTTTCACACCCAACCAATCCCGCGCTCTCTCTCTCTCTCTCATATTTATCGCTATCTTCCTTACGTTTACGACATCCTATTCTCTCTTGCCATACTCTCTCTCTCCCTCACAAATGAGAACATAAAACAATAAAAAACAGGGGTCTGCAGAGAGCCGATTGACCTACACATCCTTGAATCCCTTCAAGAATTTGCCACACTCAACGTAGGAGTGCCCTCGGCCCAAGAAACCACTACGATGTCAACCGCCATTCCAGTGCATACAGTACCGGTACCGGTACCCACACCAGCAGCTACCTTAGATGTTGCAGAAAATAAAAATGACTCTACTCTCACTCCCCCCAAGGACAGTTTTCAGTTAGTGAGAAACAATGTGCATCCCAGTACCAGTACCAGGAAGGTCATCCCGACAACATGCCAAAACCGCTTCAAAATTCTGGCTATTGACGAGGAAGAGGAAACGGAAGAAGTTCGGCTTGTGGGCGACTCCATGGTCCGTGGCCAACTAACCGAGTTCTGCGCCAGGGCACCCAGGACCAGAAAGCGATACTGTATCCCAGGTGGCGGCGTGGACGACATTGTTGCGGCTGTGGAAGAGGTTTCCAGGCTCGCCCCCGCAAGCACTACGTACGTCATCCATGTTGGATCTAACGATGTCCAACGGACGCGGTCAGAGGAACTACTTTGCAAGTACCGGCGGCTGATCAGGTCCTTCAAGAAAAAATCTAATAGAATCTTAATTTCAGGAATTGTTCCCCGGATTGATGTAGAAAACCGATTCTACAACATAGCTACCAGTACAAATCGCCGACTAGCCAAACTCTGCAGGGAGGAGGACATCGGCTTTGTCGACACGTGGGATCATTTTTACTATGATAAATCTTTGTTTTCAGGAGATGGTGTACATCTCAATGAAGTAGGAGCTTCACGTCTTGGTCGTCTGCTGAACGATGCAGTCAAGGATTTCCGTTCAAAAAACGGGGTCAACCAGACCCCAGACAGGGTAGTGTAAGTCAAATACGAACTGAAAATTCAGACAATGCACAATCGGTAACATCCAACTCTAATACTCTTAAGGTGTTTTATGTAAATGCTCGTAGCATACGCAATACATTTTCAGATCTAGAGGAGATCATGTTTACAGAACATTATGATATAATCGGCATTACAGAATCTTGGTTAAATACGGAAGACAGAGACTTTTTAGCCAAATATACGCTTCCTGGGTATACAATGTTTGAGAAAAGTCGGATCAATAGAAATGGAGGAGGAGTTCTGTTTTTTATAAAGGAAAGTCTTAATCCCGTCTTAATGTCAAAACCTCAAATTGCAAATATAGACATATCTTACGTACTATTAAATAATAAACGAGGAACTAAAAATAACACTAGCTTTATTATACAGACCCCCATCTCAATCAGTGCAAACTGACAGTGAAATTTATGAACAAATTGCAGAAATAACAAACATACAAGATACCGTAATTTTTGGCGATTTCAACTTACCCGTGACTAAATGGGGCGATATTCTTACTTCACACTCTGGACAAGACCTCTATGCTAACTTGCAAGAGAGTTCACTTTTTCAATTTGTACAATCTCCGACCCGTGGTAATTATGTGCTTGACCTTGTACTCGCAACAAAAGAAGAATTAATAGAGAATTTGAATGTGGGTGATGAATTCAGTAACAGCGACCATCGTACGATAATTTTCACTTTAAAGTTTACTAGTAACAAATCAAATAGCAGCATTGAGAAAGTCCCTAATTTCAAGAAAGCAAATTTTCATAAACTTAAATCAAAGCTTAAAGAAACTGACTGGAGCTTTCTGACTAACAATAACGACATAAATACATCTTGGGAGTGTTTAGTTAGTGAGGGAAGGGGTGGTGATGGAATTGTGAAATATACAACAGGGTGAGTGGGAAATTACGGTGATTTGATATTGGGTGAAACTCTGGAGTTCTATCTAACCAAAATCAAACAACATGTGAAAGAAGAGACAGAATATTGAAGAGTGCTGTGCCAGGCAGCGAGGGAGGCGTACGGACGAGGGGCAAGCCGATGCCAGGCAAAATACCCTCCCACCTTGACTGTCTCCAGCCAACACCACTCACCCTAGGGTGTGTCCCCCCCCACCCACATCCCATCTGTCATCGCGCCAGTGCATGGAGAAGCTGGTCGTGTGAAAGTGGACCGAAATATTCTGCGTGGCGCTAATGCTGAGAGGACGACTGCAACAGGGGGAAGTATGCAGGAGAGAGACAGCGAAGTACAGCAGAGGCGAAAAGGCGAATTAAGGGAATAGAAGGAGCCATAAACCTCGCTGACCACAACACTCCCCCCCCCCCTCTCTACCTCTCCTCCCCTCGCTTAAAGTAATATGATACCTGACAGTATAAAGGCAAAACAAAAGTGTATTTAAGTATGGTTCTTATCTAAATCCATGGGGGAGATTTGTATTGAAAACAAAATGTCAGTGGTAGTTTTTGATGCAATGCAGCTTAAAAATAAATGTGTGTTTATGTAAGAGTAGTAGTAGCTACTGTATAATAGAGAGAGAGAAACACAGTGACAGCAAGTATTCAACCCCCCCTCCCCCCCCCCCCCCCATCCTTACCCACACATTCACTTCCCTCCCCTCTCCTTCCCTCTTCCCTCCTTCCCTCTTCCTTCCACTTTCCTCATTGTCCCTCATGCTACTATTACATGAGTAACATGATGTAATATTTTGTACATATTTTTGTCTTGAAAATAATTAAATCTTAGGACATAATTGGCTGGTTTCCATTTAAAGTTAGGCATATTTAGAATGTAAAGCGGCTCAAATTGCCAAGTTTCTTTAGCTTTTGTATAGAGTCATTTAGCTTTGAGGAAACAGGCCGATTATATTAGGTAGGGTTTATATATGATTTATGGCCGAGTCAGGAAATCAGACTTGAAGTGGTATATTTCATGTGAGAGTTATCTCTAACGAACTAGTAACTAAGTATACTATTTAAAATAAGGTATAATTCGCTGATATATTATGTGCATAATGATAACCAGGACCTTTTTCTCAAACTAATAGTAGATTTCTAACATCCTTCTTTAATCCTTAGCACTATTTTGACACTTGTCTTTTTAATCATTTTACTCTCTTAATTAGTGTATTTCCTTTCTCACTACAATAATCGTTTTGTATTATATATATATATTTTTTTTTTTTTTTTTTTCCCGTGTTTATTCTTTGTGCGTATTTATACACCACTTTTATTTTACTTTATTTTTCTATTTTCTTTTGCACTCACTGTCTTGTAATATAGCCTGATCTTCTGTAGCCTTGCATCATACTAGGTGAGTTAAATAACTTATCTTACTCTTTCTATCTCTAACGCTACTCATAGGATGTTTACATTTTCACCTTTATCGGGCAGAGGCTCGTCCCTTAGGAAGAAATTATAGATAGACTCAGTATTAGGGAATAGGTAGGAAATCATGATAATAAGACAAGATGATATTAACTCGGTCCCAGTCGAGGAATATTCCTGATGACAGACAAAACGCAGTGAGAGATGCAGTACAAATGAACCGTGAAACAGACAATGAAGTTAATGGAGATGTACAAGCAAACCCTGTTAGAGAAAATGCAGAAAATAACAATCAACAACTGCAGCCCGCAGAAGAAAACGCAGGAATCAATAATTCGCAAGACAACAGAGGTGTGGAACAAAATAATGAAAATAGTGTAGGCCTAAACGAAGATAATGAGAGAGAAATAATCGAAAAACGTGAACAGAACGAACGACCTCGTAACGTAAACATGAATGGTGGAGAATGGGTGGGACATTCTGGTGACGGACTCACAACATTAGTGAATGAAATCTATACAGAAGTGATACAATGGCAACATAATAAGTTTGAACTACCGATTTGTGAAGCCGGAAAAGACATGCTGGGGGAACTCAGACGTATGATCCTAAAGTATGTTCAGGATGCCCCTTTGGTGCACGTGGCAATCAAGATAGCTTCTTTCATTCCTCAGTTGTTCCTTCAAAGAAAAAGACCAAAGGGAAAACTGAATGAGAACATTAAAGCGCTGAAACAGAGAATGGAGTGGTGGAAAAATGGGGAGTTAGACAAAATTCTTAGCCAAGTACGAGCAATCCAGCAAAGACAGAAAACAAAACAACGAAGAAAGAGGAAGCCAGATGATATGGCACGATCAGTGGGAAATAGCATGAGGATTGGTAAAGTGGCACAGGCAGTCAGAATGGTCACTGGGGAAGCCTCAAGTGGGGTGCACGAAGTGAATCGACGCATCTTGGACCAGCTGAAGGAGAAACACCCAGAAGCAAAACCAGCAAGTGATGAGGCCAAACTAGACGGGGAATATGTTCCTCCAGACCCGGTGATATATGAGAATATAACTGGAGACCTCATATGGAGAAAGGCGCTGAAAACACAGGGAGGAGCAGGTCCATCAGGAGTAGATGCTAAGAATCGGAGGATCTTCCTAAGTCAAAACAAGTTTGGTTCAGCCGCGGGTGACCTTTGTGAAGCAATAGCAATGCTGGCAAAGAAACTTGCATCATCACCATGCGTGAACATAGAAGCTCTGACAGCATGTCGCCTGATACCTTTAAATAAGAATCCAGGAGTTAGACCAGTAGGCGTTGGGGAAGTTCTTAGAAGGATTATAGGAAAAGCAATCATGTCTGTATTTGGAAAAGATGTACAAAGAGCAGTGGGCAACTTACAAGTATGTGCAGGACAGCAAGCCGGAGGAGAAGCAGCAATACATGCAGTGGGGAAGGTGTATCATGAGGAAGATTGTGAAGCGGTACTGCTAGTGGATGCAACAAATGCTTTTAACACCATTAATAGGGAGGCAGCTATTCACAACATCAAGATCAAATGCCCGAGCATCGCAAATTACATAGAAAATACTTATAAGGAGCCAGCTAACCTGTATATAGTTGGAAGCACAAAGAAGGAAGAAATGAAAATTCTCAAATCAAATGAAGGAACAACGCAAGGAGATCCAGTGGCAATGGCAATGTACGCACTGGCACTATCAATTCTGCAGCAGAAAATAAAACATGAGGTAACCCGAGTGAAACAAGTGGCGTATGCAGATGACCTCACAGGTGCAGGAAAAATAGGGGATCTCAAAGAATGGTGGCGGAGAGTACAATCGGTAGGCGAAGTCATTGGGTACCATCCGAATGCTAGTAAATCTGTACTAATAGTGAAAGAAAACAAGTATGAAGAAGCGGTGCAGACTTTTGATGGGACAGGAGTGAAGATTACAAAGGAGGGTCAACGCCATTTGGGAGCAGTAATAGGCACAGAAGAATGCAAGAGAGACTATGTGCGAAAAAAGGTAGCGGAGTGGGTAAAGGAAGTGAAAACCCTGGCAGACATTGCGAAATCTGAACCACATGCTGCATATACTGCCTTCACATATGGTGTTAAGCACAGATGGACCTTTCTTATGAGAACAGTGCCTGGCATTAGACAGATGCTCCAACCGCTGGAAGAAGCAATCAGAGGAACATTCATACCGGCCTTAACAGAGATGGAAGGCGTCACGCAAGAGCTAAGAGATCTATTAGCTCTTCCGCCAAGGTTCGGAGGTATGGGGATCATAAACCCAGTGGAGGCGGCACTACATGAGTACCAAAATTCCCTTAAACTTACTACGTCTCTGACAGAAAAAATACGGGAGCAAAATGAAAATGATGAGGTGGACGAAGAGGAACAACAAAATGCAAGACAAGAAATTACAAAGAGCAGAGAAGAGAGACAGAAACATAGCCTAGAACAAATTAAGACCAGATGTAGGGAAGAACTGAAAATGAGAGTTGAGATGGCACAAGACACGGGGGCTTCAAATTGGCTCACATCATTACCAATAAAGGAGAAAGGCTTCAGCTTAAATAAACAAGAATTCAATGATGCCGTAGCCTTGAGGTATGGGTGGCCAGTTTCGAACCTGCCGCTGAAATGTGCATGCGATGAAATAAACAACCCAGACCACTGTATGACCTGTAAGAAAGGAGGATTCATCTGTATCCGGCATGATGAAGTACGAGACATCACTGCACAAATGCTGGATGAGGTGTGCCATGATGTCAGAATCGAACCGGAACTTCTGCCTATGGACGGACAGCGCTTGGCCCACAATACTGCAAATACTTCAAATGAAGCAAGAGTGGACGTAAGTGCTCGAGGTTTTTGGACGAGGGGACAAAGGGCTTTTTTCGACATCAGAATCTTCAACCCAAGAGCACAAACATATCGTGAACGAGGACACAAGGCGGCATACTTGAGAAACGAAAGTGAGAAAAAACGCGCTTATGAAGAAAGAATTTTGAACAGGGATCAAGGAAGCTTTACTCCTCTGGTCTTCTCATCGTCGAGAGGTATGGGACCTTCTGCAAGTGTCTTCTATGCCAGATTAGCTGAACAAATATCGGAGAAAAAGCGCCAGCATAGAAGCCAAGTCATAACTTGGATGAGATGCTCTCTTTCTCTCTTCTCAGGTCTGCACTCCTATGTCTCAGGGGTACAAGGTCCTCCCCGCTACAGAGGACAAGAGTGAGAGACTTGGACTTTGAAATGGTCGTGGCGGAGGGACGAATTGGGGAACAACTAGGTTGATTGTAGGGAGGTACTGGTACAATAAGATAAACTACAATGTAACTAGAATAAGATAGATTGTACACCACTTTGTAACTGTCACAAGTTTCACAACCACTTACCTTAAGGCAGTGCAAGACTGCATACCTTCGAAAATACGGCGTCCAGGCCATAATGATAAGCCCAAATGGTGGAATAAAGATATTTCAGACTGTCTGCTTGCTAAAAAATTTGCTAATGATAGATTAAAATCCTCACAAAATGACGAAGAACGGGTGAAATTTGTAGAGGTACGACGCAAAGCCAAAAAGTTAATTAAGCAAAGTAAAAAGACCCTGGAGTTACATGTTGCGAATCAAAGTAAAACAAACCCGAAAGAATTCTATAGTTATATCAAAAAGCAAAAAGTAGTTACTTCAACTGTTGGACCATTAGTCGATGAAAATGGAGAATACACCAAAGACGAAGTACAAATGAGTAATGCCCTCAATACCTTCTTTGCATCAGTTTTTTACAACCGAAGACCTCAGTGATATCCCTACACCATCAGTATTCAGATTGATAATTCAGATGTTCTAAGCAATATCACCGTTACAGAGAGAAAGTATTGAATTGTTTAGATAAACTCAAGGTAAATAAACGCCTGGACCTGATACAATCTCGCCTAGAGTTCTAAAGGAAGCTAAGGATGAGCTCTCCAAACCACTGACATTGCTATTCAATGAATCCTTGCAGTCTGGGATTATGCCTGATCAGTGGAAGCTAGCCAACATAACACCGATATTCAAAAAAGGCAGCAAATCCCTACCAGTAACTATCGTCCAATTAGCTTAACCTCAATTGTATGTAAAATGTTAGAAACGGTCATAAGAGACAGACTCGTAAATCACTTAGAGGCAAATAACTTACTTAAAAATACTCAACACGGCTTTCGTAAAAAACGTTCCTGTTTAACAAACCTCTTAGACTTCTTCCACGATATCCTCAACCTCTACGATGAGAGTAAGCTGTAGATATTATATACCTTGATTTTCAAAAGGCCTTTGACAAAGTTCCCCACAAACGTTTACTGCTAAAACTACAAGAGCATGGAATACAAGACGGTGTGTTGAAATGGATAGAAAATTGGCTCAGCGACAGAAAGCAAAGAGTAGTCATAAACGGTAAGGCATCTAAATGGACCAATGTAAGTAGCGGGGTACCCCAGGGATCGGTACTAGGACCAATTCTCTTTCTAATTTACATCAACGACATAGATGAGGGTCTCACCTGTACAATCTCAAATTTGCTGACGATACAAAAATTGCAAATAGCGTACTCTCAAAAGAACAAGTTGACGATATGCAACACAATCTAGATAGATTGTCATGTTGGGCCCAAATTTGGCAAATGAGTTTCAATGCGGATAAATGTAAAGTACTACATATCGGATATCTAAATGAGAAAGCAAACTATTCGATGAATGGCACTCAGCTGAAACCGATCTGGGAGTAACAATATCGAGTAACCTAAAACCGAGTCAACAATGTTCAGAAGTTGTTAAGAAGGCAAACAAAATAATTGGCTTTATAGGCAGGTCATTTGAGCATAAATCCAAAGAAGTTATCCTAACCCTTTACAATTCCTTAGTCCGCCCTCTTCTGGAATACTGCGTTCAATCCTGGTGCCCTTATATCCTGGTGCCCTTATTACCAAAAAGATATAAACAAGCTAGAACGAGTTCAACGTAGAGTTACAAAATGATACCTAGCCTAAAGAACAAACCATACGAAGAGCGTCTTAGAAATAATCTATTCCTTTAACCCAGCGCAGATTAAGAGGTGACTTAATTCAAGTGTTCAAAATCATCAAAGGCATCGACAATATGAACTGTAGTAAGTACTTCACTATCGACCAATCTAATTACACGCGGGGAAACGGTTGCAACATTATTGGTAAATCTTTTAACTCACACGAATCTAAGAATTTCTTCTTCAATCGAGTTGTCAACTGTGGAATGGGCTTCCCCGAGACGTTATAGACTGCAGCACCGTTGATTCATTTAAACTCCGCTTAGACAAATATCTCGCACCAAACCCGCGACTGACTGCGTTTGTAAATGAATAACTTTATTTTATCCACCCCTCAGTTACTAACCCATCTGTCCCCTACTAACTTCCTAATTCTGCCACGGACATTAGTTCTAGGGCAGTAGTTCCCTTTCCAATGTTCCCTTACCCACTCTAAACCACTGTTTGGACACTTGATCCTCAGTATTTTGGAGGACAAGCAGCCTAGAAGGGTCACTAGATCTGTTGTTGCTTGATTTCCTTTGTACTCCTTTGTACTTTGTACATGGCAGATCCCTTTCACACCCAACCCCTCTCGTTCTATCTAATTTCAAGTTGAAGCTCTATTGTGTTTTATCCCATTATAGCACTCGGTAGCCTATTCCACATATCTACAACTCTGTTACTAAACAAATAGAGGCAGATCCCTTATACGGCAAATCTCTCCCTCTCTTGCTCCTGTTTGTTTGCATAATCTGTTCCTTCTGTAGTTTCTCAATGCCCGATAAGTTAAATGATCTTTTGATATCAGTGACACAGCTTTTGTATCCAACACAATGCCCTGCTTGCAAAACTGCTCGAACCCCAGACAACTTTGCTTGCAACTTTAATTATTATTATTATTATTATTATTACTGTATTATTATGATTACTGTATTAATATTGTATTATTCTTGCAGTATTTTCTGTTACTGTTTGGTATATACCGTACGCTTGACCTTACGGTATATATCCTATGCATGGCCGTACGGTACAACTAGTCCGATCGATTAGATTGGGGACATCAGTATACCGTCAGGTAAGCAAAACCAGACGGGTTGGTGGGGTTCTAGGGCAAGGGTGCATTATTCGTCTTTTTGCATTAATCGTCACGGCCATGGCTGATATGTGACGGAAAATTGGGAGTTTACTGAATCACTATATTTCACAGGGGCACACTTGAGAGGTTGGTACCGAATTTCCATAGATTTGTGGTTAACCACGTGTGAATTTAAGCAGCTAGGACAGTCCCTCCTTAAGTTGGTATTTTCTATGGTCACTAAGGGTTTACAGTGTTTTATGGTTACTGGGGTATTAGCATAGTCCCCCTTCTTTATTTGGAACTGGTTTGCTGGAAGGTGAGGGTATGCTGGGGGGCACTGTTCAACATTGCATACCTGTTGAATGGTAGCAATGCGTAGTGGTGTTGCTGAGGTGGCATTGGTTGTCGTTTGGTGGTGGTGGTGAATGCTCAGATTATTTTCTTCCCGTCGCATCTCAATATCTATATATTTATATATATATATATATATATATATAGGGTACCTGTATATATATATATATTATACATATATATATATATATTATATATATATATATATATATTATATATATATATATATATATATTACATATATATATATACTATATATATATATATATATATATATATATTATATATATAATATATATATATTGTTACGTATCTTGATCCTCAAGTGGTTAACTTGATGAATCTAGATAGCACAGAGATATATATTAAGGTATCATTCAGCTGAAGGCAAAACGAAAGTAAAATCTAATAAAATTATTTCATGTTGTTGCTTCCTTTCCTTTTGGATCTTAGGACTTGGTATCCTTTATTGACTGATACTCTTTAATTATGAACAATACTGAAACTAATTAAAGTCATGTAGTATTTATAAAGAATTATTATTTAACCGAAGCTTAGTAGGCTATGGTTATGAACCGCATAATTTTAAGAAGGACTATTACTATTAAAAAGTCTTGAAAGATAAATATTGAGGTAAGAATATTTCTGTCTCTTACCCTTTTTGAAATGAATAGCTAGTTTTATTATATGTCCTTTTATTTAAATTTAATGTAATTATTCTTGGTTCTTGTCTTACGTTAATAGTATTATATTATTATTATCATCAGGATTAATATCAAAGTCACATAAAAAGTTAGATATATATTTAATAATTAGTTAAATATATTTCTTAACCACGTAACATTTAGGTTTGATTATGAGTAAATTAAGTTACAGGATCGCTTCATAGATTCGATTCAGGTCTCACTCAAATAATATGAAAAGCAAAAATAATATTTTGAAGCTAAAAGAATTTTCTTCAGCTTAGGAAATCACTAGAAGTAATATTAAAACAGCCATGTTAGTCTAAGGCGATATTACTAATAAGAGACAATAGTTTCACCGTACTAAGCACCGTTAAGCAATGTTAGCTTAATTAAAAGAAAATGAAAGAACTCGTAAGTATTAATATAAAACAATAGTATTACTTTCATCATAACCCAATTACTTAAAGAGTTGCTTTAGTCCACAAGTCAGTCAACTAAAATAGTTAAGTACATAATAGTAGCGTTAAACGTTAATTCCCAATCAAATAGTTAAGTACATAATAGTAGCGTTAACGTTCATTCCCAATCAAATAGTTAAGTACATAATAGTAGCGTCAACGTTAATTCCCAATCACATATCTCACTAACCAACATAACGTAAGTGTTTACACCGAACACACTTAACACACACTTATATAATCTGACTGACAGTCACAATCCCATTATAATACTTCACCCCGTCTTCCTCCAGCTGCAAGTTCACCTTCCCAACTCCAAATGAGACTGATTTGAATGCCCACTACTCGGGTCTTATATACTAAACAATGATGGTGTAGGAACGAATCAGGAGGCGAGTGATGGTGCGCGCCCCTATCACAGCTCCTCGAGTTGCGTAGCAGGTGCGTGGTCCAATGGGGTCTCCTGGCGTCGATCATACGTCATAGCGTCGGGTCATCGAAGTAGTTTGCAGGGTTCCCTATGACGCACGCAGGTGTGAAGGCTTGTTTGCTGGTATGCGGACGACGAGCTGGTTTCCCACTCGCAGGTTCGCTCGCTGGTCTGCTTCGCCGCCTGGGTAGTTTGGCACTCCTTCAACTCTAATTCTAACTCTTAAATTAACATACAGGGCTCTGTATGTCAGACCTCTTCCCTAGAAAAGAGTTTAAGGAGTATAGTACATAATATTAAACATAATACATAGATAGATTCGCCACCAGATTGGCAACAGCAAGATTATAATGAGGATAAAAAGGATATCACCCAAAGTAGGCAACGTCTCCAGGTACCACATCAGAACATAGCCGGAACGTAGCTGGAGCGTTATTCGAACTGCAAGGCATCTCACAGCTGAAGGCTTGAAAGCGCACTACTAAAGCATGATATTTACCTCGCTACAAGGGAGAGCTATTTGCCAAAATCCTCTCATTAAATTAATCTTACTGCTGGATGAGGCCAACCCGGTAAATGTAATCTTTAACCCTTAATTAGCGGCTCACCACATAAGTCGAGTTAAATAAAGCTGGACTATGTGGCGGCGCTCGACATAACTCGAGTGGCAATTTCAGCACGTAATGTTGCTGAGAGAGAGAGACAAGTGGTGGCAGGAGAGTAGCGAGCGTATGACTGCTCCAGACCACCGCGGCGAACATACTGACACGAATCCCAGCTCCCTCCTCCCTCTCTCACTCGCTATATAAGGAATTGTATCGGGAAAGTGGCTAATAACATGCTTTTTGCACTCGCGTTGCACGGTTATTGCAAGAAAACTAGCCATCATAAAAGGATCGTTATGGTGTCATTCGAAAGCTCTGTTTATGCCCTTTCAGGGATAGGTACTTGTTTTACGTTCTGGGTCTTATTTAGGTATGAAAATGATCACGTAAACAACCCTATTTTGGCTAAAAACACCCCGCTGGGCGGTACATATAAATAAACCGCATAGGCCGCTCGTAAGGTGTTAACAGATACGTGATAGGCAATCGGCTAGCACGTTCTGGACCCCCTTAATATGTTTGACATCCAGGGAGTATTCCTGCAGCAACAAACTCCACCTGGTCAGTCGTTGGTTTTTTATTTTGAAACTTATGCAAAAAATTTAAGGGGTGATGGTCAGTATATACAGTGATGGCACCAGAGGCAGATTGCACATCGACAGCAAAGTATTGAAGGGATAAAATTAATGCTAACAGCTCCTTCTCAATGACTGAATAGTTACGTTGATCAGAATTTAATTTTTTACTGAAATAGCACACAGGATGCAATACTTCACAGTCGTCTTCCTGTAGCAACACTGCACCAACCCCGGTATTGCTCGCATCCACCGCTAGGGAAAAAGATCTGGTAAAATCAGGAGCTCGGAGTACAGGATAATTAGATAATATATATTTGGTAGCAATAAAGGCCTCCTCACATTCAGAGGACCACTCAAACTTCACATCCTTACGGAGAAGATCTGTCAGGGGAGCTGTCAACTTTGAAAAATTTAAGATGAAACGCCTATAATAACCAATCATGCCTAAGTACCTTTGGATATGTTTCTTAGTGCTAGGAGTTGGGAATTCTAGAATAGACTCTACCTTTGCTTGAGGAGGTGCAACCTGCCCCTGACCTACCGTATATCCTAGATACTGGACCGTACTCTTTACAAAGGTGCATTTCTTAAGATTAACCACCAGATTGGCATCAGCAAGATTAAGAACAGCAATCTAAGTTGGTAAAGATGCTCCTCCCATGACTGTGAAAAGATAAGAATATCATCGATGTAGACAACGCATCCAGGTACTCCTTCAGTCACCAAATTCATGAGGCGCTGGAATGTAGCTGGAGCGTTTTTCAAGCCGTAGGGCATTACGTTACAGCAGAAGGCTTGATTGTTGACTACAAAGCATGATATTTCCCTCGCTCTAGGGGTGAGAGCTACTTGCCAATATCCCTTCATTAAGTCAATCTTGCTGATATAGGTGGCTGTACCAATCTGGTCAATGCAGTCGTCGATCCGTGGCAGTGGGTAGGTATCGTCTTTGTGACAGCATTGACTTGCCTATAGTCCATACATAACCTATGGCTCCCGTCTGGCTTTGGCACAAGTATGACCGGACTACTCCACTGGCTTAATTAAGGCCCTTGTGATCAGCTCGTTAGATAACATGAAGTCAAGCTCGACCTGCAGTATACTCCTGCGTTGCGGCGAGACACGGTAGGGGAATAGTTTAATGGGAGTTGCATCCCCTACGTCGATGTCGTGCACGGCCAAAGAAGTGAGCCCTGGAGTATCACGGAACACACTGGGAGACTGAGATAAAACAGAGATTAGTTGGTTCGCTTGGTCAGAGGGAAGATGACATAGTTTAGATGGTAATTCCCCCCAAGCTACTGAATTATACTGAAAGTTGGATAGGCTACATGACAAGTCAAAGTCTGCATGGATACCTTCAGGCTCTGGAACAGTCTGTTGCGGGTCGTAAGAGAACTGAAGACTTTGTCCGCACCAGGCTGCCCACAGGTCCTGACATTCACTGCCACAGTGGGAGAATCTGGAGGAGAGGAATCAGGGGACCTATGGTAGGGTTTCAACATATTTATATGGAATACTTGCGTGGGCATTCTCCTGTCTGGGGTAGTTACTAGATAATCGGTAATGCTCACCCTCCGAATGATCTTATATGGGCCCCTGAACTTGGCAGATAAAGGTTGGCCAAAAAGGGGGAGCAGGACCAAAACCTCATCACCGGGCTGAAACTCCCTCTCACGGGCTTTTCTGTCATACCAGGTCTTCATGGAGCTTTTAGCCACTGTCAAGTTTTGAGCTGCAAACTCACATGAGGATCTCAGCCGGGTTTTGAAATCTGAAACATACTTGAGGAGGTTTTGGTTCCCCTCCTGGCCAACTAGGCTATCCTGCAATAGTTGCAAAGGACCTCTTACTTGGTGACCGAAAACTAGCTCATTAGGGGAAAAACCCAGGGATTCAGTTGGAACCTCACGAGTAGCAAATCAAAGAAAAGGTACCCCCTTATCCCACTCAACTCCGGTCTCTGTAAAATACTTACGTAACATTCCCTTTAATGTCTGATGATATCGTTCGAGAACCCCTTGACTCTCTGGGTGGTAGGTGCTAGACTTAACATGCTCGATACCCAACTCCTTCAGGGACTGCTGAAAAATGTTAGAGGTAAAATTAGTTCCTTGATCACTTTGCACCTCATGGGGGAAACCCATTCTGGTGAAGAATTTGAGCAGTTTCTTGATGACAGTTGGAGCAGAGGTAGTCCGTAAGGGTATAGCCTCTGGGTAGCGAGTTGCCATGTCCATAATAGTTAATAAATAATTGTTACCTAGGGAAGTCTTAGGCAATGGGCCTACAATGTCCACTACCACCCGAGTAAAAGGATTCTCGAAGACGGGCAAGGGCACCAGAGGATGTACAGGCACCTTCTGATTGGGTTTTCCAGTCATCTGGCAAGTGTGACACACTCTACAAAACTCCACTACATCTGCACGTATTCCTGGCCAGTGAAAGTGGGTTCTGATTCTGTCTAGAGTTTTTCTCACACCTAGGTGTCCTGCCAATGGTATACAATGTGCCATTTCCAAGATATCTCCAAGACAAGGTTTGGGGTCTACTACTTGATGGACGTCCCAAGCCCCGTCATCGATTGGTTTGTGTGGCTGTCTCCATCTACGCCACAATACTCCTCCTTTGAGGTAGAAACATTCACCACCCTCCTTCTCACATTCCTCTTCACTCACGGACCTGGCAGCTAACACCTTGCATTCACTATCATCTCTCTGTAGCTCTACCAGGCCACTAGGACAATTTGGAGGGGTTTCATGGTCATCGTTAGGGTCAAGATGAGCCATAAAGGTGTCAGATAAATCCACCTCAGTCACATCATCAGGCACAGTTGGAGCGTCATTCACACTCTCATCATCCTTTTCATCAACTCTTACATTCGGTACATTTCTGTCTGAGGGAACTGCTACTTGAGACATTGAACGTGTGGCAGCACACACAGGGAAAACTGTTGGCATCTCCTTTTCGAGCTCACCGGTTAGTGGCTCGTTAACAGGGGAAAGTGACAAAATGGGGTCTGGTCGGACCTTCTCACCTGCTACATTATTCCCCAAAAGGAGTGTTACCCTGGGCACAGGGATATCTTGGGACCTACACAAAGCTATGGTGGCCTCACCCTGTAGTAACTCACATTCAATTTCGCCTTTTACCAAGTGTGCATAAAATTGACCTCCAGCACCTCTCATTACAACTGGTTCGCCAGGTGGGCACTCAGTGTAAGGATTCACCATGAGGGTGCTAGTAGAACCTGTGTCTCTCATAATTTTTACCTCATGCATACAACCATTTAATCTCACGTTGCCAGATGAAATAAAGGGACGGTAACTGTCCTGCACTGATGGTGAAATTATTATTGGCTTAACCCTAGTGGGTTGCACCACGCATGCTACTACACCCCTGTCTAGATGATTTACGTTAGCTGCTAGGTACTCCTTCTGTCGAGAGTCCTGCATTAAAGGAACTTTTGGTGCTAGGTACTCCTTCTGTCGGGAGTCCTGCATTAAGGGAACATATGGAGTTTGAGATACGGCGGCAACTGTCTGCCCCGATCTCTCGGTTCTCTCCTTGGCCCAGCACTGATAAGCTAGGTGGCCTCTCTTGCCACAAAAAGTACACACTTTAAGGGATACGGGAACGTTCCCTCTTTGAGCATTACTATTACTTTGGGGCCCACCTCTGTTACCATTGCCCTGAGTCGCATTTTTAGTTGGGGGAACAATTCTATTTTGGCTAGCTTGGGAAGACATTATAGGCTTGTGACTGGGTCTGTCAGATTTGTGATTGGGATACTTAAAATTAGAACTAGAATTATCGTAGGGCTTCTTTCCACGAAATTTGTTGTTGAGCACGTATGTGTCAGCCATGTCAGCGGCGTCGGCAAGACAATCTACCTTTTTCCCCTTTAAATGATAGGATACAGAAGAATCAATTTTCCATAGGAAATTTTCTAACAGGACCAACTCCTTCAGATCGTTGTAGCTTGTGACTTTCTTACTCTTGACCCAATGATTGAAAGTTTTAGTCATGGTCCTGGCAAATACCTTATGGGTCTCTTCTACTTTCTTCTGGTTTTTACGGAAAGATTGCCTGTAAGCCTCAGGCTGCAATTGATAGGTTTTTAGGATAGCTTCTTTGAGATTGTCATAATCCTGCCTAACTTCTGCTACTTCTGACAAAATACGTGGCTCGAGCCTGCCCTGTCAAAACGGTTTGTAACATAAAAGGCCATTGATCTCTTGTCCACTTCATACCTCCAGCAACTTCCTCAAACAAAACAAAGAAATCATGCACATTATCCTTAGTGAAAGGTGGAATGACACTAGTCATAGTCAATCCCAGAGGGGGAGCAATTACGGGAGCATTTGTATTGACATTTAGTTGAGACGTACGATATTGATATTCATAATGTTCGGTCTTTATTCTGGCTTCTTCGATATTTCCTCTGGCTTTTATGCTGGCTTCTTCGGTATTTGCTCTGCCTTGTTCGGCATTTATTCTGACTAGTTCTATATTTAGTCCGGCTTGTTCGGTAGTTGCTCTTATTCTGGCTAGTTCTAGTTCGAATATTTGATCACCGGTCAAACCAGGTGGCAATTGTACATCAAGTTGGCTAGGTTTACTCGGGATCCCACCAACTGCTCCGTCTCCCTCGCCGCCTCTCTACAGGGAACAGGTGGGTTTTTATGGTCTGAGCCACCTCTACTTTAGACATGTTTGAGACAGTTAATTGGAGATGTGAGGCAAACACTTTCAGTTCGGATTTTGACAGACAGTCAATATCAGGGGCTGTGGGTTCTGATTCTATGAAAACTCTAGCATCTTCGTCATTAATTAGATGAGGCATGATTAATATTTAATTTTTTAGTAGTGAAACGGTAATGAAACTGAGTGAAACTGTATGAAACGAATCCTGGCAAGGTCGCCACTCTTCTGTTACGTATCTTGATCCTCAAGTGGTTAACTTGATGAATCTAGATAGCACAGAGATATATATTAAGGTATCAGTCAGCTGAAGGCAAAACGAAAGTAAAATCTAATAACATTATTTCCTGGTGTTGCTTCCTTTCCTTTTGGATCTTAGGACTTGGTATCCTTTATTGACTGATACTCTTTAATTATGAAAAATACTGAAACTAAAGTCATGTAGTATTTATAAAGAATTATTATTTAACCGAAGCTTAGTATGCCATGGTTATGAACCGAATAATTTATATCTAAAGAAGGACTATTAATTCTATAAAAAGTCTTGAAAGATAAATATTGAGGTAAGAATATTTCTGTCTCTTACCCTTTTTGAAATGAATAGCTAGTTTTCTTATATGTCCTTTTATTTATATTTAATGTAAATATTCTTGGTTCTTGTCTTACGTTAATAGTATTATATTATTATTATCATCAGGATTAATATCAAAGTCACATAAAAAGTTAGATATATATTTAATAATTAGTTAAATATATTTCTTAACCACGTAACATTTAGGTTTGATTATGAGTAAATTAAGTTACAGGATCGCTTCATAGATTCGATTCAGGTCTCACTCAAATAATATGAAAAGCAAAAATAATATTTTGAAGCTAAAAGAATTTTCTTCAGCTTAGGAAATCACTAGAAGTAATATTAAAACAGCCATGTTAGTCTAAGGCGATATTACTAATATGAGACAATAGTATCACCGTACTAAGCACCGTTAAGCAATGTTAGCCTAATTAAAAGAAAATGAAAGAACTCGTAAGTATTAATATAAAACAATAGTATTACTTTCATCATAACCCAATTACTTAAAGAGTTGCTTTAGTCCACAAGTTCGTCAACTAAAATAGTTAAGCGTTAAACGTTAATTCCAATCAATAGTTAAGTACATAATAGTAGCGTTAACGTTAATTCCCAATCAAATAGTTAAGTACCAATAGTAGCGTCAACGTTAATTCCCAATCACATATCTCACTAACCAACATAAACGTAAGTGTTTACACCGAAACACACTTAACACACACTTATATAATCTGACTGACAGTCACAATCCCATTATAATTCTTCACCCCATCTTCCTCCCGCTGCAATTAGTTCACCTTCCCCAACTCCAAATGAGGACTGATTTGAATGCCCACTACTCGGGTCTTATATACTAAACAATGATGGTGTGTAGGAACGAATCAGGAGGCGAGTGATGGTGCGCGCCCCTATCACAGCCCATCGAGTTGCGTAGCAGGTGCGTGGTCAAATTGGGTCTCCTGGCGTCGATCATACGTCATAGCGTCGGTCATCGAAGTAGGTTTGCAGGGTCCCCTATGACGCACGCAGGTGTGAAGGCTTGTTGCTGGTATGCGGACGAGGGGTTTCCCACTCGCAGGTTCGCTCGCTGGTCTGCTTCGCCGCCTGAGTAGTTTGGGCACTCCTTCAACTCTAATTCTAACTCTTAAATTAACATACAGGGCTCCGTATGTCAGAATATATATAATATATATATAAATGTATAATAGTATATAGATATATATATATATATATATATATATATATATAATATATATATATATATATATATATATCGTATATAGATATATATATATATATATATACATATATATACCAGTGGTTCTTAACCTGGGGGGTGCGCCCCCCTGGGTGGGCGTTTGACAATGCTAGGGGGGGGGCGTGGGGTAATCAAAGTTCAAAATAGGGCTACGCCATTCAAATACATACAGGGTAATCGCAAAGATATATATGAATAAGAAACTTTGATAGGAAAAATTCACAACCGTTATTCCGAGCAACCACATGTAGTGTTGACATAAAATCATTAATCAGTTTTAATCCTTGCATGCAGATTGGTTATTTGTTCGCCCTTTTTACAGTATCTTGCGTCCTAAGCATCCATATGGAGTGGATAACAAAAAAAAAAGTTTTCTAGGCACCAGAGGCAGGGGGGTGGGGGGGGCATCATGAATACAGTCCTGACGAAAGGGGGGTGCGGTGCTAAAAAGGTTAAGATCCACTGATATATACTGTATATACTTCATATATACAGGGTGTCCCAGGAGGAAAGGGCATAACTTTGGGAAGTGATAAAACAAAATATTCTAGCCTAAAATGTTCTATAAGAAAAATTCCAAATCTCAACCAATAAAGAGATATTGCATGTTGAAAATGGCATTTTCTTAAGTATTTTCCCATAAGGGTGGCCTAGCTGTCCTAGTACCTACCACACCTCCATCTTACTGCAGTTATTTTCCATTATTGTAAAGATATTATAATTCTGTAAGTTGCAAAACGATTATAGATATAATAGCTCACTTTGGACCAGTTGGAAACTATCTGACATGGAAGAGTCCATTACAGTAAGGCGGGGGAGGACACTATATAAAACCTTCAATATCTTTTAACGGTTGAAATTTGGAATTTTTGTTATAGAACATTTTAGGCTTAGAATACCTTGTTTTATCATTTCCTAAAGTTATGCCCTTTCCTCCTGGGACACCATATATAAATATATATTATATATGTATATATACTGTATACTATATATATATATATATATACTAGATACTGTATAGTATTATATTATGTTCTATCCAACAACCAACTCTACTCCTAAAATCGATTAATTACATTTTAACACACACATGTGGCAGTCCGTGGATTCGAACCCAGGATGCTCACACCGAAAATTAACACCTTATGCATTGCGCCACGAAGACAGTTAACCTAAGACGTGCGCATGGGTGGTATGAGACACCACACTCCTGTGCGCACGTATTTGAGCTGTTCCCCTGACTAACATCATTATTTTACCATAAATAGCATTAATACTTATCCATATGCGCCTATTTTAGGTTGATTATAAAGGTATTAACCTGTTACAGTAATAAAACAAGTGGAAACAGCGTTTGGATGGTCAAAATCATCGATACAGGCAGGGAGTTACATAATGTATGGCTGAGGCAACCTCCCTCCCCTCCTCCCCTCCCCTTGTCTGGAGAGACACTGTTATGCAATAGTCTCTCTCTCGCTCTTTCCCACGCTTAGTAACAGTGATGACAACGCCCTGCTACCAACTTGCTAATGTTAGCACGAAAATAGACCACAGAATAAGGGAATAACAGGGAAAATAGGTGATAACTGAAGGAGGGGAGGAAAGTGGGGAAGGAGGGGATGTGGAGGAGTGATATTTGGCATGGCCCAGGGGCAAAAAAAAAAAAAAAAAAAAAAAAAATTTGAGGTGTTTTAAATGGATTTTTTTAGGCCCAGGATCTTAAGAGTCTTCCCCCAGTCGCCCGGGGAAACTCTTAAGAGTCTTCCAGCACTTGCCGGGTTAAAGAATGGTGGACACTGCCTACGATTTATTATGCAACTTCGAATCCTGCATATCAATCTAAGCATGTACACAAATCCCAACTGCAACTCACGTAGGCTATGCATATGTGAATGGAAAGAGCAATTAATGGGGCCTTAACCACTAGGGAAGTCCTCTCGATAAATTACTCTTGAACCAATATCAATTATTATATTCTATCCAACAACCAACTCTACTCCTAAAATCGATTAATGAAATTTGAACACACATATGTGGCAGTCCGTGGATTCGAAGCCAGGACACTCACACCGAATATCAACACCTTATGCATTGCGCCACGAAGACAGTTAAAGAATGGTGGACACTGCCTACGATTTATTATGCATCTTCGAATCCTGCATATCAATCTAAGCATGTACACACATCCCAACTGCAACTCACGTAGGTTATGCATATGTGAATGGAAAGAGCAATTAATGGGGCCTTAACCACTAGGGAAGTCCTCTCGATAAATTACTCCTGAACCAATATCAATTATTATGTTCTATCCAACAACCAACTCTACTCCTAAAATCGAGTAATGAAATTTTAACACACACATGTGGCAGTCCGTGGATTCGAACCCATGACGCTCACACCGAAAATCAACACCTTATGCATTGCTCCACGAAGACAGTTAAAGAATGGTGGACACTACCTACGATTTATTATGCAACTTCGAATCCTGCATATCAATCTAAGCATGTACACACATCCCAACTGCAACTCACGTAGGCTATGCATATGTGACTGGAAAGAGCAATTAATGGGGCCTTAACCACTAGGGAAGTCCTCTCGATAAATTACTCCTGAACCAATATCAATTATTATGTTCTATCCAACAACCAACTCTGCTCCTAAAATCGATTAATGAAATTTTAACACACACATGTGGCAGTCCGTGGATTCGAATATAAGAATTAACAGTCGAAAATCGTTACATATATGACTACACATAAAATATTGTTTAATGCATGCCAGGGGCACAATGAGAGGCATTCCCGGCATACTCTCAACTCACTCGTAGGCATACTCATGAACACTCATCATAACTGGCCAATACTCTTGTTGCATTCGGGATAACTCGGGATTACTCTTACACACTCGGATGCACTCGTGAACCGAAAATGACCGTTAAAATTAAAATGTCCACACTCTCTCAGTACACTCGCAGCACACTCGTAATGCCTCGGTATTTACTGCGAGTGTCCCCGAATGTACTCGTGGTTACTCGACATAACTTGTGGACACTCGAGAACACTCATGTAAACTCCTGGTATTCTTCACACTGCCTCTTTATTGCCCGATCAACCGCGACTGGGGACTAGGGGAAACTCGGCCTCACACTCCTGAATGTGCGAACTAGTCTTTATCCTGTACCCTTGTCCAGTGATACCAGCCCTCCTCCCCCCTCCCTCCCTCTCCCTTGATTTCCTTTGTACTCCTTTGTACTCCCTGCCCTTCCTTCCTCACCTCCTTCCTCTCCTCCCTCTCCACTTCACTTTTTTCTTATTCATCTCTTCTTATCGTCTTCATTATATTTTTCACTCTTCTCATATTGTCTTTCTGGGCTTTGAGCTACTAAATACTTGAAGCAATTAATCATATATGAAATTTTACGGTATAATGTTATTATTATTATTATTATATATATATATATATATATATATATATATTATATATAGATATATATATATATATATTATAATATATATATACATATATATAAATATATGTATATATATACTGTATATATATATATATATATATATATAATATATATAGTAAGGTCATTGTGGACAGTGTATTTATGCAAATCATTGAAATTAAATATAATAATAATAATAATAATAATAATAATAATAATAATTGTCGGGTTATCGTTCACTTACAGCCGTGAGGCTGAAATTCTACACAGTTTTTCTTAACCTAGGTACGGTACAATACTTCTCCTACCTTAACAATGAGGCCACATGTGACCTTTTGCAACCTTTAGGTGCCGAGTTCCCACCATAGTACATACGCAAATGGATAAAAATATACTTTGAAAAGTAGACAGAATGAAAATAAACACCATGTGAGAAAGAGCACTTTATTGATAGGTCAATAAAATTGTCTTCCTCACATGGTGTTTATTTGCATAGCAGATACACTGGTAAGAAGACGTGTAAGCTAACACAAGCTGATAGCTTGGCTAGCAAAGGACCACGATACAATTCTCTCCTTCGGGATAGCCGAAAAACCTCTAGGATTCTGGGGGGCTCGAAACTTCGACCTCGTGGTCATTGCACAGTACCTTAGACCACTTGGTTAACCCGAACCTCATGTCTGTCTGTCTGTCTCACTGTGGTCACTTAAGGCTGCACCCAGAAGCATCAACACACCAGCTTTCTTCCACTCCTTGACAGACAGACCGACCGACAGTCAAAGAGACACACACACACACACAAAAAGGGGAAGATTAATGATGTTTGAAGGGGCGGCTCGGGTGGCGGGAGGGATATGGGGGGAGGAGGGGTCATGGAGGGTTAGGGATAGGGAGGTAGGAGAGGTCATTGGGGTAGGAATACAGGGAGGAAGTGACTCAGGGGAGGGGGAGGAGGGACCATGGAGGGTTAGGAATAGGGAGGGGAGGGTGGTAATGGGGGTAGGAATTGGAGAGGGGAGTGGGGTCAGAGGAGGAGGAGGGGTCATAGGTGTAAGAATAGGGTAGAGGGGGGTCAGAGGAAGGGTAGAGAGGGGTGTGTTGAGAGGCATGGAGGTGGAACGGAGAGAAGGTAAACAAGCGGAGAAGAATAGGTTGGAACAAAATCCCTACCACTTTAAAGAGCCTGATGAAGAATACGATACAACTAAGAAATCATACCTCTCCCTTTTGAACAGAAAGGTGAAGAAAAAGCTACATAATATTTATAAAACCCTAATCCCCGTATTTCAGATCCACATTTAAGTGCTCCGCTAACCATAAATCAGTGTTAATTTGAGATAGAGGTCTAAATATAATTAAGTTTCAGAAAGATCACTATTTGTTTATGCTTATTTCTTTAATGAAAATTTAGGGCAGCGCTTAACCCGTACAGCCCCAGCGACGCGCCTGACGCGTCGGCGATGTATGTAACGCACAGCCCCAGAGACGCGCCTGGCGCGTCACCCTAATTGCGCCGACCGTGACCTCAGGTGTAGCCACTCAAGAGGGCTCAGATTTGTATGGGAACTGTGTACGTATCCCACGCAACCGTGCCGATGGTTGAAAACTCTCAAAGTCCACGTGCGTGCGCGCGAGCGCGCAATAACCTGTTTTTTTGGGATAATTGCCTTCAATTTTTTACTCTTGTAAAATCCATTTTCGGGGGCTCTGTAGGACCATTTTTTAAGCTTTTTGAGCGGTTTTTCGTGGTTTTTCCTTCATTCCTAACCCCTTCGCTATTGTTTCTGGAATAAAACCATTTTTTTGAAAACCGGCCGGGTTCTGGTGCGCAAACATTACAAAACTAGCCGGGGCTCCACGGGTTAAGTGTGGTTTTAAAATATAAAGGTAAGCCATACCTCTTATGATTGGAATTGTTAAGAATAAGATGTCAATAATTGACCCTACCTAGAATTCACCTGAGACCTCTGGTGGACGCTTCCGAACTAGCGCCAGAGCTACGACTGTCGACATCAACATTACCCAACACTTAGGATATACACAGTATAACTCGATTTGTTGTGATTCTACATGTTTATATTTTAGATAAAGTGGTAGTAGTAGATAAAGTTGTAGTGGTGGATAAAGTGGTAGTGGTAGATAAAGTGGTATTAGTAGATAAAGTGGTAGTGTTAGATAAAGTGGTAGTGGTGGATAAAGTTAAAGTAGTGGATAAAGTGGTATTGATAGATAAAGTGGCAGTGGTAGACAAAGTGATAGTGGTGGATAAAGTGGTAATGTTAGATAAAGTGGTAGTGGTGGATAAAGTTAAAGTAGTGGATAAAGTGGTAGTGGTAGATAAAGTGGTAGTGGTGGATAAAGTGGCAGTGGTAGACAAAGTGATAGTGGTGGATAAAGTGGTAGTGGTAGATAAAGTGGTAGTAGTGGATAAAGTGGTAGTTGTTGAAGACGTGTTTATTTTAAACTAGCCCTCTGGGCCGAAGCCCTCATAAGGCTAGTGAAAGGATAAAGTGGTAGTGATAGATAAAGTGGTATTAGTAGATAAAGTGGTAGTGTTAGATAAAGTGGTAGTAGTAAATAAAGTGGTAGTGGTGGATAAAGTGGTAGTGGTAGATAAAGTGGTAGTGGTGGATAAAGTGGTATTAGTAGATAAAGTGGTAGTGTTTGATAGAGTGGTAGTGGTAGATAAAGTGGTAGTGGTGGATAAAGTGGTAGTGATAGATACAGTGTTAGTGGTGGATAAAGTGTTAGCTACAGACATTTTGACTAACTGCTTAAAATAAAGAATTGTTGAAGGAGAGGGAGGGTGGATAGGTCCACGATGTCGCCAATTTCCCACAATGCACCCCGGTAAACATTGCGTTCAGTGCCTCTATCGGCCATTGTAGGCATTTATTGGTAGGGAGAATTCAAATGCAGCCAAACACCTGTTTCTTCTTCTGTTCCTTATCTATCCCATACTTGTCTTCCCTGTCTATGCTTCATACTTTAAGGGGCATACTTTAACAGATCCCAGCAGCATAAGACGCAACCAAGAAAGTAAACCATAATCCTATTGACCCTCCTTTTTTTTTTTTTTTTTTATGTCTGTTTGTCTTTAAACAAGATATATCTCAAAGTTATTAACTGATTTTCACTATATTTGGTGGGGAGATTGGATATGCACCAAGGAAGGAGTTATTGAACAAAGGAGACGATCGTGAGATTTTCACGAAATTTGGTTGACAGATAGGATATGCGCTCTTAACTGATTTTCACGAAATTTGGTGAGCAGATAGGATAACGTAAGAAAGCGATCCGGATAACATCCTGGAACCCAGATCCAACAGAAAAATTTAGGCCTATGATATTGACGATAAAGAACCAGCCAGCGTATGCGGAGGTATACGCTCTACTATGTATCCCTCAAGCTGTATTTATGCTTGTATAGAGTAATAAAGCAGAGTAATGGCAAGCAAAATGTATAGATTGCACGTACCCAAAAGTTTGTTAATTTCCGCCTTTTGGGCATTTCAAATTTTTCATATTTGTCAATATAATAACAAACATAAATATAAGAAACCCTGGGCCAGCTGGAAATCTTCCCAACGGCAGGCCTATATGCCCATTTGAATTTGTATACACTCATGGGGAGACAGCTCATCAGTAGGCTAATCCAGCCTGTATATCCAATATTTTAAAGACAAATTCTGGAGCATTGGCTACATCATATAGCCTTATATGGAGGGCAAATGTTCGATGAAATGAGTTTTGAGTATACAGTCACGGACAGGAATTTTTGAAAACAATTGAGCCTTATTTAGGATATATTTGCTAGCAAGATTAGCAAATTGTTTGAAGCAGACTGATAAAACTATTGAGATTAACTAATTACTGCTCACCGTTATATTTTAATCAGTTCAAGGTGTTAAAGTAATCATGACCACGACTACACTCGTGTTTTTAATCTGGCGAAATATTTACTCCATTAACAGCCGATAAATAGATACCGGTAATTACTGGAAAAATAAAGAGTTGACCTGTGTCTGTAGCATATCAATGCCAACTTTTCACAATCAACAACATATATGGCTATGAAAACTTTGTAATAACCGACTAATTATGATGGAGAAAGGGCATTATATCGACAAATTAAAATATATATACATATATATATATATACAGTATATATATATATATATATATATATATATATATATATATATATATATATATATATATATATATATATATATATATATATATATATATATATATATATATAATATATAACATTCGCAAATAACTATGAAGAACGGAGGGAAGACTTTAGGTAGAACAATGTATCTTGGGTAAAGCGATAACCGGGAGTTGGACAGGCCGGTTGGGGTGGGAGAGGGGGGGGGGGGGGGGGGGCAGTTTGGTCTGTAAACACTGACAAAAGGAGGCTTAATTGATACGTACACATGGCTCCCTCACGTACACAGATCCTCTGGGCTGATACATACATGGCGTCACACGTAGGGTTCATGTGTACAGTTGGTCACATGGAAGCCATACATTGGTTCTCTATAGTACTGTGACCCTTCAAGCAAACAGACTCCACCAGACTCCCCTTCAAGCAAACAGACTCCACCCAGGCCCCCCTTCAAGCAAACAAAGACTCCACCCAGACCCCCCTTCAAGCAAACAAAGAATCCACCCAGACCCCCCTTCAAGCAAACAAAGAATCCACCCAGACTCCCCTTCAAGCAAACAAATACTCCACCCAGACCCCCTTCAAGCAAACAAAAACTCCACCCAGGTCCCCCTTCAAGCAAAGAAATACTCCACCCAGACCCCCTTCAACCAAACAAATACTCCACCCAGACCCCACTTCAAGCAAACAAGACTCCACCCAGACCCCCCCCCAAGAAAACAAAAACTCCACCCAGACCCCCCTTCAAGCAAACAAAGAATCCACCAAGACTCCCCTTCAAGCAAACAAATACTCCACCCAGACCCCCTTCAAGCAAACAAAAACTCCACCCAGGTCCCCCTTCAAGCAAACAAAGACTCCACCCAGACCCCCTTCAACCAAACAAATACTCCACCCAGACCCCACTTCAAGCAAACAAGACTCCACCCAGACCCCCTTCAAGAAAACAAAGACTCAACCCAGACCCCCTTCAAGCAAAAAAATACTTCACCCAGACCCCCCTTCAAGCAAACAGAATCCACGCAGACCCACTTTCAAGCAAACAAAGACTCCACCCATACCCCCTTCAAGCAAACAAAGACTCCACCCATACCCCCTTCAAGCAAACAAAGACTCCACCCATACCCCCTTCAAGCAAACAAAAACTCCACCCAGACCCCCTTTCTAGCGAAAAAAGACTCCACCCAGACTCCCCTTCAATCAAACAAAGACTCCACCCATACCCCCCTTCAAGCAAACAAAGACTCCACCCATACCCCTTCAAGCAAACAAATACTCCACCCAGACCCCCTCCAAGCAAAGAAAAACTCTACCCAGGCCCCCCTCCAAGCAAACAAAGACTCCACCCGGATCCCCTTGAAGCAAACAAATACTCCACCCAGACCCCACTTCAAGCAAACAAGACTCCACCCAGACCCCCTTCAAGCAAACATAGACTCAACCCAGACCCCCCTTCAAGCAAACAAACACTTCACCCAGACCCCCCTTCAAGCAAACAGAATCCACCCAGACCCGCCTTCAAGCAAACAAAGACCCCACCCAGACCACCCTTCCAGCAAACAAAGACTCCATCCAGACCCCCTTAAAGCAAACAAAGACTCCACCCAGACTCCCCTTCAAGCAAACAAAGACTCCACCCAGACCCGCCTTCAAGCGAAAAAAAGACTCCACCAGACTCCCCTTCAAGCAAACAAAGACTCAACCCAGACCCCCATTCAAGCAAACAAAGACTCCACCCAGACCCCCCTTCAAGCAAAAAAAGACTCCACCCAGACCCCCCTTCAAGCAAACAAAGACTCCACCCAGACCCCTCTTCAAGCTAAGAAAAACTCCACCCAGGCCCCCTTCAAGCAAACAAAGACTCCACCCAGATCCCCTTCAAGCAAACAAATACTCCACCCAGACCACACTTCAAGCAAACAAGACTCCACCCAGACCCTCTTCAAGCAAACAAAGACTCAACCCAGACCCCCCTTCAAGCAAACAAAGACTTCACCCAGACCCTCCTTCAAGCAAACAAAATCCACCCAGACCCCCCTTCAAACAAACAACGACTCCACTCAGACCCCCCTTCAAGCAAACAAAGACTCCACCCAGACCCCCTTCAAGCAAACAAAGACTCCACCCAGACTCCCCTTCAAGCAAACAAAACTTTACCCAGACCCCCCTTCAAGCAAACAGACTCCAACTAGACCTCCCTTCAAGCGAAAAAAAGACTCCACCAGACTCCCCTTCAAGCAAACAAAGACTCCACCCAGACCCCTTCAAGCAAACAAAGACTCCACCCAGACCCCCCTTCAAGCAAACAAAGACTCCACCCAGACCCCCCTTCAAGCAAACAAAGACTCCACCCAGAACCCCCTTCAAGCAAACAAAGACTCCACCCAGACCCCTTTCAAGCAAACAAAGACTCCACCCAGACCACTCTTCAAGATCAAATAAACGCTCCCCAGACACCCCTTCAAGCTCAAATAAACGCTACCAAGACCCCACTTCAAGCTAAAACACGCTCCCCAGACCCCTTTCAAGCTCAAATAATCGCTACCAAGAACCCCCACTTCAAGATAAAACACGCTCCCCAGACACCCCTTCAAGATAAATGAGTAAATATTTTGGTAGGAGAATTTCCCGGCCAAAGGCCAGTTTCTCTTAAATTGCAGGTTCGCTATCGCTCACCCGGTAAAAAATCGACACCTGGAGACTACGATACGTTTTATTAATTCTAGAAACATTGGGTAAAATCTATGGAAAATTCCAAACTAATGGGGCGAAGTGGATGGAGAGAGAGATATTTGATTTTGATTTTGCCCCGAGGGGCGAGTTTATTGAGCAGCGCCCCCCATCCTGTGAGGGGACAACCACTAGTAAGGCGATACATACTGCTCAAAGAGCCATTATTCCACTGAAACAACAGCATCGTCGTCTGGTTACATTCATATTTGTGTTTATAAGTCAGGTTGGCATTATTCAGATGTGTTATTATAGTTTCCTCATTTAATTGTCACATGGTCTGTATATACGTATCTCAAAAAAAAAAAAAAAAAAAAAAAAAAAAAAAAAAAGCAAGCAAGCTTGTAGTGACTGAATTATTAATTGACAGGTTGTAAATAATAGCACTACAGAACTAGTGCAATCGTATGAGGAGACTATTCATATTTTCATTACATCAATGGTTATTGAGATCGTAGTTAGCTGAATACAATTATTACAAAAATAGGCAATGGTATAAATCAACATAATACATAATTTAATACAGGCGGACATAATCATGATCCGGTTCGTTGTGCACTGCGAGCTAAGGTGTCTTGAGATCGCCTCGTACCTATACACAACGCACGTATTATAGTCTGCATGGTTGGTATCTAATTGAATATACTTAGTGGGTATTTCAAGAATGTCAGGGGGTAAGGAAATGTGATTTGTATATTAGAAGACTGTGATTAACGAGACGTGTAACATGTGGAGGGAGGTGGTAGAAAGAGAGGGATCTCGTTGGGGGTGGAAGTTTCGCTCCCAGGAATTTTCGTTCCTGTGGTATTTCAATAATAATAATAATAAAATAATAATAATAATAAGGGGACAACCACTGGTAAGGCAATACATACTGCTCAAAAAGCCATTATTCTACTGTAACAACAGTATCGTCGTCTGGTGTTATTATAGTTTCCTCATTTGATTGCCACATGTGCTGTATATACGTGTTCATGAAAAAAAAAAGAAAAAAAGTGATTGAATTATTAATTGACAGGTAAATAATAGCACTACAAAAATAGCGCAATCATATGAGGAGACCATTCATGTTTTCTTACATCAATGGTTATTGAGATCATAGTTAGCTGAATACAATTATTACATACAAGATGTGACTAATATTTCGAACTACATAAATTATTATGCAATAATAGTACGACAAATATATTACAATCATATGAGGGACACTTCACATTCTTCATTACATCAACGGTTATTGAGGTCATAGTTAGCTGAATACAAGAGTCACATACATAATGTGACTAATATTACCAACTACCGAAGTTATAATGGAATTATAGTATTACAAATATTTTACAAACATGAGTGACATGGTCCAAATTCTTATTACAATAATGGTTATTGAGGGGATATTTAGCGCAATATGACCAGTGGAGAAGTTTACATGCCGATAGTAATATAATATTTAGTAGGGTGTGTGGTTATGGGAGAGAGGGAGGGGGGTTGTAGGAGGTAGAGGAATGGGTGGGAGAGGAGGAGGAGTAGGGGGGTGGGGGAGGAGGAGGAGGTAAGGTACTCCAGGGAGAACGAAAGTGTGAGAGGGGAGGTGTGTGTGTGTGTATGTGTTGGGGAGGGTGAGACATACTACATATAAATAAGTTGTTTAAGGCCAGCCATAGTCAACTTATTTATATGTAGTATGTCCCACACTCCCCAACACATACAGAGAGAGGGGTGTGGGTGCGGGGATAAACCAATCCACACAATAAAGGCAGATTTCCAATTGAGGGATTTTTTTCCGGACCCCTTTCTCCCTCATGTTAAGCACCATTGCTTTTGAGATTTTATGACGTTTGCCCCATAAGTTTGGTGATTTTAAGAACTATAGCCTAATTCATGTTAATTTTAAGACCGTTCTTGCTATTTAGGTGTCGATGTTTTTCTGGCGAGCTATAGCGAGTCTGTAATTTAAGAGGTCGGCTGGGACATTTTTCTACCGAAAAATTTACAAATTTATCTTGAAAGGAGGTATAGGGGGCATAATTTTAAGCTTGATAGAGGTCTAGGGAACAAACTAAAAAACTCTCCTTAAGGGGGTAGTGCTCGATTTTTTGGCCTATGTATTCATATATATTTGTTTTATGTTTGAGTTTCCTCGCTAAACCTCCATCAAGCTTAAAGAAAACACCCTATAGACCCCCTTTCAAGATGTATTTGTACATTTTTCGGTAGAAAATAGCAAGAAAGGTCTTAATATTGACAACAATGGGGCGAAAGGTTTCAAAATCGCCTAACTAATGGAACGAATGTCTTAAAATCTCAAAGCTAATACGCTAAACATAAGGGAGAATGGCGTCCAGAAATAGAGACTACCTCCCCCTTAACGTGATGCTTTTAAGTTGTTTTTGTTGTTGTTGTTCCCCAAGCTGCCTGGCCGAACAGCCCCAAGGCCCCGAGCAATTCCAAGGCCATAACCGAGTGCCCCCACAGAACCCTCCCTGCCGACCACAATAAAGCCTGGGTGACCGAAGCCACTCCATGGCGGGGGGCTGAGGAGGGTGCGGAAACGCCCGGGAAACCAAAGCCCCACCCAGGGCCCTGTGCCCCTCAGCAATTATGAAGAGAAAGTTGAGGGGCAAGGGAATAATGTGACGCTTTGGCTTCCAATCTTGGTAGATTGGGAGGTCAATCCACGGAAGAGACGCCGTCACTTGAGATCTAGAAAATATATAAGTTAAAGGAAAAGTCAGAGTAAGCTATGGGTATGGCAGAGATTGCTCAGTTCTCACTCTGATAGACCAGCCCATCACCACATGACTAGAACCCAATCCTCTCAGCATCAGCTAGGAAAGGCCCTAGAAAGCCACCTTTGGCGGGGGGATAGCTCCCCTATTTCAACCCCTTTCGGGGTTGGGCACCCGCCCTGCTTTTAAGTAATATTTCAGTCCGTCAGTATTGCCATTTTCAAGCAATGTATTTTAGTTTGTCACCTATAGTCTAATATTAATTTATAATATTTAGACTCTAACACAAACGCCTGCCCAGACATGCTTCAAGCTAAAATTATGCCCACCCAGACCCCCTTCAAGCTAAATATGGTGATGATCGGCCGTAGGTCGATTTCTTCAAAGCTACAAGCTCGCTATCGCTCGCCCAGAAAACAAAATCGACACTTGACTGGGGCAAAACGGTTTATGATTGCCAAAAGAAATGTGCGAAATGTCTAAATGTCTTAAATCGCCAAACTCCTGAAGCGAAATATGTGGAGATCCAAAAAGACTCCCTTGGTCTAAATAGGGTTAAGTGATGTTTCAGTGTGTCAGTATTGTTCTGTTGAGTGTTGGTGATCTTTGTTGACATTCGTTATTCGTCTTCAATCGGCATCACACAAGACCTTATATTGTCAACATTCGATGGTTGACTATTCATCTAGTTTAACGAATACCGCCACGACGCGTCTTCGAAGTTAATTTGAAAATGTTTCGTTCAATCTAACCTGACCTAACCAAGTCTTACATACTCGTTCCATAATATAAATATATAACTTTAAGAAATTGATAACAATAAATAACATGAGAGAGTTACCATGGGCTTAGTAGTGGTGATTGGAGAGGCTATGAGCGTTGTTTGGAAATAGTAATTGTGTTGATGGTGGTGAGAGGCGATGGTGATGATCAAAACAAGAAGGTGAACATTAACTAGAGAATCCCAGTAATCATATCATACTTGCATTATCTTTATCAACATAGTTCGTCAGTGCATCATAATTGTGTCTCCAAAAATTGTCCGGAAATTCTTGACCGCAAATGTACTTGGATATCTGGAATAAAATTAAAAGAGTTAGCATACTTAACCCTTTCTGCAAGATGACGTAAATATTCATTATATTCTGGTTACCATTAGACGGTTTGCTTTAGCTTATAATCTACCTCTAGGACTCAAAGGGGTACATACGATCTCAATAAACCCTCTGATTAACATAGGTCCTTCTTAAACTGCATAAAATAATTTAATTTGAGCCTAGAGGAGTGGCTGGTGTGTGTGATAATGAATATGTACGATGACTCACGAACGGCAGTGAGGGTGAAAGGTGTACTGAGTGAAAAGTTTACAGTTTGTGTCGGAGTCCACCAGGGCTCTGTGTTTTAGCCCACATCTCTTTGTTATGGTTCTTGAGGCACTATTTGAAGGATTTAGAACTGGGCTACCCTGGGAATTGCTATACGCAGATGACCTAGTACTTATCGCAGATAGTTTTAGGATGCCGAGGCCAAGTTCATAAGATGGAGAGAGGCCATGGCGAGTAAAGGATTAGGAGTAAATATAAATAAAACCAAGGTTTTGCACAGTAGATTAGGGCACAAAAATGTAGAAAAAGGGGTGCATACCCATGTGCACTATGCATAAAAGGGGTGGGCGCAAATTAAACTCAATATGAGTGATGAGATGCATATTACCAGGCTTGGCTGGTTTCAGCATGTGGAGAGGATGGATGAACTAAGTTGGGTGAAAAGATGCAGATACGTGAATATGAAGGGAGCTGCACTAAGGAGTAGACCAAGACAGGCGTGGAGGCCAGACCATAAGGTCTTATCTTGAACTGTCTTCGTGGTGCAATGCATAAGTGTGTTGATTTTCGGTGCGAGCATCCTGGGTTCGAATCCCCGGACTGCCACAGGTGTTTGATAATTTCATTAATCGAGTTTAGGAGTAAAGTTGGTTAGTGGAGAGAACATAATAATTGTTTTAAAATCTGACAAGTGAGGCATCTCTGAACAGGGTTGCCCGGGGGTGAATTTTGTTTTTGTTGTCAGTTTAGGCAAGGATATCAATATAATAGGATGGAGGGTTATTTTTGTTTACTGCCTGGGCTCGCCGCGACGGTAGCACCTCTAGCGGCCGATCGGAATCCTTACTCTTGCTGGCGTACACTTTATCTCAATAACCATACATATTACTCTTTATGCTGAAGATAATATCAGTATGATAATATCACTTGTGTATAAACATCTATAAGCGATTTTGAATACATAATAACAAGATAAAAAGAAAGGAAATAATTAAGAAAACTACATTTATACCAAGAATGAAATACAAAATAATAGTAGAGGGAAGGGGAGAACATGGTATACTTACTTTAAAAGATAGCTTAGGTTAATTACTTTAGTTTGGTTAGGTTAATCAAATTGGACAGGTTCCGCTTTAGAAGAGATATAGTTAAGCAGTAGTTTGGAAACAAAGAGTTGTAGATGTGTGGAATAAATTGTCTAGTGCAGTGATTAGCTCAGGAAAGGTAGAAAATTGCACACACATATTCTCACTATGTCTCACACACACATTCACTCACACATTCTCACACACACACACACACACAAATGTGTGTGCGTGTTTCCATTCCTTTGCTAATGACAAATATACCCTCCCCTAGGATTAAATAGTCCCTAATGAGGTATCAACCCCTCCCACTTTCTCATTCTCTCTCTCTATCTCTCTCTCTCTCTCTCCAATATGAAATGTTAAAAATTAAAACAAAATCTTAGTGTAGCCTATAGGCCTATGTTATATATTTGTATGCTAGCTATCATCTATAACATAATTATTACCTCATATTTATGAACATTTAATTGTAAAATATATTAAACTTGATATCTCGAGACTTAATGAACGTATATGAAACTACTATGTCTCTGCGTCGTATACATAACATAAGAACATAAGAAAATGAAAGTCTGCAGAAAGCCGATTGGCCCACACAAGGCAGATCCCTCTCATACCCAAACCATCCATATGGGAATCCAACTTATGCTTAAAGCTTTCAACTGTTCCTGAGCTAATCACTGCTCTAGGCAGTCCATTCTACATGTTAACAACTCTATTCCCAAACCAGTGCTTTCCTATATCTGTCCTAAATCTAACATTACGGTACTTGATTAATAACATATTTCGGTACAAAATCGCCGTAAAGGCCGCGTCATACAGAGGTCGACCGCGACCCGACAGTAACCCGAAGGCAATGACTTGCACTACTCACCCGAATTCACCCGAAGTCCCCGAATGAGACTCGTACCCCGACTATGACTAGAAAGCAATTCGAATGCTACCCGAGGGACTCGAATGCGTCTCGAATACGAGTCGATGTTATCCCGTATATTACTCGAAACTAACCAGAAGTTGAACGGAATTGAATCAACCATGAGTCGAAAGCTAATCGACGGTGACCCGAGTAGCCGATACCAACCCGAGTTAAAACCGAATCAGACCCGAAGTAACCCGACTTAAAACTGAGTGAAAACCGAACCCCACCCGAAGTCAGGAACCCAACCGGAATGAAACCAGAATGTAAGTCGAACGTGACTAGAATAAGTCGATTATGACACGATTATGAGGTTATGCATCACCCCACTATATAAAGAGAGGGTGTGCTCACACAAACTTCATTTGTACAGTGCACTCAACACAGCAACATGTCACAGGAAAGCAACCTCCCGGACCCATCACGACTAGAAGAGATGGATGACGAGGCATTGGAGTTGGCAATCTTAAGGCAGGAGATAGTTAATGCCAACCTCAGATATCAGATTACTGCCCGCGCCATCAGGGACAAAGAACGTGAACCCCAACGTGCTCAACCTCGACGGCCACGACGACCAAGGAAACCCCGAAGCTGCAGCGTCAAGCCATGGGTGGCACAGCGAGAGACACACGGACACTACCACCAGTTGCTGAAGAAACTCCAGGAAACTGACGTGGTTACCTATAAATACTTTCTGCATATGGACGAGGAGCTGTTTAATATGATTGTCGGACGTGTCACACCCAGGATCAAGAAGGACGAGACCAACTGGAAGAAGCCCTGGAGCCCGGACTGCGAGTTGCCATGACACTACGCTTTTTGGCCACTGGCGAGGCCTATAAGAGCATGGCACTGAACTTCCGTGTAGGTGCCAACACGATATCACTTGCAGTGCGGGAGACGTGTGAGGCAATCATACAGGAATACATGGAGGAGCAAATAGTGTGCCCATCAACACCTGAAGGTTGGAAGGAGGTCACCAAGGGCTTCAAGGATAGGTGGAACTTCGGACACACCATTGGGGCAATTGATGGGAAGCACATTGCCATACAGCCTCCAAGCAACTGCGGATCCTTGTACTACAATTACAAGCACTACCACTACATTGTGCTCCCGGCAATAGTCGATCACCTGGGAAAATTTATGTACGTTGACGTTGGAGCGAACGGGTCAGCATCTGATGGTGGTATATTCCAGGTGACTGACATCCGGAAGGCCCTGGAGGACGGAGCAGCAGGATTGCCACCACCCGAGCCATTCCCAGGTGAGGACCAGCCAGTGCCCTACTTTCTGGTTGGTGATGACGCATTCCCAATGAGGGAGTGGTTGCAGAAGCCACACCCACACCGAGGGCTCGATGATGACAAGAGAAACTACAACTACGGACTGTCTAGGGCCAGGAGACAGGTAGAGAATGCCTTTGGTATGCTAGCCAACCGCTTCAGGTGCCTACTGACTACCATCAACGTACTCCCCAGTACCGTGGAGAAGGTAGTCCTGGCTTCATGCATACTCCACAATATGCTAATCGACCGACGTGAGCCCCAACCAGAAGCCGGACTTCGTCGCCCTGAAATACCCCCAAGTGACTGGGCGAGGGACCCCTTGGATGGCTTGGAGCAACTTCGGCGCCAGAGAGGACCAGCCGCTGCCAAAGTGACGAGGGACTACCTGACCCAGTACTACAACCGCCCTGAACAGCGCCTTGCCTGGCAGGACGAGTAAAAAGGTACGTTTCCACTATATGCAGGTCCATAATATCCCACACCCGTTTTATAAGTGTTGCACAATGTTGCAGTGTGATTGCCGTAGGTGTCCCAATACTGTCATTGCAATGACACAAATCAAACTCCATTCGATGCCGTATTATAAAAGTGTCAAAGTCTTTGATAAATATATTGTATACAAACCCGAAAGTGAATCACAGCACTAAATATCCTGATCTGTTCTAAAGTTGTTATACTATATATATATATATATATATATATATATATATATATATATATATATATCCTTGAAACATAAGTTCATTAAGATATAGCCCCTAATTTATTATTATTATATTGGTCAAAGTCTCAGTTCATGAAGATAAAGCCCCTGAGTATTATTATTATATTTGGTCAAAGTCTCAAATTACAATGACAAAAGAAATTGTTTCCTTATTTTGGACTGCATGTCCACGTCACTTTATATGTTCAACTTTTATATTTTTTTCTGATTAATATTCACGAACATGTTGCTCAAGGATGTTGATTTGGTTAAAGTAATAACATGTTAAATTTAATTATGGTCAGATTTGTTCAATGTCAATATAATTTATATCATATTGGGCTGTGTTAAATTTCTCAGGTTTTTTCTTATTTTTTGATGTTGATCTTGGATGTTGATTTGTTTAAAGTAATAACATGTACACATGGTCAAAACAATTCAATGTCAATTTAATATATATCATATTGGGATGTGATACATTTCTCTGTTTTTGTTCGGATTTTTTCAATTTAATTTTCTTTTATATCCTATTGCCATGTGATCTACTCGATCATATATTTTAACTTTATATTCCCTTTAATTATTATTAAGCAAGCAAATTATCGTTAGGAACAAGTATAACATAGAAAATCAATTTTAGGAGCTAGCAAAACACAAGTCACACATAGAAAATAAATTTGTATTATAATTAATGAGGTACAGAGGTAGAGGTATATATATCAATGAGGTAGATCCAGCATGGTCTCCAAGAAGGCAGGGTCCAGGGGTGATGGTTGAACGGGCGTGGCACAAGGACGTGAAGGCCCATAGGCCGTCCACTGAGTGGGTGTGTCTGGCTGCTGGATTGGCGAATGCTGCATTTTTTTCCCTATATGGTGGTAGGACGTGCTAGTGCTAGGGACATTGAGAGTTTCGTAGTATTGTTGACGTTGGGGATGATGTTGGGAGGGTTTGGGGACTGGGTGGGAGAGGGTCCGAAGTGTGGGAGGGGTCCTAGGCTCTGGTTGTGGGAAATCATGGCATTGGAGAATCTTAGCACGTCCAGCTGGAAGGCCTGAATCAGTGGTAAGGGAAGGTCGCGCATATTTGCCTGTAGTGTGAAGTAGGGCTTGAGACTCGACTCTGCGGGGGTGTCCACCTGGTGGCTCCTCTGCCACACACGGTAGAGGTTGTCCAGCTCCTTCTCACCTTCACGAAGCTGTGTGAGAAAAATAAATGTATTATAGAATGAATCAGACAATACTTCATAAACATTAATGCAGTGTACCTTCATTACAATAATGTGTGGCAAAATAACCTCTTCATCATTAATATTGCCTAATAAACGTTACTGCATTGATATCAATTATGTGACAAATTACCGATATATGATACATCGAAATGTATAATAGAATTATTGGATAAAACATTTTCATTTTATATATACTAAAACATTTACATAATTGCGAATGTACAATTAAATGTGTTCAATACTATAATGGGTGACAGTCAGTGAGTGGCTGAGTGAAGGCACAGAGGGTGAGGTTTTGTGTTGCATGTGGGTGTATGTGTTTACGAGTGGAGAGATTCAATTATGATGGCATGTTAACATTGGATACATAATAATTATATTTACCTTGTAATACAGGTCGGGTGGGGCGGCTGGCGCCTGGCTGGTGGTGGCACCGTACCCAGATGACCCGGGAGTTGCCACCACGTCTGAGCTCCCGGTCGCGGTGTCCTGGGTAGCAGTGGTTTGGGTTGGAGTGGGAGTTGACTCTGGCCCGTCCTCCCCTTCCGGTTCGACGTCGTCAGCCCTCTCCTCCTCCACAGTCGTTGTCTTGTAGAGCTGTGGAATGTATCAGGTTATTAGTTTATGACAGTGTTGAACATCAATTTATAAAGTAAATAATTATTTAGCAACACTCATATATATATATATATATATATATCTATATATATAATATATATATATATTATATATATATTATATATATATATATATATATATATATATATATATATATATATAATAATATCAATGGTTATTTAATTTGGTCACTTTTACATAGCAATAAATATTCACAATAATCTGGGGGCAGCTTATTATTTATACATAGACAAAATTAAACTAAGTATTATACATGTTAGACAATATTAATATTCGATTTTATTCTATTTACAACATCCAACAATAATGGTTAAACATTTATGTCACTCATGTTTATTAAATCTCATGTTGAACAGCACCAAGATATTTATTTATACCTTTAACATTTGTTTTTGATTAGAAATAAAATTGAAATAGACTTGATAAACGTACCTTGCTCTTTCTGGTGGGCAACTTAACAAGATGGGGTTTGAGGAACACGAAGTGGGTCTTGATCCAGGCGTCTCTCTCCGTCAGCTGGACCGCACCTGAACCAGACACGGGAAGCTTGTCAAGCTTCCCGTACCTGGTCCTCATCCCTTCCATCCATTTGTTGAGTGCTTCCACTGAAAAATATAAATAATATATATTAGGAGTGTTTACGTACAAAATATAAATAGTATGGAGACAAAGATTATCACAACCGAATTTATTATCAGTCAACATGAATAAGTATGGTTCACCTGGGCAGGTAACCACACTGCACACATTGATATGAGGGAAGTACAATGCAAGACTGCACACGAAACATTATTTATTATTAACTCCAAATATTACCTAGTTATTTCAATTCCGAAAACAAGATTCGCCAGCAATGTTAACGCCAAACTTTATGATAAATATGTATCCACTTTGCACGGCACATGTAAATTATTCCAGAAACATAGATGTGTTTGGTATTTGTAAGTAATATCACTCAACATAATGGTTATTATATCATAAGAACGCACACAACCAACCTTCAATGTTGAGCTCCTTTGCCTTCGTGGCGAGTGTTTTCTCCCGCATGTTTTTGTCCTTGTGGTCCCTCAGTTTCCTGTTGTACAGGAACTCCTGCTCGGCAAACCACTCGGCCACTTCCACCTCCTTCTCGACCGGGAGCCTGGCGTAGGTCCTCCTCCTCCTTTTCTGCATCGGTTGTACTGGGTTGATGGGCGGCGTGGTCAGGGTAGGCGTCTCGGTGTATGTCTGGGTGGGTGGGTCGGTGAGTGGCGTGAGGTCATCTTGGGTGACGTCATCATCCTTGCTTTCCTGTTCCGAAGGACTGTCACCTTCGGTTGACACGATAGGGTGGGTCTTTTTGTGAGGGACATGGGCTTTCTTTACTATAATAGACTGTGACTGTGACTCTGCTTCCTCGGTTTGGTTTTCATCGTCGAAAACAGGGTTGGAGTCGATGTGCTGCCTCTCCTCTACTTCCTCCTCGCTTTCATCTTGGGATTGCTGGGTGGCAAACAGGTCCACAGACTCCATGGTAAATTTGCGGGGCCTCTTCACTGCCTTGCATCCTTTACCATAGTTACCGGGCATGTTGGCGACAAGAGTTGGAGAGAGAGACGTGGTGGGCGAGAGAGACGTGGTGGGCGAGAGAGACGTGGTGGGCGGTGGGTGCTGGTGTGGAATGGAGCGAATGCCTCCCACCCGCTAATATATAGGGCCCGTGCGTGGGTGGCAGTGTACGATAATTCGGGCCGCTCCAACTGCCCATAGGACTGCTTCACGTGGTTCCGCCCATCGGCTCGCGTTCGGGTTTGATTCGACTTGGCTTCGACTAGCCTTCGACTTACATTTTAGTCATTCGGATCACGATCGAGTAATCATCGAGTCTAATTAGGAATGTCGGACATGCATCGAGTCATTTTCTAGTAGTATTCGGGTATCCATCCAGTCATCATCCTGAAATTCGGGTCAGCATCGAGTAACAGTTGACTTTCGAACAAGTTTATGTAGGAATTTTCCACTGAGCATCGAGTCTAATTCGGGTTACGGTCTACATCATCGGGTCTAAGTCCACTTAGGTTCGATCAATTCTGGTATGAATCGGGTTAAACAAATTTACTCGAAAGTGACCCGAATAGGTCGAATTCGATCAGAATATGGTAGAATGTTAGCCGAATACGACTCAAATGTAAATCGAAGGTGACTCGTGGATTTTGTAACGTTTTTTTTACCCGAACGCACTCGAGGATTTTCCAAAAGTTAACGCATACACTAACTTTTGGCCGACTCACCCGAACATTCGGGTGATGACCAGAGCATGACTAGAATGACTCGAACATACCAGAATCATACCCGATGTCGCCCAATTATCGGGCCGAATACACCCGAAACGCAAACATTTGTTGCAAGTCATTGCCTTCGGGTTACTGTCGGGTCGCGGTCGACCTCTGTATGACGTGGCCTTAATAGCCGAGTACGTAGGCCTAATCATGATGAGGACATGACAATTTACCCTCACCTTAAAATAACACATTATAGCACCAGTTACCATCATTATTTGTACCATTAATCACTAATATAATTAGCCTAACACAGTATCACCATTACCACCAGTGTTCTTTAAATATTATAATCACCATTTCCTCTAATACCATAGCCTATAGTCGTCACACCTTGATGTCGAAATGCGTTTTTATGACTAAACTGCGTTCATAATTATGTGGCACACAATAGTGAGACCGAAAATACCTATAGATAATACCTAGTATAGAGAATCGTTTTTAATAGATTTTACGCATTAACGGTACCCCAGCAAGTGATGTTGAAAATGTGGCTGAAAATATTATTCACTCTAAACTCTTATGGACGGCAGCAAATAGCCTTTAGTTTCCATAGATACCTGTATGTTTGTCAATAGGCCTAATTATGATTATAGTGTGCCATTAATGAATCAGGCTGACGCATAACCTGTTAATTAATAAACCTAAAGACTGGTACACTATCAGTGTCACAGCCATCAGATACATCATGATGCATTTCCTAGCCTACAAAACACAGTTAAATCTCGCCTTTTAGGATCCTTTGGAAAGCGGAAAAAAGACAGGTCTCTATTTAACTTTGTATAATTGGAGCAGTTTATAGCTGAGCATCATGTAATACCCATTGTGGTAACAATAAGCCATCAATATCCACGTGTACGAGAAACACACACCTCTCCCACTTGAATGATGCCGCCAACTGCAGTGTTTATTCCTATCAGCCCGTAAGGCTGGTCTGTCTTATATGTACAGTATAATGTCTTTGGTTTAGGCAAAGCGGCCACTCGGCAACACTGTACACTCAGAAGTTTGTCAGAACCGCCCCATAGCTCGGCCCAACCGCGTTTAAATATAGCCTTTAAACCTCTCTTAGCATGGCACCTCGTAGCACAGTTGGTATAGGTTAGGCCTCATAAACAGGACATCCAATGTTCGATCCCACTCGAAAGTAATGTATTTTACATTTTTATTTTGTTATTTTAGTTATATAAAATTAGATTATATTAGGTTAGGTTAGGTTAAGTTAGTATAGGTTAGGTTAGGCTAGGTTAAGTTAGGTTAATCTAATATAATATGATTATGGTGGGGCAGTGTTGCCAAACTTCTGAGTGTACAGTGGTGCCAGGTGTTCGGTTTGCCTAAACTGACGACAAAAAAAAATCGCTGCCCGGAGCGCCACCATTTGGGCATGAAACTGAAACCGCACTTCGTATGGGGCACTTGGTATTTCAATTTATGTATGTATGTATGCTTGTATGTGTGTATGTATGTATGCATAAACAAATAGAATGGCATCATCGTGTTGAAGGGGTCAAATGATTCTTCGATTATTGTAAATAATTAAAGTATTTTCGTCAGTGTATAAGTAAGGGCTGAATGCTAATACCTCCGTGCATTATCAAGATGAGAACATATCATCTTCGTTTTTTAACCTGACAGTGATTGTCTCAAGATAGCCGAAGGAACATAAGTAAAGAGGTAGGCTAAGTCGTGGTTGAAAGTTGCTGAGTATATTCACAAGATAAGGATTCTTTTGTATTTTACAAGGAAACTACTCTTACAACCCTTGAACTCTGATTGTCTAGTATTGTTTTCTTCAGTCTTGCTAATTAAGGTATAGGTACATTTTAATCTTGGAGTTCAGACTATTAGTTTGGAAGCTATGGAAGTGTTTCATGATTTTGCCTCCGACTGTGCGTTTAGATAGCCAATTCAGATAAACCCAAGATCTTCTCAAATAAACTTTTACATTTGCCAGTGAAACCAGCAATCAATTTAGACGTTCAGTAAATTAATTTCCCAATATACTCATTCGTCGCTTTCTACAACAATATATATATGGATATGCATTTAGTCAAATCCTTTCGATTTGTGTTTTTATAGAACAGC